>CM031242.1:468761913-469094413 GCA_018340775.1 Taxus wallichiana var. yunnanensis | reverse complement strand
GTCATGTAGGCAAAACGTCGGTATTATCCGGTTGCTCAATGGTCCTTTTGCTTTCCTTATCATTACCCCAAAGTGTTACCGAACTCACTGAGGTTGGAGACACTTTTGACATGTTGCTCAATGAACTCCTCAATCGCCTCTAAAGATGGCCATGTTGTAATCATGTCGAGTTTTGGCCTTCCCTAAACGGGAGTCTAAGGAGTTTAGCTTCTTATATATATCATCAATACTGCTCTGCTATCAATATCCACCTCCTCCTCCTTTTTCCTCTTACCTTCTGTTTAGCCAAGTTCTTAACCTCATCCTTCAAATGAGTTTCATATCATATCACTCTAAGGCTTCAAATTTTGAAGAGCTTTCCATATGCACATCTCGGGGACTATTACTTTCTTAATGGGTTAAATAAATTACTATATATTATCTATTGTAATTTAACACATTTACTCCATATTATTAATTTTATCTAGAAGATAATGTTTCCATCATAATATAATCTCTTACAGTGTCTAATGGATATACATAAGGAATGTATTGATATTCACTAGTGTAATTTAGGATTTCTATGGGAACAATGAATGTTGATAACTCTTGATATAACTGCAAACCAACTAGTCATAATATTAAGCTACTCAAATTCACTTTTATAGGTGATTGATTACATATTACTAATGTGGCTTTGTTGATATCTCTCCAAGACCATATGGGTACTCCTAGTCACTTTACATGTACAAAATAACTCTATTATTGAAATTAATTTGCATAAATAAATATATCATTCCACAAAAATATGTCGTTATAGCTTGATTCATTTTCTCAATTATATCATCATTGATTTAACTAATCTAATTTTCAAGTAATTTCTCATTGTTAGGGAAAAGTCCAAATTGTAGGATGTTGTTATAAAAGAAAACCAATAGTGACTTATCCTTATATTATCTCTTTTATCAATTTTCATACCAATAATTTAATAATTGATTTAGGGTTATTGACATATTTTGGTTTCATTTGCAAGTTGGAGATATAATATAGTTGGAGATAAAACATTTCACAAAATGTATAAAATACTGAATTCATTAAACTATGTAATGTAGAGGGTGATTTTGTAATTCCAAGAGGAATTAATAGAAAATCATAGTGGTCCTCAAATATCCTAAATCCTATTTTATGATTATATTTCTCATTGACTCAAGTATTTGATGATATCTGATCAAATATCTAATTTTTAAAATTAAATAATACCATGTAACTCTTGTAAAAATATATTCCTTTAACCATATTAACATATTGTATCCTATGAGAATTATGAAACTTGAGTCAAAGATCGTGATGGAGAGAAAGAATGTGTTTTTAGCAACGAAGAGGGAGTCGATAGCAGGAGCTTATGAGTTGATTTGCAGGTGAAGAATGGAACAATGAATGGAATCATTCGGTTACATTGGGGGATCACGGATTAGTGGTGGAGGGATGGACCAAGGCTCTGAGATAAGTTCGAGGCGAGACTTGTGCCCTAACCCTAGGGCTCTAAAAAATGAATATGTATCTCAGATAGGGTAGGGGAAAAGGAAGGGACGGTAATAAAACCAGGGGACTAGAGATCTAGGTAATCATGGCTTGGTATATCCATAGAAGGATACTTCCTTCAAAGATGCACTTGAAAATAGGGCGGTCGATCCTTGGTAAATATTGCATAAAATAACCGAGCCTACTTGGTCGATCCGGCCGAGATATACCTTCATTCACCATAGTAAATCCAACTAAGTGAAGAATATTTCAAAAACTTATGACGGGATGCAATGGTTGGTAGGTTTAATGGTTTTTGGCCTTCCTCCTCATCTTTGTATCAATTGGTTTTCAAAAATTGGACCAATAAATGTGAGATATCTCTATTCTAAAGGTTTTTGGTTGTCCATTTTATGGAATCAAGATTACCAACGTTTTTGTAAGATGGTCCTGGTTGACGGGGACATGCGGGTTTATTTATCACTCCATGGTTCCCAGATTTCGATCGAATACTTATTCGGTGGCCAAAACACCGGTTTGGGTCAGGCTTCCTAACCTCCCCTTACATCTATGGTATGCCCTGGAAGATATTGGAAATGTTTTGGGAAAATTTATAAAAGAGGACTTGGACAAAACACATTCGGGTTTGTGTTCATTTTCCCGAATTTGCGTTGAAATTGATTTAAGCAAAGGAATACCTAATCGAATCAACCTTAAATTTGGTAATTTTCAGCATACCCAGGTCTTAGACTATGAGAATACTACATTTCGATGTAGATTATGTAGAAATATGGGTGATGCGGGAGCATAACTTGCGAGAGACCATAACTTTTGATCCGACCGTTGGATCGTCTTGAAATTTTACAGGGTGGTAGATATACATTAGTACTATGATGGGGTCAAATTTTCTTGCAAGATTGTGCTCATTTTGGCACGTTTTCGGGCTCGGATTCTGTCATCTAGTGGCCTAAAATTGGCTCCGAATGTTTTTTCCGCTTTTGACTAGGTCTTAGAACTTTAATAACTTTTGTTGTGCTTGTCAGAATAAGTCTAAATTTCGTGTGAGCCCTAATTTATGAATGAATATTTGGCACACAAATTTTGGGGTCAATCCGAGTTGTTTTGCATTTTAGGGTTTTTTGGCATTTTAGGGTTTGGGCATTTTAGGGTTTTAGAGTAGTCTTGAAATAAAAGGAGAATTGTAATGATGTAATAGATCAGTGTGAATTCCAGAATGAGAAGTAAGCTATTGTGAAACTCTTGGTTTTATTTGCAAAGCTGTTTATGTGTGTTTTTGGAGGTATTTCAACCTCTTGCAGCTGGATTCACATCAATTGGTATCAGAGCAGGATTTTGATCTTGCGGAAATAGTTAAGGTAACATATTACATTTTTATGTGTAGTTTTTACCTCTGTTTTATATAACCATGGCTAGATGCGAGAGGGGAGGTTATGCCCGGATGAATAGGCATATGCAGGGAGCTACAGACAAATTGCTTGAGCTCACGGGGAAGTTACCCGCCTTAGAAGGGGACATGCAAATGGGGATGCAAACCTGATAGTGATATTGAAGAAGAGACTCCATTAATGAATGAAGGAGGAGATGAAGAAGAAATCTTGAATGAGAGACCATTTGAGGAGAGATTGATCAAGGCCTTAGAGGGAAAGAATGATGACATCAAGATTAATGTTCCTGATTATGGTGGAGGGTTACGACCAGAGGAGTTGATTGACTGGTTAAATCGCATGGAAAAATTCTTTGAGTGGAAAACCCTTTCAGAGGAGAAGAAGGTTAAGTTTGCATGCACTAAGTTAGCCGGACATGCATTGATCTGGTGGGATCACCTACAAAATGAAAGACAAAGGAATGGAAAGGGCAAGATCCGAAACTGGAATAAAATGGTAAAGAAGCTGAAAGAAAAGTTTCTTCCTGTAGATTATGCTCAGACACTCTTTCGAAGGTTCCAAAACCTAAGGCAGAAGGATCTCAGCATTGAGGAGTATACTAATGAATTTTACAAGTTATCAATCAGGGTGGAACAGGGAGAGTCTGAAGAACAAAAGGCTACACGGTACATAAATGGGTTGAGTTACACCATACAAGATGAGCTGAGTATGCTCCGGATCCATAGCCTAGATGATGCTTATCAACTTGCATTAAAGGCAGAGGAAAAGAACAAGAGGAGTAATTTTAGAAGAGGTGTGAAGAGAGGTCCATCATCATCTCCAATGAGGGGTAGGGGTAGATTTGAATCTACAAAAGGTGAATCCTCTAATACAGAAGGGCATGAAGATTCTGGCCAAAGCCATGGTAACTACCAAAGAGGTAGGGGGTATCAGAGGGGAAGAGGTTATAATGGAGGACGGGGCTGGAATAGCCCCCAAAGGCAATATACATGTTACAGATGTGGTGAAGAGGGGCACAGAGCTTTTGAGTGTCCGCACTATCCTACACAAGATAGATGGCAAGGAGAAAAACCACGAGTAAATCTGGTTGAGGCTGAAGAGGAAGAAGAAATGGAGGTTGCTGCAGACTTGGGTGAAACCCTCATGATAAGGAGGACTATGATTGTCCCAAGGAAGGAGAAAGAACGTGACATTGCTGGAGCTGATTCGTGGCTTCGAACAAATATATTTCACACAAGATGCACCTCTGGAGGAAAGGTATGTAAAATTATTATTGATGGTGGTAGTTGTGAAAATATGGTTTCAACTGTAATGGTTGATAAACTGAATCTGAACTGTGACAAGCACCCATATCCCTATCGTATATCATGGTTCAAGAAAGGAAATGAAGTAACCATAGATAAAAGATGCCTTATAAAGTTTTCAATTGGGAATACCTACAGGGATGAGGTGTGGTGTGATGTTATCCCAATGGATGCATGTCATATATTATTGGGTAGGCCTTGCAATATGATAGAAAGGTTACACATGATGGAGGGAAAAATACATATACCTTTTGGTAGGATGGTGTAAAGGTGGTCTTATTACCCTTCAAGGAAGAAGAGAAGAATGAGGGCTTATTGGCTACAAAACATTTTTTTACGAAAATGGAAGAAGTTTGGATGTTGTTATGCACTAATGTCAAAGAAGCTAGAGAAAGAAGGCTTTAATACACCTATTACAAGCGAAAAGATACTAAAAGAATACAAAGATGTCATACCGTATGAGCTACCGTGATGGGTTACCTCCAAAGCGAGATATTCAACAACATATTGATTTGATCCCAGGATCGGCCCTTCCAAACCAGCAGCCTATCGGATGAGTCCGACACAGTGAAGAGTTGAATGCACAAGTGACAGATCTAATACGAAAAGGGTTAGTGAGAGAAAGCATGAGTCCATGTGCAACTCCAGCGTTATTGACTCCAAAAAATATGGAGACTGAAGAATGTGTGTAGACAGTAGAGCCATAAACAAGATCACAATTAAGTATCGGTTTCCAATTCCGCGATTGGATGATATGATGGATGTGCTAGCGGGAGCCCGATATTTTAGCAAGATTGACCTACGGAGCGGTTACTACCAGATCCGAATCCGTGAAGGGGACAAATGGAAAACTGCTTTTAAAACAAAAGATGGATTATACGAGTGGATGGTGATGCCATTTGGGCTATCTAATGCACCCAGTACATTCATGAGGTTGATGAACAGAGTACTCCGAGAATACAATGGTAAGTTTGTTGTTGTCTATTTTGATGATATTTTGATATTCAGTAAGACAGTGGAAGAACACTTGTTACATCTGAAATTGGTGCTAGACTTGTTACGTAAGGAGAGTCTATATGCAAACTTAAAGAAGTGTAGATTCCTTCAAAAGAGTCTTGTTTTTTTGGGATTTGTCATATCAGGGGATGGAGTGAGGATGGATGAGGAAAAAGTAAAGGCAATTTTGGAATGGCCTATTCCAAGGAATGTGACAGAGGTTCGTAGTTTTCATGGATTGGCAACTTTTTATAGGAAGTTCATCAAGAATTTCAGTAGCATTGCTGCACCCATAACAGTGTACAAAAGGGAGGGAGTTTGTATGGACCAATGCAGCAATAGATAGTTTTGAATTGTTGAAGAAGAAAGTATCAGAAGCACCCGTTTTGGTATTGCTAGATTTTAGCAAGGTCTTTGAGGTTGACTGTGATGCCTCACATGTTGGGATTGGAGCTGTGTTGAGTCAAGAAGGACGACCAGTGGCATTCTTCAGTGAAAAGCTAAATGAAGTCAGGAGGAAATATTCTACTTATGATGTGGAATTTTACGCTATTGTTCGAGCATTAAGGAACCTGAGACATTACTTGGTAGCAAAGGAATTTGTACTCTTCACTGACCATGAAGCCTTGAGGTATGTAAACACACAAAAGAAACTAAATAGTAGGCATGCAAAATGGGTTTCATTTTTGCAAGAATATACTTTTGTTTTAAAGCATAAGTCTGGTAAGCAGAATCAAGTTGCTGATGCCTTGAGTAGGCATGTAGCCCTTTTGACAACAATGGAAAATAAAGTCCTAGGGTTTGAGGCAGTTAAGGAATTGTATGAAGGTGATCCTGATTTTGGTGATGTTGTCAGAAAGCTTAAGGAGCCTACAGTAGTTAGTGATTCTTTTGATTATTTGATACAGGATGGTTATTTGTTTAGGGGGAAACAATTGTGCATCCCTGCTGGTTCAATGAGAGAAAATATTATAAGAGAATTGCATAGTGGAGGGTTGGCTGGACACTTTGGTATAAGTAAGACAATTTCTCTTGTTGTAGAAAAGTATTATTGGCCAAAGATAAAGAGGGACATCAGTAGGGTTGTAGCAAGATGTAGAGTGTGTCAAATGGCTAAGGGTCATGCACAGAATACTGGGTTGTATATGCCATTGCTTATCCCTACAGGGCCATGGGTTGATCTGAGTATGGATTTTGTGTTAGGGCTTCCTAACACACAGTGAGGGAATGATTCTATCTTTTTCGTGGTTGATAGATTCTCTAAGATGACACATTTTATTTCTTGTAAAAAAACTAATGATGCTTCCAGAATTGCAGATTTGTTTTTTTCAGAAGTGGTTAGATTGCATGGAATTCCAAAAACGATCACTTCAGATCGGGACACGAAGTTTTTGAGTCACTTTTGGAGGACTCTGTGGAAGAAATTGGGGACACAACTACAGTTCAGTAGTGCATATCACCCCCAAACTGATGGGCGGATCAAGTAGTGAACAGAAGCTTGGGAAATCTCCTACGTTGTATAGTTGGAGAAAAGCCAAAACAATGGGACTTAGCTTTACCTCAAGCTGAGTTTGCATATAATAGCTCGATAAATAGGTCAACAGGGAGGTCTCCTTTCCAGATTGTGTATGGTAGGAATCCGAAGGGGGTCCTTGATCTAATTGTTCTACCAGGTGAAGATGAAACTAGTGATGACGCAGAAGCATTTGCAAAACACATTCTACAGCTACAAGATGAAGTGAGGGAAAAGCTGAAAGTGAGTAATGCACAATATAAAACAGCTGCAGATGCTAGTAGGAGAGTAAGTGTATTTGAAGAAGGAGATATGGTGATGGTTCATCTTAGAAAAGAGAGGTTTCCAAAGGGCACATATAATAAACTCAAGTATAAGAAGATTGGGCCATGTAGGATTCTGAAGAAAATGAGTGATAATGCCTACAAGGTGGAGCTACCTGAAAACTTTGCTATCTCACCAGTTTTTAATGTTTCTGATTTATATAAGTTTCCAGGTCATGATGAAAATGTTGCAGAGGAGGAAGAAATAAACTGGAAGCAACAGATGTCGAAGAAGAAAAAGGAAAGGGTAATGCGTGTCTTGGACCAAAAGACAATCACTACTAGACATGGGAGCTACAATAGATATTTGGTATAGTGGGAAGGTTTGCAGCAAGAAGAAAACACTTGGATTCTTGAGTGGGAGTTGAGGAAAATTGACAGTGCAAAATTAGATGAGTTCCGTCAATAGAATTCGCAGGAGCTGAATTCTTTTCAACTAGGGGAGAATGATGTGGGAGCATAACTTGCAGAGGCCATAACTTTTGATCCGACCATTGGATCGTCCTGAAATTTTACAAGGTGGTAGATATACATTAGTACTATGCTGGGGTCAACTTTTCCTGCAAGATTGTGCCCATTTTGGCACGTTTTCGGGCTCGGATTCTGTCATCTAGTGGCCTAAAATTGGCTCCGAATGTTTTTTCCGCTTTTGACTAGGTCTTAGAACTTTAATAACTTTTGTTGTGCTTGTCAGAATAAGTCCAAATTTCGCGTGAGCCCTAATTTATGAATTTATATTTGGCACGCAAATTTTGGGGTCAATCCGAGTTGTTTTGCATTTTAGGGTTTTTTGGCATTTTAGGGTTTTTGGCATTTTAGGGTTTTAGAGTAGTCTTGAAATAAAAGGAGAATTGTAATGATGTAATAGATCAGTGTGAATTCCAGAATGAGAAGTAAGCTATTGTGAAACTCTTGGTTTTATTTGCAAATATTTTTATGTGTGTTTTTGGAGGTATTTCAACCTCTTGCAACTGGATACACATCAATGGGCCATTTGCAAGCTTTGTGTCCCTTCAATAAGAATTAGAAATATGAGAAAAAATGGATCGACATCTTCGAGCGGATAAGGTTTCGTAAACCCGGATTTGGTTTCTACATCAAATTTTAAAGATAATCTGAATAATCATACCTCTGATGGTAAAGTTGTTATAGAGAAGAATGATACAAAGATGGGATTTCAAGAAAACCACTTGGTTGTAGGTGGTATAAAAAGAGGACATACTTTTGAAAGTTTGGAATCAGATCAAGATTCAGTGCCAGATAATTTTATGGATTTGGCGAATCCAAGTGACCTTGTGCTCGTTCTTTCATCTGATCTATGCAAATGGAAAGAGGTAAAAAAGTATAAAATAAAAAATGTCGCATGGGCAAGCATTGATGATTATTTTCCATCCTAGAGTGGGAAGTTAGTTTAAGATAGTTTTATCTATTGTTAAGCTGGTATGCAGCTATTGAATTTTTGTAGCCCTTTTGTTTTCCTAAGGATTTGGCCTCATCATAATGAATAGGGAATGGGTCCCTTCAACCCGCTTTATCAATAAATAAAAAAATCATGTAACAAATACTCAATGATAGTAATACAAAACTTATCTTTCATCTGTTTCATTTTTTTATCTCCCCATAGTCTGACACATGCACCAACCTTCATCATTCTTTCATATCATTACCACTAGAAAAAGTAGGCATGATCACTATGGAAAATCATACATTCTTCTAAAATTACTTGTACCATATTTTCAATCTCACTCTTTTATAGATAAGGGTACCAATAAGGCCAAATATTCATTTGTTGGCTTGTTGGTACTATTTGATTAACATGATCATGATCTATTTTGGGAGGTAACCCTTTCAACATATCCCAAAAACTAACCGATCGCTAATTAATAATTGCTTGTAGATTTGATGGTATAGGACCTTTTAATGGATGATCCTATAGTGAAAATAGTAGTGCCACAAACCCATCTACACCCTTCATAATACAATTCTATATTTGATGAGAACCTAATTCTATGGATATTTTTCCTTCATCGCTCAAATATCAAAATTACCCCCTTCAAAGTGGAACCTCATGAAAAAATTCTAGAATTTCATCTCAACAGTTCCCAAGGTATTTATTCATTACACCCCTAACACAATATTTGCACCCCCATTGAAATGGCATGGATGGGGCCTTCTAATAGTTAATCTCCATGGATAGCTTAATCTTATGGCACTTTCTCAAACAACTAAATTAACTTCCATCTACAACCATGACATGAAACTTTGGGGCTGGAATAAAAAAGTAGTTTAAGCATAAGATCAACTATGATTGATGAAGTTTTGAGTGCTTCTAGAGTCAATTAATATTTTCACCCTTTGTTTCTTCATGAACCCAACAACCTTGAGGGTTTATGGGATACTAATCTAGAAATGGTATGGTAAGAGATAGTTGATTGAGATTCTTCATCCTCAATCTCAGGAAACTCTTCCTCTTCATCAATTACTTCCTCCTCATCTATTAGTACCCTCAATGTAGAATAATTTCTTCTCAAGACATGTATTTCCCTTATTTCACTTTCAATCACAAATGTAACATAGAAATTTTCTCTCATTTCTCTTCGATTTTTTGAGGATTTCATAATTTCAAAGTGGAGGAAATGGTGTTGGAATCATGTGTTCCTTATAAAATTTGATATTTATCCATTTTACTAAATATCTTTCCTTCATGCAAATATAAACCATCATGGATTATGGTATTGAACCCAGATTAAGAAGGATAAATTCAAGTTGGGTGTTCTTGATTTCACCCAAGAATATGTAATTTATATGATCAAATGAGATTTCATCTACTCATAAGGGTATATTTTTCAATTTCTTCATGTAATCCTTAATTTTCTATGTCTATCATAGCTTTTATATGTGACTAAAATATTTCCATATAATACTATTATGATATTATATCTAGAGCTCACCAACGAGCAAAGACTAAGTGACATGTAGATCCTTATTTTTCTTTTTATGTCACATCCATCTATACTAAATTAATTATTTTCATTCTAGATACAAGGATTTCATTACCACCTTCTATCCACTTGGGACTTGATGTAGATCAAATAAATACATTTAGTTGACCCATGTGATTGGATCATTCTCATTAAACTTGTGATGTTTCTAGTTTTTTAATAATGTTACACCAATTTCTAGGAAACGCAATGGGTTAAGTAGAAGATCTTATTTGGTTGGTGTGGTTTGAATCTAAGTGTGCATTACTTGAGGAACTAATGTAATTTTAATGGAAATTATTGAAAGACTTCATCAATGAGATAATATGCAATAACTCCTTCAATGATTCGATCCTATCTTCATTTCACCCTTCACTATTTTCAATATTTTTTTCAATTATCTCATCATTTTACCCTTCATTGAGTGCAATATTTCAAAACCCATCATTCACATTTATTAGGTCATCCATATTCACCTTTTTTTTACCTTTTCCTAAATTTGGATGACTATCTCTAATACCATAAAAGCTGAAGATTCAGAATCCATATCTTCCTTATTTAGATTCATCCCTAGAGTGTATTTCCCTTCCTAGAGCTCTAGTTTTTCTCCTATCATGATTTAGGGTTTGATTCTTAGGGCACATGGATTAGAGTTCGAATTTATGGTTTGGGGTTTTGTATGGATTTTTTATGAATACATAAAAAAGAACCATATCTTTAAAAATATAGTACGATTTCCAAAAATGTAAGAAACTTATTAAAATTCCAAAAATTACAGTCTAGTGAGAGAATTTATTAAAAACACTAAAATGGACATAACTTGTGCAAAATAGGTCAAACTATCTTAAAATTTGGAGATAATTATACTTGATTAGTTTTTCCACTTTAGTTAAAACATTACAAAAAAATTCTCCACCATTTAGGAGATGAAGTTGAAATGCAAAATTTTCCCTCAAAAAGAATCGATAATTCTTGACAAAATATCTAATTGCGGAAGACTGATACACTTTTACATTCTTAATGTTATTTAATTATGAAAAACTAAGTCTAAAAATAGTTATATTTGATTAATAACCTAAGATAAATTTATTAATACGTGTCTATGGCTAAACAAGATCAATTAAATATTTTAAACATGATTAAAAACTAGCTCACAAACATGTGGCTTTTCTTAACAATTCCGCCTCAAAGACTCCAAGCTCATGGAATTAACCAAAGACCAAAGAATTTCAGGTCCGAATAGTTAGTAAAGACAAGGACAAAGATAGATGGCTATATTTCAATGGAAAGGATATCTAAAGTCGACAATGCAAAACTAGTATGTACATGAAGCTTTATTATTAGTACACAATTCGCAGTGTAACATAGAAGACCACAAAACCAATTAATAAAAAAACAATGTATAAAACTGTACATACGTGGAACCTTCCTAATGGTTCATTTTTTGCATACCGACACAACTCTAACAAATAAATATGACATGTGAAATTATTGGGCACATTTTATTGGATCACATTGTGACTAACTCGACAAGTAAATAAAGTAGTGAAACGTTGGCTTAATATTATTGGCTAACAATTGTCAATACTAACAAATATTGAAAAAAACAATGTGAAAAAGACTTGGAGAATTTCTATTAGTTCGGGATTTTGTATTAGATAGAGAAAAATTAGCAAAAGTATGACTTAATGAAGATCGTGGAATGATCTCATTGGTTTGTGCTTCACAACACTCGAAGGATCTTAAAAAGTATTGACATTGTGAATGGGTGTGCATATTTCTAATTAGCTAGAGCTTCAAAACTTATATATTTCTTTGTTGTCGGGTTGAACTTAGAACCACGAGATTAATCATAGCTAAGGGAAACTTTCGGGTCCACATCATAAAATATAGGAAATACAATGTACATAACTAGGAAAGGCAGAAGACAAATAATTCAACCTAAAAATGCCATTAAATTGTAAGACTATACTTCAAATATGATTGATTACACACATACATTATTGTTCTATATTAAATTATACCAATTATCTTTTAAAAAAAAATTACATATCTAAAATTACGTATTTCATTAACTTATTTTTGAAACTCATTGTTTCGATAACAAAGCACGTATTTTTCAAGATATACATAAAAGATATGCATAATAAATTCATTTATCGAGTAAAACGAAATAATTAAATTCTTTCTATTACCTTTATACAAATGTTTACATAGATTTTGCAGGAATTTATAGAGCTTTTATAGAGAGATAACTTATACGAGACGGTAAGAAGGAATCCTAGTGCTAAAATTCTAATGCATAAACATAGGAAACAAACACTATACTATGGACACACTATGAGAGGACTATGTTTTATATCTCGTGTATGTTCACCTTTCCGGTCGAGGACCATCCAAGGTTGTACTCTTTACCTTGAGTTAGGACACCATTGATGCCCCTCTCTCTTACCCACCATGTGCATGCACCTGTCCTAGTCCTTGGAGTTTACTTCCACAGACTCAATTTAGAAAAAAATTTAAAACTCTTTATAATCGTCAAGTATTCTCTTTCTTAGAATCACCAAAAAAATTCAATTGTCTCTCTCAAAATAATTCACATGCATTTTATAATACTTCATTGGAATCTATGAATCATCAAAATGGTTTCGAACCCTTTCATAAATAAATTAAGAATCTTTAATAAATTGCTTGGGATATTCATTACATCAATATCTTATTACAATATTTTTTCTTAAATCAAACTTGATCTTTAATTATCCACAAGTCTTTAAATGCTTTAGAATATTAAATGATTTAGTCACATAAAATTTCTCCCCCCTTGAATCATCTATTGTCCTTAGTAGTTCCAAGTCTATTCTAAAATCACATAACAAAACACAAGTCATTAGTTAAACAATTCAGGATATTGCTCTTTCAGAAATATTCTCTTTCCCATGTAGCACTTTCAATATCACAAAAATTCCATTTTACTTTAACCTCTTTAATTTCTCTATTTCTAAGATTCTTAGTCCTTTTATCCAAAATCAATTCAGGTTCAATTTTGAATTCACATGTAGGCTCAATAACTATATTTTTCCAATCAATAACATGATTAACATCATACACATATTTCTTTAACAAGCTTACATGAAACACATTATGAATTTAAGACAACTCAAGAGGTAAAACAAGTCTATAAGAAATATTTCCTATTCTTTCTAGAATTTCAAAAGGTCCACAATAGTGAGGAGCTAACTTAGCATATTTACCCAATTTCAAAGAACTCTTCTTAGGTTTAACTCTAAGAAATAATTGATCACATATTTCAAATTCTCTAGCATGTCTTTTGAATCAGCCCAATTTTATACCTATCTTGAGAAGCTTTCATGTTTTGTTTGTCTTTGTTTATAATTTCTTTCATTTATTTTAGATTATCATTTGCATACAAAGATCTATGTTCAGGATTTGACCATGAAATAAGAGTAGTACAATTCCAACCATAAACAACCTCAAAAGGTGTCATTTTTTGGTTGTAGTATGATAACCTCGATTATAAGAAAACTCAATTAAATGAAAATATTGCTCCAAGTATCTAGGTTTTTCACTTGTATGCATTCGAAGAAAATCTTCTAAGATTTTATTTATTCTTTTATTTTTTCCATTAGAATCGGGATAATAAGTAGTACTAAAGATCAAACTAGTACCCAATTCATCAAAAAAAGAATTCGAGAAAGAAGAAGTATATCTAGGATCTCTATCAATTACTAAATCTTTAGGAAGACCATGCAAACGAAAAGATTTCCTTAGAAAAAAATGAGCTATATCATAAGAAAAGGTTTTGATTTTGGTTGGTAGAAAATGTGCCATTTTTTTCAATCTATCAACCACAACAAGAATAACATCATGACCATTCTTGGTCTTAGGTAAACTTGTAATAAAATCCATACTAACTGACTCCCATTTCTAATAATGAATAGAAAAAGCGTTGCTTATCGGTCACTAGGTTTACTACATTGTTCAGTTTTAACCTTTTGAAAATTCATACACTGCTTGTACATACTTTCTAATACCTTGTTTCATTCTAGGCGAGAAATGAATCTTTTTGACTAACAAGTAATTCTTGTAAGATCCAGGATGTCCAAATACGGGAATGTCATGATAATCTCTTAAAATGTTTTATCTTAAACTACGAAATTAGGAATACACAATTTTCCTTTATAGTACAATAATCCATTCATCCCAATAAAATAAGAAGTAATCCTATATTTTAAATACACATTTGATGTTTCATTTTTCAAACCGAATACAATTTAGAAAAATAACTATAATTAGGAAATACAACTTTTATTTCTTGATCAAATTGACTTCTTTCTAAAGACAAAACATTTTCAAACATTATTTTTCTACTTAAAGCATCTGCAACAAAATTTTATTTACCAAGAGACATATTATATTTCAAAATTATACTGACTTAGTAATTCTACCCATCTTCTTTGTCTCATATTCAATAAGGGCTGAGTAAAAATATACTGCAAACCTCTATGATCAGTTTTCAAGACAAATTTATGACCTAACAAATAATGTCTCCAAATTTTCAAAGCATGAATTATCCCTAACAATTCTAAATCATGAGTAGGATAATTATTTTCAGTAGATAAATTTTTCTAGATCCAAAACATACAACTCTACTATCTTTCATTAGTACACAACCAATACTAAAACCAAAAGCATCGTAGCAACAACAATAATAAAAGGCTTATAAAAATCAGGAATACATAACACATGTGCATTGGTTAAGGATTCTTTCAACTTATTAAAAGCAACTTCACATTCCTCAGATCAATGATATGAGTTACTTTTATTTGTCAAGTCTGTGAGAGGAGTGTCTATTTTAAAATAGTTCTTAATAAAACTTTTATAAAAACTAGATAACCCAAGAAAACTCTTAATTTCTTATACATATTTGGGTGTATCCCAATTTTTTACTTATTTTAATTTATAAGGATCTAGTAAAATTCCTTTTTCAGAGATAATATGGCCTAGATAGGAGAATTCAGTTTTAAATAATTCACATTTACTTAGCTTACCATACAATTGATGTTTTCTTAAAGTTTCAAGCACTAACCTAACATTCTTCTCATGTTCTTCTTCATTTTTGGAATAGATCAAAATATCATCTAGAAATATAATCACAAATACATCCAAGAAAGGTCTAAAACATCATGCATCAAGGTCATGAATGTGGTTGGAGCATTGGTTAATCCAAAAGGTATAACAACAAATTCATAATGACCATATCTAGTTCTAAAAGCAGTCTTTGCAATATCAGCATCCTTTATTCTAATATGATGATATCCAGAACGTAAATCAATCTTAGAAAAACATTTAACACCATTCAATTGATCCAAAAATAATCAATTATAGGAAAAGGGTATTTATTCTTAATAGTTAGCTTATTTAATTGTCTATAATCAATACACGTCCTCATAGTACCATCTTTCTTTTTAACAAACAACACTGGAGCACCCCGGGGAGAAACACTAGGTATAATTTTCTCATGTTTTAATAATTTAGTCAATTGTATCTTAATCTTAGCTAATTTAGTCACAAATTGTCTATAATGTGCTTTTGATACCGGTTTAACTCTAGGAATATGGTCGATAGTTATACATATCTTATAAGTGGTAACTCTTCAATATCAGAAGGAAATACATCCATAAATTCTTGGACTATTGGATGAACATCTATATCTACTTTAAGCTTATCATTTTGAGTAATCAAAGCACAAAAACTTTACATTTTTCTTTAAGACTTCTTTTAAGTTGAACAACAAAAATAGTTTTTAAAGTTAGTTGTCTTTTAGTTCCTTGCAAAATATGAGTATTTGCATATTGGTCTTGAATACACACTTGTTTATTTTCATAGTTAATAAGGGCATGATTATTTTCTAACCAAGTCATTCCTAAAATGGCATCATACTGACCTAAGTTTAGCACATGAAAAGATTCACTAGATACAATATTATCTATTTGAAAATCTAGATATTCTACTAAATCTCTTGTTTTCCTTATTATTCTTCCATCAGCCATTTCTACAGCTACTGGTTCAATTTTTCAACCAAGTTAGGAGATATAAAACTATGACTACTACTAAAATCAATCAAGAAAACAAGGGCTACATTTTTAATAAACCCTTTTACTTCAATCAGAGACACTTGCTTATGTATTGTACCTATATCAACAAAGAACATAAACTTTCATATTTTGATTCCCTTCCTTTGGTTTATCATCAACTTTCTGATCTTTGTTTTTATCCCAACTTTTCTTTTTCTTAGGACAACCCCTAGCATAGTGGTTATCTCCACAATTCCAACATTTAATTTCCTCTGGTTTAGTTTTGACATACTCTTGTTTCTTTTGTTGATTTCTAATCTGAGTATTTTTGCACTTAACAATTTCACTAAATGGTCTTTTCTATCCTTAAAATGAAAATTAGAATTCTTTTTCTTATAGTATTCTTTCTTTTGATGAACTATAGTCTTGTATTTTTCAAATTTTTCTGCAATTTGAGCAGCCTCATCTACTGAAGTCGGTTTTCCACACCAAACACTAGCCTTATATTCTTCTCTTAGACCATTTATAAATCTAACAACTCTGTTTGTTCCAGAGAAATAAAAAGGCACAAATCTATTTAAGTTCTCAAAGGCTTGTTTATACTCATTCACAATTTTAAAACATTGTTTTAGATCAAAGAATTCATTTTGCCTCTGTTGCAAGAAATGTTAAGACAGATACTTCTTCTTAAAAAACTTTTAAATTTACTCCATGAGACCTTATGAGCTTTAAGTTTTTCATATCTTAATGTGTATTCCCACCAATTAAGGATAGCATTTTTCTATTGATAAGAGGCTATTTGTGTCCTTAGCTTATTAGTTTTCTACAATTTAAAATATCTCTCTAAACTAGATAGCTAAGTTTCAACTTGTTCCCATGTTCTTACTTCCCAACATATTCAAGAAATTTAATTTTTCTAGCAAATTTTTGTATGTCTTTAGAATTCTTGCTTGAACTTTCTTGCTTATTATCAAGAATTAGAAGAACTAGAAGAATCAGAGGATTCATTTGCTTTATTATGAATAGAATCATCATCTGAAGAAGAGTATTTTCTCTTTCTTATTTTATTTTCATATTTATTACTTTTATAGATGATTTTTTTTTTTAATATTGGTAAATAGTTTTTTTGAAAGGGACTATACCCTTGTGTACAAAAGGAGGCCTAAAAGCCTGAATAAGAGAGAGAGAGCAGAGAAGGCGTATCAAAGCACAAAAGTTACAAAAGAACACCGAGCCTAGAAACAAAGAACACAAACGAGACTTAACAAAGCAAAAAAACAACGGCAACAAAACAAGCAGCAAGCCTACGGCCAAGAAGCGAGTAGTAAAGCTGGACTACTTCTTGGCAGCTTGATCAATACTCATCTTTACTTTTTCCAAGCATGATACATACCTGGCGTGGTCATATGAGCGACATCCGTCTTATCGAGCTCCTCTCTGGTTCTTTACTCTCTTTCTCATTGCCCCAAAGAGTAATCTGGACACCGCTGAGCTGCGAAACACTTCTTGCATGACCTTCGATGAATTCCTCATGGCCCCGAATGCTGCAATATTATACTCATGCCTAGTCTTCGTTTTCCCAAGGCGGAGTCTAGGGAGGTCGATTTTGTATATTTCATCAAGGCGGCTATTGCCAATGCTCCCTTCTCCTCAATGCTTTTTTTTTTCCTTTTTGCTTAGCAAGATTTTTTACCTCATCCTTCAAAGAATTTAAGCTCAGCCTCTAAGGCCTCCAATCTTAGAGAAGGGTTATCCGTTGGTGCCGCCTGACTACTAATGTTCAGCAGATCACGAGCAATGTCATCCAAAGGTTCATCCCCCTCAGCAGTAGACTCAAGATTGAGTCTCCTAGAAGCCCTGGTGACACGTTTAGAAGTAGAGACAGTGTGGGTGGCAGGGGCAGCAGCAGGAGGAAAAGAAGGAGAAGCATGAGCAGCCTGCATGGGGGCATCAGCACCGGAGGCGGGGGCAGCAGCAGGGACAGCAGGGGAGACAGGACTGGCAGCAACGGAGCCCACCAAAGCCAGGCCGGGAGAGGAAGGGAGACCGGGGAATTTGATAAGGCAGTGCTTGTGAATAAGCAGAATAAGCCCTTGGTGAAGGGGAACCGCCCGGGTATGCTTCTGGAACTCCAAAATGGAGCGCTCAAGAGAGTTTAACAGATAGTGGGGGAAGCAAACCAACCTACTCCTACGAAAGTGATTCAAAAAGACAAGGTGCTTGGCAGGGACAGTAACAAACCTGCCTTCCAAGGATATGTAGCGAATCATCATGCGGGTGACTTCATCATACGGAGAAGGAATTGAATTAACAAGCAAACCCGCGGTGTTGAATATAAGCTTCTCCTCCTCCTCCACAAATCTTCTCTCTTCAGCCTCTTTGATAACCCTCTTGTTGAAGAAGCGGTATCCTTCTAGCCGAGGCCGCTTGGCTATGAGTTCGTCATTAATAAGAATCTTACGCCTCCATAATCACCATCCTCTCATTCCACTCCTTGGCAAAGCGAACGCAGATGCTTTGATCATGCCTTGCACTCTCTCCACAAAGTTGGTGAATCCACCAATACTAAGAATGTTCCAGAGCTCAAATCTTTCCAATGTGGTCTCCACACGGCTCAATCCGCGGAGGCCCTCCCATCTTCACAAGGATGTGTTGGTTACAGCAATTTTCCAAATACCTTTGGGCGTTGGGAGTGGTTCGTTTCTCACCATTGGGTCGTCGCATAGAAATGGGGACTGCATTTGGTCCTCCCACGAACGGCAGAGGATTGCGATCAGTCTCGTGAAGTCGCGCGTGAAAACCCTTATCTGTCGCTTTCACCTTGTAGTTATCTTCGGTTTTCGCGGAGCTTGGCAACAAGTATCAACAATTTTGTACTTCCCGTGCGCTGTTTTTAAATTAAGACAACTCCACTTGAAGTTCCTAAACAAAATCTTGCTATCATTTGGAGTAGATATCATATGCCACGCCAAATAAACTAAAACAGCACCTATGGAAGAATTTATGGATTTCCTCCAAAGATTAAAGCATATCTTTAGAGATTGTTTGCGTGTGAAGGTCCGCATGTATGCTGTTGTGAAGCTGATTAGGGATACTATCATTATCCCAAATAGTGAAATTTAAATTAATGCCATAATTGGCCATTGCATCGGCCAGCTTGTTTCCTTCCCTGTAAGTATGTATGATTCTGATGCTGTTGAAGGTATGACTGATGCTTATGGACTCAGAGATAAAATCTTTGATATTCCAGCTAGGAGAAGAGGACTGATTAAGCAGATTAATAATATTAAGGGAGTCCCCTTCAACAATGAGGTTCTGGATATTTTGGGCCCGAGCAACTCTCAAACCCCAAAGAACAGAGATAAAGCCATAAAATGATTGGTTTGGATTCCCATTTTTCCAGCATATGCAACAATCAAATTACCTTTATGGTCCCGTATTGCTCCTCCTCCAGCTGCTGTTCCAGGGTTCCCCTTAGAGGCACCATCAAAGTTCAGCTTGAACCAATTGGATTCAGGGGGATGCCATTTGACCAAAGATCTATCCACACTATTCCCGGGGTTGCTCCAATATCCGATCTGCCAATTTGATAAGATGTGCTTTTCATTTTCAGGGTAACAATTGTTCTTAGGAGGTTTAAATCTGGCCATGTCCTCTTTGATGCCTTGGGAGATCTTGCCAGTAGTGAGTTTAAAATTTTGCTTCTTATTTCTAAAAACTATATTATTTCTATCCTTCCAGATCCTCCAAATTAAATGCGGGATGGCTAATTTCCAGATTCTTTTGATAGCACAATGTCTGAATGGTGGGTTCCATTGGTTCCACAGCTGAGTAAGATCCTCCGGCATCACCCAGAGAGCTTCAAATTTGGAAAGGACAAAGTTCCAAACTCTAAAGGCATAATCACAGTGTATGAACAGATGTCTAATGTCTTCATAGCTATTCCTACAAAGGTGGCACCAATTGGGAATGATAAATCCTCTTTTCATCAAATTGTCAGTGGTGAGAATTTTACCTCTGATGGCCAGCCAAAGAAAAAAATTTATTTTGGGGGTTAACTCAGGCATCCAGATCAAGTTCCGATTAAAGTCCGATTGTTCATTTTGGAAAAGACTCGAGTATAGCAGTTTGACTGAGTATTTACCCTCGTGTGAATTGCTCCCGGATCAGCTCATCCTTGAATCCAGTGACTCAAAGGAAGAGATCCAAAAGGTCTTGGAGGGAGGAAATAGTCCTGTTTGATTCAATACTCTCCATAGTAAGTCTTTTCCAATTCTTGTTGGTGCCATTTCCATCAATGTAGTCCTTGACTTTAGTTCCATATTTTCTTATAAGATGTCTCTAGCGAGTCCCAAATCTCTCCAAGAGATTATCATTGGACCAGATTATCCTCCCGAGAGTTAATGTCACCGCCATCCCCAATTTTCCATTTGCTTCCCTTCTTAATGAAGTTTCTACTCTTAACATTATTCCAAAAATGGAACCATTGGGGAGTTGCTCATCATGCGAGATAGGAGTAAACATTACTTGATTCAAGTATTTTGTTTTAATGACATCAATCCGGGTTGTTTCTAAAGCAATCTCCATTCATCTTAGCAATGAGTGCCTCATTCATTTTCTCAATATTTTTATTCCCATCCCCTAGATTTAGGGGCTGAGACTTTATCCCGGCCACAAGGTGAAATCAACTTTTCTTCCATGCCTTGCCATAAAATTTTTTTCTCAATCCTTTCAATTTTCTCTCTACGAAGGAGGAAGGAATTTTGAACAAAGGACATGATATATATGGGCAAACTTTGGAGTGTGCTTTTAATGAGAAGGCACTTACCAAAGACTAGAGAGAGTGGTCCCTTTCCAACCGGCCATTTTTTTTCTCGAAATCTCGTCAATAAATCATCCCACACCGTGTGAGAAGAATTTCTTCATGCCAAGAGGGAGGCCTAAGTGGTTCGTTGGAAGAGTACCAATTTCTACCTGTACCACTTTTAGCAATCTTGAGTTGTCTTTCCCAGGGGTGTTAAAGAAAAAAGGATGCTTTTGTCAGTAATTGATCTCTTGCCTGAGAAGCTGATTCATAAAGTCTGCGAAGAGCCTTGATAACTTTAGCTTCAACCACGAGGCCGAAGAAGAAGGATAGTGTCGTCTCGCAAACCTGTTGATGAGAGGCACTGGCCGAGAGAAGTGGGTTTAGAACCATTTAAAAGGCCGTCTTCCACCGCTCTGCTAATTGTTCTACTAAGGCTGTCAGCCAGAAGGATGAAGAGAAGGGGGGAGATGGGGTCTCCCTGCCTTAGACCTCTGCTGCTGGTGAAGAATCCCACAGGCTCTCCATTAACAACCACAGAGAACCTGGCTGTAGATATACATGATTTAACAATTTTTCTAAACTTTTCTCAGAACCCAAATTTAGATAGAATCCGTCGAGAAGACCCAAGAAACTTTGTCAAAGGCTTTATTCATGTCGAGCTTAAGGATCATGTTTGCCTTTTTGTTATTTTCCATAGAATGCATAGTTTCGTGTACCATAATCACACCGTCTTGTATTATCCTGCCTTTAATGAAGCCACTCTGCTGCTTTGAGATGAGATCCTTCATTATGGGTCACTAGAAAGCAATAATTTTGGTGAAGATTCGAAAAATAGCATTAACCAGACTGATGGGTCCGAAATCCTTGAAATCTTTTGCATTCATTTTCTTGGGTGCCAGCACAATGTGTGTGTTATTGAGTTCTTTTAGAAGATTTCCCGATCTAAAAATTCATTAACCGCTTTGAGAAGATCCTCCGAGCATATTTCCCAATTTACGAAAAATTAATGGAGAATCCATCCGGCCCAGAGCCTTATCCCCTCAAGAAAAAACAGCCTTTTAGCTCATCGAGCGCAGCACCGCTTTAGTGATATCTCCAATTTCGGGTCTTCAATATCATTCTGGGGATTGCTTCTGAGTGAAGGAAATAGCTTCCTGATTGGGTGACATTACTCTCTCTAAGAAGATTTTTGTAGAATTCAAGTGCTTGCTTCTTAATGCTGTTTGGATTTTTAGTAATACTTCCGTTGCTTTTAGAAACCTCTAATATCCTATTACTGGCTCTGTGCTTTAGAGTGGTCATGTGAAAGAACTTTGTATTCCTGTCCCCCTCTTTAAGCCAGATAGCCCTTGATTTAAGGCGCCAAAAGGATTCTTCTCTACTGCATATCGTGTGTAACTCAGAAAGAATTCTCTTTTCATTTACTTCATCTTCAACTGATCTCCCCATAGTATCCATTTTTATCTCAAGATCCTGGAGCTTCAATTCTTTCTTTTTCCGAAGATGTTTCCAAAAACATTTTTGTTCCAAAGTTTGACTTGTTTTTGACATTTTTGAGTTTTGGACTCTGATCAAGGCGTGCCTTCCCATTCCAATCCCACCATTCCTTTATTCTATCATAGATATCAACGTGCTCCATCCACATTTTTTCAAATTTGAATGAGCTTCTCTGCAGGTTTGGTCCAATTTAGAAAGCTTAAAGCAATCGGATTATGATCCGATCCACTTCTGGGCAGGGAAGAGAGGTAAAAGTCTTGGCTAAGAATCCAGTTTGCCGAGATAAGAGCCCTGTCGGCCTCACTTGAATGAGCCCCTTTCCCACCCTTCTATTATTCCAAGTATACTTATTACCATGCAAATCCACATCCATGAGGTTTTGTTCAAGGGATAAAATCAGCAAAATCCTCCATACCATTAGAGAAGGTGGGGGTTCCCCCAAACTTTTCGCCTGGGTTTAGAGGGGAGTTGAAATCTCCCATGATAAGCCAGTTAGCAGAACTGTGCTGGCTTCTAAAGATTTTAAGATCAGCCCATAGTTTTCTTCTACCACTAGCAGAGTTAGGGGCATAGATATTAGACAAGATCCATTCACACTTTTTTTCAATAGTGACAAACTTAATTGCAAGATGATTAAAGTTATCACTAAGGATCATACCAGTACAGTGCCTTTTATCCCAAAGAGTTGCCAGCCCTCCGGAAGCACCCTGAGAATCAACAGCCGCCATTTCAGAGCTATCCCAAAAATTATTTTTAATATTATCCATGGTCATTGCTTTCATCTTAGTTTCTTGAAGAATCAAAATGCTGGGGTTACTGGAGTCCCGTAACTCCTTGATGTTTCTTTGCTTAGAGTAACCGTTAAGGCCTCTAATATTCCAAGATATGATCTTCATATGGAATGGTTGGTAGTTGGATTTGCTTGGTGGTTCAGTTGTCGCTGAACACCATCTGCAATATCCCTCTCTGTTTTCTTAGCTCTGAGAGTTTTTTTAGAGGGTCTTCCTCTTTTCGAGCTTCCTCCAAAATCAGCTAATCGTCTAACTGAAGATCTGGTTTTTCTGGAGGTAGAGGTGTCCCAATTGTCAATTTCCTTTTTCTTTTCACTATAAAGTGATTCTGGGATCCTTTCAAAACCTTCCATTCTTTTTTTTTTTTTTTTTGAGATGACCAAAGTGAACCCAGAGTCTGGATCTTCCTTTTCCTTGGCAGGCGTAATCTCCCCTTCCTCTTGTTCCTTATGAATATTGACAGGAGTGTGATTGCAACAGACCTGCTCAGTCACTGTTGACATGCTGAGGTATGGCAGCGGATCCTCAATTCCTTTCTCTCCAGTAGGGAGAGACTCCAGGGGCTCAAACACCCTCATATCCTCCTTGATACAAGCTTCCTTTCTAACGAAAGGCAGGATTTCTTTCTCTTCCGAACCGTAAGGGATTAAATAGGTCTTCTTTTCCATGGTAGGCGTGATCCCCCCTACCTTTTGTTCCTTATGGATACTGTCAGAGTATGATCGTTAAGCGATTTGAGGCTGCACAGTCCTTGTTGAAATGCTTTGAGGAAAGGCGCAATGATCCGCATTTCCGGCCTCTCCGTAAGAGAGGATCGCTGTGGGGTTCACTCACATCCATATTCTCCTTGTTGCAAGCTTCCTTTCTAATGAATGTCAGGATTTCTTTCTCATCTGAACCAGAAGGGATTAAACCTTCTTGTTCGTTCACTTCCAAGGAATCCTTAGCAAGGTCATCCTTCACAGAAGTTTCAAAAGGTTTGTCCGGAGATGCCTTCATAGTTTTGACCACTACTTCATTGGAAGCTATTGAAGCATCTTTGGGACGCCAGACAAGATGTTTCTTAATATGAGTTCTAAAACCCCCTTTTTTCTTTTTTTTCCCCCTGCTATTTAACTGCACATTTCTCTGGCTGGGACCTTTATCTTCAGTTTTCCTTTCCTGGCTTGGATCCTTGTTGACTTTGTTTAGATCTACGTCTAATCTCAGGTAATGAAACCAAAAGAGGGGTCTTCTTCTTGTCAGCTGCGCCGAGTGACCAATGCTTTGCATCGCTTACATCTTAAGGTCTCAACTTCAATTCTTTGAGTCCATGATCCAAATCTAGTTTTCAATATTATGTGCCTCACGAAACTCCCGATCAATGGTCGAGACAATGCGTAACCGAGCAAAAGCAAGCCTGGATCTGTTTCTTGTGGGTCCATCTAATCCAATAGGTGAGCCAAGGGATTTTGCAATATTTAACAGTATTTCATCATCCCATAGATGCAATGGCAATCCTGGTAGCCTACACCAGATAGGAATGGTGTTTATGTTTTCTGTATTTGGATCAAAACCCGGATACCATTTTTTCAAAAAAAGACCCATATTTCCCAACCACCAGGGGCCTCCAAGTAACACCGAATCTAAATCCTCTTGTTGGTTAAATTTAGCCAAGAAAAAACCTTTTGGCATAATGGTAATGCTTAGGGCTCCCTTGGGTTTCCATTTTCTCATAGCCCATTTTCTAATGAAATCAATATTAGGTCTAGAGCCAAGAAACTTACCAACGAGGGAGAGGTTTGTTTTGTTTAAAGCTCTATCAACAAAACCATCTGGGACCCTAAGACAGTGGCACCCTCTTTGTCCATTTCCCATGTGAACTGACAAGGCTTTTCGGACCCACCTTGAGGTTAGGGCTTTGAAAAGCTTATTCCAAGCCAAAGGTGTGGATCTCTATTTCCTCCTTTTCTCTGCTAAGCCCAAAAATCAGTCCGATTAGCGATCGAGATCTCTTTTCTCAAAGAAGTTCTCGTCATATTTAAGAGACTTTCCGCAGCCTTAATCGCAGAGACCGCAGCTGCAAGTTCTCCCCGCTTTTTCGACTTTCTTACCCGTGTACATGGGCTATAGCTCAGCCTTTCCTCGCATTTTTTAACCGTGGTTCTCGGACATTCTCGCAGCCAAAGCCGCGAAACTTGCGGAAACCGTGTCCTCGCAGATCTCTCCATCGCTAGATCTCTCCATCGCTAGTTTTATAGATGATTTATTAGACTTATCAATTTTATCAATCATAGCTTCTGCAAATTGGCTTTCAATGTTTCTAATTTCTCAAATAAATAGTTTACTTCCCTACCCAACTGCTGGTTTTGCCACTCCAATTCATTGTAATCCATGTCATTCTGTGAATCCTTTCCGTTCAAATTTTATTTATCTCCCATTTTGTATATATGCAAAATTTTATCTTTATGAGAAAATCACCATAATATTTTACTTCACAACATATTTACTTTCCTTTCATCAATTAAACAACAGAACATGTTTTAATGAGGATAATTAGCTCTGATACCAAATGAAATGTACATTTTTCCCTAGAAAAAGAATCGATAATTCTTGAAAAATATTTAATTACAAAATAATCATACACTTTTACATTTTTAATGTTATTTAATTACAAAAAATAAGTCTACAAATATCTATATTTGATTAATAACCTAAGATAAATTTATTAATACGTGTATATGACTAAACAAGATCAATTAAAGATTTTAAACATGATTAAAAACTATCTCATAGACATGTGGCATGATTCTGTGGCTTTTCTTAACAATTCTGCCTCATAGACTCCAGGCTCATGGAATTAACCAAAGACCAAATAATTTTGGGTCCGAACAGTTAGCAAAGACAAGGACAAAGACAGATGGCTATATTTCAATGGAAAAGGATATCTAAAGTCTGATGCTGTGAAACTAGTATGTACGTGGTTCTTTGTTATTAGTTCACACTTTGTAGTGTAACATACAATACCGAAGACCAATTAATAGTAAAACAGTGTATTAAACCATACATATGTGGAACCTTCCTAATGGTTCATTTTTGCATATTGACATGGTTCTAGCGAAGAAAAATACAACATGCAAAAGAATGTGAGCACATTTTATTGGCTTGCATTTTGACTAACTATGAAAAGTAAATAAAGTAGTGAAACAATGGCTTAATCTTATTGGATAACAATTGTCAAGACTAACAAAAGACTGACAATGTGATGCAGCCAGCATTTAGGAAGAAGACCTGACGCATTAGCACATCACTCAGCCTAAATTGAGCTCTCACCCAAAGCATGCAAAGGTACCAAGTCCCTCTTTAGGGTTGCTCTTAAGATGTTAGCATGATGAATACTTAACACATGTAGTTCCATTACTAACACATCATTCTATAGAGAATACCAAATCTATATCTAAGGGAGAACATAATTAAGTACTAACCATGATGAAAGAAGGAATAAACACAGAGAAATAAAACTTAGATTCGGATACACAAATAAGACTTAGATTCAGCCAATATCCTCCATCATATTAAATGCAATAAGTATATAGAAGCTTCATTACAATAACAATAGTATGCACGTAATAGATTCAAGATGTAGCATAATCTCATCTTGTACGCATATAGCTATCCCTCTCTACCTTCTCGCATATTTATATATTCACCATCATACATGTATATCTCTGTATCTCCCCTTTTTACTACATAGTTTACTACATACTTATAAGGGTGGGGACTTTCCCTTCACCACTTATCTAATCCCAAAATAGGTTACATGCTATTATTAGCCATGCGTCATTACAAAAATAGCCACACATGTAAGTAGGCTAACAATAGACTATTGGTAGTTAGCTAACAAAAGTAGTAAATATATTTCGGAATGTGTCCATGTAAAGCACATCGTATTTGATCCTCCAAAAATAGCCAATACGTGGTATGCACGTCTCTTCCCCGTTTGTGTGCTCTACATGCCATCTCTAAAAATAGACCTTCATGAGTGAAAATGGATAAGTCCCAAAAGTTGAACTTTTTATCTGTGCACATGTTCTCCCTATTCATTCGCGCCTTTGAATATGACCTTCTTTCCCACATGGACTTCTTGTGTGCTTTATGTCAAGTGTTCTCTGATCAACATTACCCTAAACTAATTTCATTGTCACCCCGACAATGGTTATCTCCAAAAAGAATCAAAGAATAGAAAGACTTGAAAGAATTAAAGAATGTCTTTATCCTACGGTTTATTCTTCAAAAACCTAAAAAATTAACTCACGATATTCTGCTTCATCTCGGCCTCCAAGGTCTCGCCACTCAACAAGTGCTTCATCTACATTCTCTGCAATGTCCATAGCAATGGACTCTATTTCATCCTTCGCAATTATCCTTTTTCATTTTGCAATACCAATACAATGTTGGACATTATAGTCATCCTTCCTCCAAAGAAATCCATCTTTTGCGCAATTAGTTTCCCAAGATCTTCTAGCCAATTTTTGTGTGGTTCTTGGATTGTTTTCAGGGCCTCACACTTCTATTTAACCAATGCTAATCTTTTGTACGGTCCAATGTGTCATTTTTCATCACTTTCTAGACCTCATTGCTCTCCTCCAGGGTTTTTATGTTGATGAGCACCTCTAGAGCTATACAGATGTTCAAGGCTTGGTCCACCTTCTTTAGTTCTTCCTCAAAGCAGTTGCTTGCAAATAATCCTTCATATGATGTAATATTTCACATCATTGAATCTTGTTCTCGCTCTGCATCTTGTGCTAGATCCTTTGGCGCTGGCATGCACAGAGGTTCATCTTCAAGCACTAGGTCTACCAATGTACCTACATATTGTATTTCCAAAGGAAAATCTTTGGTACCTTTGGCTCTAAGTGTGGCCTAGCCTTGATGACATTATCACCAATTTCCTTTGTGATGCTAATAAATACAGAGTTATTTTTCTATGCTAAGTCCCTTTCCCGTGATAGGTGTGCTATCTCCTTATCCTTTTTTTGATCTCTTCCTTAATGCCCTAATTGTGGCATCTTTGTCCATATTCTCGCCTTGCCACCTCTCGAGATTTTGACCAATGCAAAGGTTTCACACTGTTCATTTGACATAACAATAGGATTTAATATAATGTGTCTAGCCGAAGTTGTCTTCTTCAACCTCCTCGACACACATGACTCTTCACACACATCAAAATCCAGTTCATCCATGTGTGTGTGCATCGACCATGATAATTTCTTCCTTGTGTGCACTATAGCCATATCTTCATCCATTAATTCCCAACCATATAACTCCTTTTGTGTCAGTGTGCTTTGGAAATAGTTGTAGACAATTTTACTCGTATCCTTAGCATAACCCATGATTGGTGGAATTTCTTCTCCACTTTTTCTTCTTGACCTAGGATTCTTAGGAACTTGAGCTTCCAGATTTGGGACTTGTGTTTCCATGTCCTGAGCAGTCTCACTAGTTGTCTCATCTATTCTCTTTTCTTCCTCTTCTCCTAACTTTGTTTCTTCATCTTGTTGTTCTTCTACATTCTCTATAGGTATATGAGAATTAGGCATGGTTTCCTTTGATTCTTACGCTTCCTCATTCAATTTTATTTTCATCCTCCTTTTCTCAGCTATCTCATTTTGTGGAGAGAGTCTGGGTGATATGTGCACTATTTACGGAGTAGCACCTTGGGTCCTTGTTCTCCTAAACACTCTCTTAAGCCAGTGCTCTCCTTGGACTACATCCAAATCCTCATCATCCCCTTCTTGTGGCTGAGGTGGTGTAGTTGCGCGCTCAACTTCATCCTTATTCGTAGGATGTATTCTACCTCAATGCTCCAAGCCACCACTATCTTGCGCTCATCCTCCACTTCAATTGGCTCTGGGCTTAGGTACTAGAATGTTCTCCATGGTATAATTACACTTTGGTGGCACTGGGAGTGCAAACTCATTCTCCACGTACTTGTTATTCTCTAACTCTAGCTTCGAGTTGAAGGTACACCAGTCTTTGCTCCAACACCTCCCACAGCCAAACTTACTAGTTTAATGCTCAATACATCTTAAATGACCCTTTCAATATATGCACCGTCCTGGATACACATATTTCTTCCTTAGCATGTGGTAGTCACAATCTACCTTGTCTACATTGAATGTCATTCGGCGCACATCTAAGAACCTCGTGTACTAACGCCTGGAAGCACCTTCTTGTGAAGGCGTATGGTAACTTACACCAAGGGATCCATGCTCCATCCAACCGTACTTATGAAAAAGTGTTGGTATATAGCGAACTTAACTACCTTTTCAACCACCGATAGTAAATCCTTTGGTATGCGCCATGCTTCTTCAAAGGCCACGCGGAGCTTATCGTACCACTTCTCAGCCTTTTTCTTAACTAGTTTTGTCATGGATCCTACATAGAGGTATTTGCTAAACTACTCCACTGGTGACTTATGCTCCATGGGATACTCCCATATCTTCTCTTTTGGTCCATCAAGTACTCTGATCTCCATGAACACCAGCGACAACAAAACAGCTCCAAAGCTGATCTTTCCTCTTGTGCATGCTTCTTCAATAATAGTTTCTACAATGTAGCCTAAAATATTATAGAATACCCCTTCGACATCATTTTCGCAACATACAACCACATGGTGTTCACTTGTGACCACCTTTCCTAGTCATTTAGCTTTGTCACAAGGTGTGCGGCTACTTGCACAACTGGATACTTCTTCAGTTTATCTATGTCCATGTCATGTGGACCCTTTGTGTACCCTAGCTCCTTTCTAGTCTCCAATATTGTGGCCTTGTCTATTAAATCATTCTTCAAATCTTCTCTTGTGCCCTTTAATCTTGTTACCATGGAGATTAGCATGGCTGAAATTCGGCTCTACGTCCTGCAAAGTAGAAAAATATTTGTGCACTCTGCTCATGAGCCACTGGTACAAGGGCTCATATTTCCCAAAGTAAGGAGCTCATATAGTTGGTAAACTCTAATATTCTTCAAGAGCTTCTCCCCAGCATCGTCGTACACCGACATGTCTTTCATCGTATGTTTATTTTTTTTGTGTTCAGCAAGGCATCAAGCTCCTTCTTATTCTTTGTGGTACGGTGGTTGTATTCACTCACCTTGCTTTTCCTTATGTGAGAATTCTATTCCTAGCGTACGATGACCCCCTCTAGATATTACATTTCAAAAAAATTCTTTCATGGGTAATTTCTTCTTCTTCTATGACCACCTTTTTCTTTCCCTTAACTCCTACTACAACTACTTTCTTCGTGTCCTTTCTTCCTTGTAATCCTCTGAAAATACTTACCTCTTGAATTCTACAATGTGCAAATCAAACCCTAGCTTGATTCAGCATGCCCTAGGTGAAATCACATGCCCTCGCTCCTCTCTATCACCTTGATTCACTCAAACCCTTCACCACCAGGGACGCAAGCTCTTTCTACACATAGATCTCTTCGTCACACTTGCTACACACCTTTCACACCTCAATTCAATCACTTGGCTCTTTGCACTTAGCTCTTTTTCAAATAATCTTAATCACAATGGTAAAAATGAACTCGCATCCCATCCTTATATAAATTTTCAAATTTTTGATGCATTTATTGCTCCTTCACCTACCAAATGTCCTCTCATTTATTGAAAAATTCCATTCTTTTCACGTAGTACATCTTCGTGCCCCAACTATAACTTTCTAGCGTGCCTTCCTACCCTCTAGTCACAAAATTCTCTTCAATGCTCTTCCTTGCACCCGATTACGTTCTACTACACCTTCTCTGGTAGTTGTTATGGCATCTAATTACCTCGCGTTATACTATCCCTTCATCCATCTCCATCTTTGGTCACTTTTTACAAGCAATCCTTTGACTTGAAAAGCACCTATAGTAGATTATTCCTTTCACCTTTCAATTCCCACAATCATGTACCTAGATATCAAAAATCCAATCCACCCCACACTAAAAGTATGTGCAGTCCTTTGCATATAAAAGTTCTTGAAATAGTATTAGCTTCTAATGCGTATACGCGCTTATTCCACAACACACCAACTAAATTGACAAAACATAGAAAAAATAAGGAAACACATTAAAGTATTGCAGAATTGAAAACCTAATCTAAATGGCAATACTGCCTTATTACAAACACCAAGAAGACTTATTTATAGTAAGGCTTCAACCTATTCCTGTTAAAGTAACCGGTATCCATGTTCCATTAAGTGCTTCTAACTGGAAAGCACATGTTTCAAGGATGTAAGTGATAACATATGGCCCCAACCAATGTACCTTAATTTTTCCTAGATGGAACAAGAACTTAGAGTCATAGAGAAGTACCATTTGTCTAATCTCAAACTTCTTTTCCTTATGTTTCTACCGTCATGCCAAGATTTTTCTTGGCCTTTTCTTACTTCCGACTCCAACATGCTTATGGCGCATTTCTCATCCAACTTAATTGTCTTTTCAATCTAGTCTTCCAAAGCTTGCTCATTAGCTAGACCTCCAAAGCACATGCAATACGCAAAGAAGGTAACATAAATCCCATAGGAAGAAGCTGCTTTTGTGCCAAACACTAACTAAAGTGGTGTAGCTTTTTCAACCTTTTATATGATGTTTGATATGCCCAAAGTACTTGTTGATACTTTATCATCCCAATCCTTTCTTCCAACATCACAGATTTTGGTCAATGTATGGCTCAAGATTTTGTTGAAAGCCTTAGCAATTCCATTTTCCCTAGGATGATAGGGTGTAGTCTTATGGTGTGAAATCATGAACTCATCCAATAAAATTGTAATTGTCTCATTAAGAAAATGTGTGCCCCTATCACTTTAGTCAAACTCAAATGACATCCATACCTTGTAATAATATTTTCCCATAGAGTTTGGGTTGTTGTAGACACTTTGTATAGTATTTTATAGGTGCTTCTTTTTCCAACCTTGTCGGATAGTCTATGAAACATATGATGTAGTGTGATCCAGTTCTACATGCAGCTGGTGTAATAGGACCCACAAAATCTATAGTCCATTTCTCAAATGGTTCTCAGCTAACAATAGGTCTCGGAGGCATTCCATCTCATTGACCTAGTTTTCCAAGATGTTGACAAACATCACATGCCTTACAAAATTCCTTACAATTTTTATAGAGGGTTTCACACCATAATCTAGTGAGTAGAATCTTGCACGTGGTGGCATCACCAACATAGTGGCCACCTGCAATAACACCATGAGATTATTCCATAATATACGTGCCCTCATGTTCCAATACACAATGATGTAATACCTCATCTCGACCTAATTTTATAAGTCACCACTAATTAACATATAAGGTGTGGTGCATGTAGCAAGTTGCTTCTTCTCCAAGGATTTCATTCCTTCTAGTGTCATCCCTGTTCATAGAAAAGACAACAATGTCCTCTAGTTTTGATGGCGCTCATTGTAACCTATATAATTGTGCATCTGGCATGGTATCCTCAATTGCCTATGCTTCTTCTCTAACTATATTCTGGATAGATGGTCTGGTCCAAAATTACTTTTTCCTAGTTTTATCACAACTGTGAAATCAAATTCTTGAAATAAGAGCACCCATTGACATATGCACCCTTGTAAAATAGGTTTATTTACCAAATAATTCAATGCCATGTGATCTGTATAAAATACGAATGGTGTAGCTAGTAGGTACTGGTGGAATTTATGCAGCACATAGATCATTGACAAAGCTTCATGCTCTGTAGTTGTGTAATTTTGTTATGTAGGAGTTAGCTTTCTACTAGAAAAACAGATAGGATGATATACAATACCTTCTCCAAGTTGAGAAAAAACCGTACCAATGGCCATGCCAGAGGCATCAACATGTACATGAAATGGTTTGTCCCATGAAGGAAAACATACAATAGGCATGGTAGTAATTTTCTCCTTTAATGTCTTGAATGTGCACTACTGTTTTTCTCCCCAGTAGAACATACCTTTCCCTTTCAGTAACTCTTATAATGGTGTAGAAACTTTGGCATATCCTTTGATAAACTTTCTATAATATCCTGTATGACCCAAAAATTTGCGCACCTCACTTTGACTAGTAGGATCCCTTAGGCCTATAATGACTGCAACCTTTTCTAGATCAACCAATAAAGCCTCCTTGTAGATTATGTGTCCTAAAAGTATCCCAAATGGTGTAGCAATTATGCACTTCTTGATGTTAAAAGAGATACTCAGCTGTCTACACCGTTAAAACATTAAGCAAAGATTTTCATAGTGATCCTTAACTAATCCATAAACCATTCAATCATCTAAATATACGCGTAAGAAGTGAATAAATTCCTTGAATGCTTGGACAACTATGCGTGAAAATACAACATGCACATTTTTTAGACCGAAAGGCATGACAATATAGGTGAAGCTACCCCATTCAGTAGTAAATGTAGTCTTTTCCTAATCCTCTGGGCAATTCGAACACGATGATACCTAGAAAACCCATCTCATGCGAGAATATTTCACACCTTGCAACTCCTTCTAGTATTTCCTCGGTGAATGGCATAGTAAATGGATCGATTATACACATGCAACATTCAACTCCCTTTAGTCCATGCATATTCTAATCCATCCATCCTTCTTGATACTAATCACCATTGGATTAACCCATTCTGACTCATCAAGGGGCTTAATAATCCAAGACTTCAACATGTTATCAATCTCTTCTTTGACCTTTTTGTGTAAGTCGGGGTTCATCATGTAGGGTCTCTTTCTTCTTTGGCGCGCACCCTATTTAAGCTTTATCTTCATCTCCCCTAACGATTCATGCGACTTTAAGTTCATGGTACCCCTTAAGAAATAAGTCCTAGTAATCCCTTAGTAACTCTATGATTTTTTCCACTTTAGAGTCTGACCAATAGTCTCCAATTATGGCTTCCTTAGGCTCAGTATCTATTCCAATATTTACCCACTTTGTCTTCATAGGTTCATGATAGGTGTGCATGGTCTTATCTGCACTATTGTCTAGTACCTCATGCCTTCTTGTTGAATGGTTTACATCCAGATTATCTATTTCTTCATCATCCACTAAGTAGACCATTTTTCCTTTCTCTTTCTCAAGGCAAGTGCATTGAAGTAATGTTGCATCAGCCTTTGGTTCTTCATCAAGACGTGCTCCTGAGTCCTCTTTACCTAATAAATCCTGAAGAAGTTCTTGACCTTGCACTATCTCTAATAGTTAAGAACTTGATAACTTTCAATGCTTCTTCCACCGGAGGCTTTGTAGAGAAGAAATCAAATGTCTGGGCCATTCTTGTAATTAAATCCTGCCAATTTCTAGTTTCTCTATGGATTTCTGCATATACATACCAAGCATCGCGCGACATTGTAAAATGGAATAAAGCTGGTGCACCCATAGTGAAGGTGGTAAATCTTCCCGCCCTTCCTGTCAGTGTCTCTCACACTTCTGAATGTGGTGCTAAACAGGTTGATTTCCATGATAAGTACTGATTTGAGTAGGTGCATTTCTCCTAAATAACCTTATAGTAAGAGCAATCCCAATTTCATTCCATCCGACAAGATTATCCATGTGGGCCACCCACTTTAGCATGTTGATGTCCCATGTATTGTTTATGCTAGCATATTTCTTCTTTCCAATAGGTCTATCCACTTTTCTTCCATGGTGTGTAAGAATACCATGGGATCCCCTTCTCTATGTAACAAGGTATCGAGTTATTTCCTATCCTCCCGACATAACACATTTTGTGCCTTGAGGAAATATGTTATTTACTTCATGCCCTACTAACTTATAAGTGTTGTGAGCCCAATTATCACAAGAAATACTTGTAGTATCGCTAATAGGTAATGTGCATCCTCCCACTTTGAAATAATCCTTCTTTGGCTGGTTCAATTATCTCTGGATCTCGAATGGCACGTACATAAATCCTATTCGGATATTCTTCACTTAAGGGCTCAACATAAAGGCCTGATGATTTTCCATTTGTTAAAGGGATAATAACTCTTTCTTCTTTATTTTCAAAACTGATATAGCCCTTGTTGAACTAAAGATCAGCATTATTTGCATAGCACCAAGGATGCCCCAATAGAGCTGGGAAGCTATCGACTCTGCCAGGCGCTAAAACTTCAAAGTCTCCAGTGAACTTGGCTCCTTGTATGGTAATGGATGCATCCTTCAAAACTCTGATGGGAGTGTCCTTAGTCCGATTAACCATGAATAATACATTAGAGGATGGTTGTAATGGGGGTCTTCCCATTTGTACCCATGCATCCAAGGTAAGAACATTGACCTTTGGGCTGTATCAATCAGTATATTACTCAATAGCCATCCATCCACAACAACATTCAAAGTGATTTCCTTGTCATAATCCAGGCTATGAGGGGGAAGATTCACATGCAGGATCTGTCGTCCAGTCTCAGTACTTGCACGTGGAGTGTTTCCTTTTAACCAACTCCCTAACAGTGGAATGATGTTTTCCTAGCGCAATATTTTACACACTTCCCTCAAGTCATCTATATCAGTTTGGACCATCTCTAATGCTTTCTTCTGCTCCTTTAAGTATTGTATCTCACCCTAAATATTCCTTAGAACTTCCATGGTTTCTGATAAACCTCCTTCTGATAGGCAGGATCTGGGTACCGTGCATGAAGAAATTCTTCTTTAGTGATGGTAGGTTTCTGCTGCAATGCTTCTTTGGCACTTACCACCTCAGCGTGGATCGTGATCTTCACTTGTAGTGCCTCAAATTTGCTTCCATCTTGGGCATCCATTGATTTTCCATAGTCGTTGTATCCTAACCATCCCTGCACCTTTTTTTTCTTGTTTATGTTTCTTACTCAGATGCTCATATAAGTCTGGGAACTCCTCATAGATATGGTTTTTTCCACAGAAAGAACATGTAATATTCTGAGGACATTCACACCTGTAGTGGTCAGGAGATATGCATGTCTAACATTTTCCACAAGGGAACTGACTTCTTCCACCACCACGGCCTCATCCTCTCGAATCCACCATGATATCCTCGACCTCTACCACATCCTCATTCAATACGCTCTTCATTTCGATCATAGTGCACATGAATTTGATCCCGGTCCCGATGCTCATTCTTGCCCTTAGAGTTATTTGAAACTCTTGTCTATCGTACCCCAATATCTTTATCATCATGGATATACACAATCATCCAACAGTCTTACGTGTCATGAGTCATGGACCTCTGATTTTTACAAGTAGCTTGAAACATTCTTCCTTATCACATGTTTTAATAATGTGCAGTGGCTAACATCATGGTTTAAATGGCATATTTCACAATCCATCAACAATGAGTGTACTATTCTATGATGATAACTATCCTTTATGTGACCCTATACTTCACAATTTGTGCACCAAATCCATGTGCGTGTCTCATGTGCTAAATTTGCTGATAGTTTCTCCAACTGTTTTTGCCATGGCTGCTATTTGTGCTTCTAAAAATGGGCTCACCCCAGTATCTATGCTTCCAACTGCCTCAGCGCGTAAGGCTGCTTCAAGTGCTTCACATGGATCAGTGTATGTCTTATGTGATAATTCCCTCCTAAAAGGTGTAATCAAGCCCCCAACAAACCATTGTGCATGTTGGCTTGCGTGTATGTCATAAGAAAGCTTTGATAACAACGTTTTAAATCATGCATCATACTCTCTAACACTTTCATTAGTGCCTTGCTTAATATCCTTGAGTGCACTTATACTCTTCTGCTCAAACTCAGGGATATGAAACTCTTTAAGGAATGCATCCTTTAAAGCTATATAATCTACACAAGTCTAATCAGGGTCAAAATTTTTGTACTAGCTATGTGTGCACCCTTGTAACATAGTAGCAAATTTGTTTTCCTGCACTCAAAATCCATGATTCCTTTTGTGTGCCACAATATTTCACACATATGCACATGTTCAGCAGCATCTTCTATGCCCCTATACTCTGGAAGATGAAGATACATTTCCATGTAAATATTTTGGGGTTGGTGTAGACCTTACCCACCTGATCCAAAACCTCTTGTGTTTCCTCTACCTCTAGAACCTCCAGATCCACTTGAACCAGAGCTTCCTATGCCTCCCAATCTTGAAACTATAGTTGGAGCAGGGACTGTATACGTCTACCCTATGCTTCTACAATAGTACTATCTTCCCAGAACCCCTATAGTGCACGTGAAGTAGTTCCAATTCCGAGGTGAATCCAACATTTTTCACACTCACGTTGTGTGCGGACGATGTGCTGAAAGAAGTACCTCCAAAAACAATGAAGCCATCTACCCTGTCATTGATTTACTTTGTCTCTTACTTCCCAAACTTACTTGTTGACCACTTGTCATACTAGATATTGGAAAACCAAGCACAATGGCTAGGTTACCAAGTGGATTCAGATCTTTTTGCGCTGCTGCCTAGGCCATCTCTACTAGCATGCTTCCTTATGAGGTGAGGAGGGTTCCACGTCATGTTTTCCAAGATGGGGAGTTCTAATGCTCTGGCCTGTTAGGAATTAATATAATCTAATGTGAAATAATTCCTCGAATTGTAATAATAAGAAGTATGAATAGAATTACGAAATGAAAAATGTACAACATGAAGACAATATTTAACATGGTTCACCCAATGTGGGCTACATCCACCAAGAACACTTGCTCGGATTTTATTACAAGCCAACGGTCTTCACGATTCTGATAATAAGATCTTGTTTGGAGTTGTTCTTAACAAACCCTCCCAAATTCGCACTTGAATTCACACACACTATTCACCTTCACAAAACACACTCATATAAATGCTATTGTATGTCCATATATTTATAAGTACATCAGTAGTTAGCTAAAGAGGTGGTTTTAAAAAGCAATGGACTTGAAAAACCATGGGCCCATAACGGTTACCCATTACCCATGGGTTAATAAACCACCCATGAAAATTTTCTTTGGGGGATTTACCCCCAAACCCCCTTGACCCGCTCACCGGCGAGTGGGACCACCATAAAAATATTTGAGTGTAACACATGGAAGGTGTACCAAACTCTAACATGAAAACAGGCTCCACAAACATAACAATCTCCCACTTGGAGACTGATTTCCACTAAGAAAGCTTCTCGACCCTTCACTGTCATCCACAAAGGCTAACCAAAGTTGAGCGTGGCTTTATTTTATCCTTGTGACCACCTTGGTCATCATGTCTGCAGGATTCTAACTAGTATGAATCTTCTCCAACTTCAACTTATCTTCCTCTAAAGTTGTCCTGATGAAGTGATATCTCAACTATATATGCTTCATCCTGGAGTGGAAAGCAGAGTTCTTAGCTAGGTGTATAGCACTCTGACTATCACTATGCAGCTTACATTCCTCCACTTATGCCCCAAATCCTCAAGCAATTGTTGTAACCAAATCATCTCTTTGCTTGCCTCTATGGCAGCAACATACTCATCATATGTGGTTGACAAAGCCACCAACTTCTATAGTCATGAAATCCAGCTCACTATTGTCTTACCTACAGTGTAAGTATAACTTGTCATGCTCCTCCTATTATCAACATCTCTAGCCATGTACGAATCTACATAACCATGTAAAGTGGTGTCGATCCTTTGTAGCACAAAATTGTCCCCATGGTCCCTCTAAAATACCAAAGGATCCACTTTCTTTGCTTGCCATGCTCTTTACCTAGATTGCTCATAAATCTAATCATAGCTCCCCTTTGCATTGGTAATATCGGGCCTAGTGCACACCATAAAGCATACATCAAAGCGCCAATTTGCTTTGATGAGTAAGGTACCTTGACATCTGGTTTCTTTCTGCTCTGTCTTGGGACAACTTTGCTCCTTTGATAACTTAAAATTGCTTAGCCAAAGGAGTCCCAACCGGTTTGGCATCCTGCATGTTAAACCTATCTAAATACCTTCTTAATGTACTCTTCCTGAGATAAAGATAACTTTCGTTCCTTCCTATCTCGAGTTATCCTCATACCAAGGATTTGTCTGGATGCCCCCAAATCCTTCATATCAAAGGATTCACTTAGCTATTTCTTGAGTACTTTTATTTCTGCATGTTTTTACCTGCAACCAACATGTCATCAACATACAAACACAGGATAATATAACTTCCATCCTCAAATTTCTTTGCATACACACAATGGTCGAATGACATCTAATATAACCTTGCTCCATCATGAATCTATCAAACTTCTTATACCATTAACGTGGAGCTTGTTTCGAGCCATATAAGCTCTTCTTCGGTTTGCACACCATCTCCTCTTTACCTTTGACTTCATATCCTTCATTTCTTTGCCGTATATATATCTCCTCCTCCAGGATCACCATGGAGAAATGCATTCTTTACTTTTAAGCTGTTCTAAGTGCAAGTCTTCTGCTACCACTATTCCAAGAATAGTTATGATAGAAGTCATTTTTACTACAAGAGAAAAATTCTCACCAAAATCTATACCTTGTTTCGTGTAAACCCTTGACCACCAATCGGGCCTTATATCTTTTCTTTCCTCCTTCTTCATCTTTAACTCTGTACACCCACTTGTTCTCGCAATGATCTTTTTCCTTACAGTAACTTCATCAAATCCCAAGTCTAGTTCTCCATGAGAGACTTATGCTCCTTATCCATGGCTTGCTCCCACTTCTTCTGGCATCTACCGCATTGCTTCATCAAAGCTCTCGGCTCTCCACTATCGGTGAGTAATAAATAATAAAGAGAAGTAGAAAAATTTTCAGGTTCTTTTCTTACCCTAGAAGACCTCCTTTCTGTAGGAGTTTGGGGTTCCTATTAATTAGGTTCCTAAATTGATTCATGGGTCACTTTCCCATCTAGAATATCTTCTACCACTGCATATTCTTTCTTGGATTCTTCCCTATTTTCCTGTAACTATTTCTTATACATGAATTTCTCATTAAAGACCACATCCCTAGACCGAATGATTTTCTTTTCCTTAATACTCCAACATTTAAATCCAAAGTCATCACCACCATAACCAATAAAAGTGCATTTTTCTGATTTAGCCTCTAGCTTGGTCCTATCATCCTTATCAATATAAACAAACACCTCACATCCAAAGACTCTAAGAAATGAGTAATCAACTTTCTTACCATACCAAGCCTCCTCAGGTATGCCTCCATCCAAGGCACTTGAGGGTCCTCTGTTTATCAAGTACACAGTTATGCTCACTACTTCTACCCAAAAATAAAGATGCGGTCATGCATGTATCCTCATGATCCTAGCACATTCCATTATATTTCTATTCATCCTTTCTGACACCCCATTCTACTTTGAGGTTCCTAGAACCATCTTTTCTGCGTATTCCATTCTTAGAACAATAATCATCAAATTCATTCTTTGCAATACCCCTCCATTATCGACTGAGACATTTTAACTTAAGACATGTTTCATTCTCTATGAAGGCTTTCCATTTAACAAAAGTATCAAACACATCATATTTGTTTCTAATACAATAAACCCAAACTTTCCTTGTTTCATCATCAATAAAAGTAACATAATAACTTGAACCCCAAGAGATGATACAGAGCCGCCCTACACATCGAATGTACCAGCTCTAACTTACTCTCTTTCTTTGTTAGTCCAACCTTGAGAAACCTTACTCGTTTATGTTTCCCATATATGCAATTCTCACGAAATCTAAATTTGTTTACGTATATCTAGGAAAATTCTTCTTTATGATGTTCATGCCCTTATGGATCATATGACCGAACCTATAGTGCCATAATGTTGTATCTACATCTGAAGCCAAAAGATTACAATCATTAGTACTATCGGTGGTTAAATACAAGGTTCCAACCTTCTTACCTCTTGCCACCACAAGAGAGACCCTTGGTAACCTTCCAAGAGCCAGTTTGTAAATATCACAAGTCTGACCATCACTTCCCAATTGCCTGCCGACATCAAATTTATCCTTAATGTAGGAACATGTCGACATCCTTCAATAGCCATGTATTCCCATTCTACATCTTAATCAATGCAACCTTTTCCAACTATACTACTGAGGCTAATCATCACCAAGAAAAACATGCCCAAAATCCCTTGAACATAATCAACAAAGTAATGCCTATGTGGAGTAGCATGAAAAGAAGCCCTGAATCTAAAACCCAAGCTTCGGTAATAGTATGCAAAGAAAGAATCAAAGCATCTGGCATACATTACACGATGCCACATTTTCCTCCTTGTTTTCTTCCTGTTGTTTCTTCTTATCCGAAGCTCACAACAGTCCTTCTTTGCATGCCCAGACTTTCCACAATTCCAGCATACAATCTTGCTCTTGGATTTTGACCTTGCCCGATCTTTCAATTTTCCACGGTTTCCTCTATTCTTTTGTCTCCCTCTAGTTTCCACTGTCAAATAATTTCCTGAAGTAGAAGATTCCCTTGAGCTTTTCCTTCACATTTCCTCGCTTAGAATCACCCCTACAACATCCTCAAACTTCAACTTCGAGCTAGCTTTGGGCCGAGTTGCTTACCGCCATTACCAAGCTATTCCAACTCTGAGGTAAAGAGAATAGAATTAATAAAGCCCTAACTTCTTCATCAAATTCTATTATGAATCAAGCTAGCATATTCACAACTCAGTATTGAAATCATTTAAATGATCTACTACTTGAACTATTCTTAGACATCTTCGTATTAAACAACTTTTTCATTAAAAATATCTTGTTAGAGGCGAGAGGGTTTTTCATACAACTTCCTAATGCATCCATTAGATTTTTGTAGTATTTTCCTTTGAAACATTAAATAATACTGAAGATGCAAGACACAAATGGCTCGTTCTAAGTGCCTTCCGATCCAATAAATCTCATTCCACATCTGTCATACTTGAGGGTTTGTTCACCTTCTTAGACAACGAGTATAAAGATCCTTTTGATAAAGGTAATCTTCCATCTACATCTTCCAAAGACTAAAATTCTGCCGTTTAATTTATCAACCCTTGATCTTCCATCATCTACCATAACTCCCACTCAAGCTAAAAAACTTTCCTTGCAATTCAACACTTCAGCAAACCAAACCAGGCTCTGATACCAATTGTTAGGAATTAATAGATTCTAATGCGGAATAATTCCTCAGAATCACAATAATAAGAAGTATGAATAGAATTACATAAATGAAAAATGCACAACATGAAGACAATATTTAATGTGGTTCACCCAATGTGGGCTACATCCACCAAGAACACTTGCTCAAATTTTATTACAAGCCAACAGTCTTCACAGTTACAATAATCAGATCTTGTTTGGAGTTGCGCTCAACAAACCCTCCCGAATTCACACTTGAATTCACACACACTATTCACCTTCACAAAACACACTCATATAAATCCTATTGTATGTCCATCTATTTATAAGTACATCAATAGGTAGCCGAAGAGGTGGTTTTACAAAACAATGGGTACCGAAAAACCATGGGCCCAAAATAGCCCATAATGGTTACCCATTACCCATGGGTTAATAAACCACCCATGAAAATTTGCTTCGGGGACTTCACCCCCTGAACCCCTTGACTTGGTCACCGTGAGTGGGACCATCGTAAAATATCCAGGTGTAACACATGGAAGGTGTACCAAACTCTAACATGAAAACAGGCTCCACAAACATAACACTGGCTCAATGTCTTCTATGTGAGCTTCAAATCCTTCATGAGCCATCTCTCTCCTCAACACCATACTTTCTTGATGATGTGCGTTGCTACTCTATCTCCCTCTCGCACACCTCATTAAACTTAATCCACCTTTCCTCTCTCTACCTTTCTACCGCTTAGGTTTGTCATCTTTCATCAAACTCGCTCCTGCCACCATGCATGGTGGGGTTTAGTTAGCCATCGGTTTACTCTCTAGATTCAAATTTACATCAATATCTTGATTGCTAGTGGAATGCCTTGTAGGTAAGCTCCCCTTGGATATCGTAAGAACTAGAATTCAGCTACCTCTGGACACAAATAAGTGAAAATTGAGTATTCCAAGATATAGCTATTCAAGACACCACGAACCACGTATCCACCACTCGAGTCCAAATTAGATCGACATCATAAAGGGCCTAGAATTCTTCCTGTGTCTAGATAAGTGTGTGATACCTCCAATTTCTCTTAGATGCATAAGTAATCAGCCACTCGTACAATTCTACTAGAAAGATAGCGAAAAATCTCTCATATAAACTATCATACAAATTATGTTCCACCCACACACATGTGTTAAACTCAGATCAATTGTTGAACCACCATGTGTATTCTTCTTCCAGATCATGTATCCATTCTTCAATACTTGCTAAGGTCAACTGGTATGTCTTCATCGCAAACCATCCTGAAAACAACTAAAAAGAGGTCCTAGAAACGGAACCAATGATGCAGCCTAGAATTCAGTAAAAAGACCCTAGACACACTAACACATCACTCAACCCAGACTGAGCGCTCACTCAAAGTGCGCAAAGGTACCAAGTCCCTCTTTAGGGTTGTTGTTGTAGGATGTTAGCATGATGAAGACTTAACACATGCAGTTCCATTACTAACACATCATTCTACAAAGCATACCAGATCTATATCTAAGGGAGAATAGAATTATGTACCAACCATGATGAAATAAAGAACATACTAGATTCGATACGCACGAAATAAAACTTAGATTCAGCCAATATCCTCCATCATATTAAATGCAATAAGTATCTGAAGCTTCATTACTGATAACAATAGTAGTATGTGTGTAATAGTTTCAACAACATAATCTCTCCATGTACACATATATCTATCTCTCTTTACCTTTTGCATATCTATATATTCACCATCATACATGTATATCTCTATCTCTCCCCTTTTTTACTACATAGTTTACTACATACTTATAAGGGTGGGGACTTTCCCTTCACCACTTATCTAATCCCAAAATAGGTCACATGCTATTATTAGCCACATTCCATTACAAAAATAGCCACACATGTAAGTGTGCTAATAATAGACTAATGGTAGTTAGTTAATAGTAGTAAATCTATTTTCAGCTTATGTCAATGCAAAGTGATTCGTATCGATCCTCCAAAATATCCATGTGTGGTGCACACGTCTCTACCTCGTTTGTGTGCTCTGCATTCCATCTCTAAAAATAGACCTTCATGAGTGAAAACAGCTAAGTCCTAAAAGCTAAACTTCTTCTCTCGCACACGTGTTCTCCTATTCATTCGCACCTTTGAATATGACCTACTTTGCCATGGGGATTTCTTTTATGCTTTCTATCAAGTGTTCTCTGATCAACACAATACGAAATGCGAAAATACTTGGAGCATTTAAATTGGTTGAAATTTCATATTAGATATAGAACTATTAGATAAATTTTGACTTAGCAAAGAGCGTGGAATGATCTTATTGGTTCATGCTTCACAATGCTCAGAAGGATCTTAACAAAATATTGACATTACGAAGGGATGGGGATCTTTATAATTGGATAAAGATTTGCAACTTATATATTGATTTGGTGTCAAGGAAGACTTAGAACCATGTGATTAACCGTATCTAAGGGAAACTTTTGGGTCCACATCATAAAATACAGGAAATACAACATACATGACTAGAAAAGACAGAAAATAGATAATTCAACCTAAAAACACCATTAAATTACAAGAATATACTTTAAATATGATTGATTACACACATATATTATTGTTCTATATTAAATTATACAAATTATTTTTAAAAACAAAGTTACATATCTTAAATTGCATCTTTCATTAACTTATTTTTGTAATTCATTGTTTTTGATAACACAAGCACGTATTTTTGATGATATGCATAGAAAATATACATAATATTTTCATTTGTTCATTTATTATAGTAAAATAGAAGAATTAACTTCTTCCTATTAGCTTTTAACATATGTTTAGTAGAGATTTTATAGAAAGAAATTATTAGAAACGATGTAGCAAGAATTATAGTACCAAAAATTCCAATGCACGGAACACGAGCAACATACACCATACTATGGACACACTATGAGAGGAATGTGTTATACATCCCGTGTATGTTCACCTTGCCTTGACCAGGACCATCCAAGGTTGTACTCTGTACCCCCCGTTAGGACACTGCTATTTCCCCTCTCTCTTGCACACCTCCTTCCTATACCTACTTAGCCTTGGAGTTTACTTCCACGTAATCAATATACAAAATCTTTAACAACTCTTTTTTCAATATTCTCTTCCTCATAATCACCAACACAATTCAATTATCTCTCTCGAATAATTCACATGCCTTTTATAAGACTTCATTGGTAGTTATGAACCATCACAATGGTTTCACACCCTTTCATAAATAAATTAAGCATCTTTAATCAATTTCTCGGGATATTCATTACATCAATAGCTTATTACAATATTTTTCTTAAATCAAACTTGATCTTTAACAATCCAAAAGTCTTTAATGCTTTAAAAGCTTCGGGGATTTAGTCACATAACAATAGTAGAATCTTCAAAACAATGGTTTTACCTAACTCTTTCCCAAACTAAATCTCTAATACCACTTATAGTGAAATTTCTTATATTTATCTAAATATGAGAAATGATCAAATATAAAGAACACTCAAGATAGAGAAATTATCAAAATATGCAAGTAGAATGAATTATCCACTTTGAGGGGGAACCTCCAAACCATGTACAATAAGACTCAAGTGTTCAATATTATCCCCATCTTCCAGGCTAATAACTCTTATATAGACCCTACCATGTTGTGAAAAGTACCAAGGTTAGCATACTACGTATATAAAGTCATAAATAAATGTGATATGACATGATGAGATATTATGTATCCATAAGTTGACCATTGATATCTTGATATATGACCTAGGATTAAGGGTGTAACATCTTAGAAACATATTAACCAAGATCCCACACCTTTTTTTGGCATTCTGTTAAATATTTTAAATGCCTTGTATTAGCTGAAATTGTGCCAAAATTATATGGACAACATAATTCTATCACTTCAAAATACATGGTTTGTGAAGATAAAAATATTAAGGAGTAAGAGTCATTGGATGAGGGCCGTGTGTAACTCTAGCAAAAAAATTGGAGTCGGATTTTCTAGGTTTTACAATTTACACTGTCATACCGTGGTCTTTTCAGGCTCTATGGGAATTTATTGCTATAGTTTCTCCTAGGGTTTCTCGCCCGTTGGGCATCCCCTATATAATGTCCTCACCATCTTCCATCCCGGTTGTTTCAACTGTGGCTAGAGATAGTGGATATTTGAGAAATGGCACCACCGGCGAAGCGACCCAAGAAGTTCGTTCCAAAAGTATTCCATGAGGTAATATTTCTCCTCCTAATGTGGTTTTTCCCATTCCTAAATTTAATGTTGCATGTCAATGGTTAGAGTAGTTTTGTCTCATTGGGTATTTCGTGGGTTGCATCCCCTCTGAAAGCATGCTCAAATCTTGGGTGAACACCATCTAGACCCCTCATGGAGTCAAACTGGAAAGTGTTCAAAACATGACCAAGGGTTTCTTTCTCTTTCACTTTTCTGACCTTGCTAATGCACCCAATATTCTAGCTAAGAAAGCCACTTGGTATGTTTGCAACTTGCTGTTTATATTAACCCCATGGCACAAGGAGTTCGTGGTATCTAATCCCTTAAAGTGTCTGTCTAGGTTTAATTTCCTGGCCTTCCTTTTCCGTGTGTGCCTTTTTTGTCACAAATTGCTGCTTCTCTTGGCCGAGTTGTTTTCCTCGAAGCTAAAAGGTTTTACCATGCTCGCCCATAGAAGTGAGTTTGTGTTGAGATTGATCTCTCTCAAGACCTTAAGGAATTTGTGGATATCTAGATGGGGAAAAACACTACTCTTAGTAGGTCATGTATATCAATCTTCCTAACACATGCTTTCGTTGTCAGGCTTCTGATCACAAGATCAAAGACTATCCTCTCTATGTGCCCCGAAACCACCCTGTGGCCAAAGCATCTCTGAACCAGTCAAACCCTTGTAGGAGGAAGGTTGGCGAAGTTGTTGTAGGATGACGTAATAAGAGAAAATCCTGAAAATATAAGTCCTCTAGCTCTAATGGCCATCGGGAATCAGTTGTTAAGGAACAACTACATAACATGCATGCTAAAGAGCCAATGACTACTACTAAAGAACCAACTACCACTACCAACTCAGCTACCCCATTGCCAAAGTACTCCAGCACACCCCTCGTGGCGTCGGTTCTCATGGACTAGTCAAACTCCATTTATAATGTTCCCATCCTACAATCGGTGTCGTTACTCCTGCCAAGCAACTCACAAGGGCCTTCCAAAAGGCCCCGAAGCCCTTCTCGCATCTCTCGGACCATAGCCTAGCTTGCAGCATTGATTCCACTAAAGCGGAGTACAACATTGAGTACGCCAATCGAAAAAAATTGATTTGTAGGATTTTTACAGCACAACATTGCTCGTTTCTTACAAAATCAATATGATGCCCTTGATGGCTTGGAGGACAGGGATATGGCTCTTGACCATCATTTCCCATGAATTTTCTATCTTGGAATGTTTAGGGTCTTATAGACTCCTGTCGTAAATATGTTGTGTGTGAAACTCGAAATAATGTGCAAATTTGGATGTTTTGTTTTTGCAGGAAGTAAAAATTACAATTTTTTCAGTTACAGATGGTTTGCAAATCCATCTGGCCTGATAGCTTGGCTTTCTGTAGCAATCATGAAGCAGGACGTGGGGGTTTAATTTCACTTTTTTCTCCCAAATGGCGGCCTTTACTTATTAACCATGGAATTGACCCCACCAATTGTGACATATGGGTCCTCTTTAATGTGGATAGTCACCCTTTTGGCCTCATTAATATTTATGCCTCGAACAATGCGGTTGAAAGGGCCGATTTATGGCGGTGGATCGCCAACTCCATTCCCAATGCTTACTTAGGTAATAAGTGGATATTTTAATATGGTTGAGTCACCTAATGATAAATGTGGCCACTTTCCTATGAGGTGGATGCTTGGTGAAAGGGAAGTGTGGTATTTCATGTGTAATAAATTTGGATTTTTGATCCTAATGCATCTCGTTTTCCCACCTCTGAAGCTTGGTATATGTGGACCAATCTACATGGAGGGACAAATCATGTTCTTAAATGGCTTGATAGGGCCATGTTGTCAACTCAAGATTATTTTGAGTTTGATAGCATTTATTCTATGTCAATGGAGGTCATGCCTGAATTTTTCCTTTCGGATCATTCTCCAATATGATTTCATATCAATTGGCATGATGCACACCCCTTTTGTCATAAAGGCCAATTCTTTCTTAATACTTCCTTGATGCATCATGGCCCCACCATCAATCATATCAAGCATGTTTGGAATTTAATTCCATGACCTATTCATTTCCAGTAATTTCATCTACCTATGTAAACCATCTAGATTCAGTGGTGGGAGGATGCATTGACTCAAACAACAAGATTTCTTAGAATCTACAACTGACATCTAGCAATAATTCGGCGTGGCTCATACTCTAATAATACCTCAGCTCTCGGTCGGTGGTGGTGGAAATTCAAGGCAATCCCTTCTCTAAAAATATGTAACTTCAAGTTCTAACACTTTGACACCAAATCCAAATTGCGGACAATTACACTGTCAGGGTGCACAAATTCGGGATCAGATGCACTGGCTCAAAATTGGAGATCGGGTTTGAAATAATTATTTCTTTCTCTCGAGCTAGAAAACCTTCCCAACATATCTGGGCTATTATGGATGGTAGAGCTTGCATTACTAACCCACAACTTATGTTGCAAGCCTTTGTGCACCACTACAAGCTCATGTTTCAAGCTCAACAACCCTTTACAACTTGCCAAGCTTCTCTTGATCAATGTTTGGGTGTTGTGCTACACAAATTATCAAAGGCTCAAAAGGTGATCTGCGAGAGAATTCTCACCATTGAAGACCTCCATGAAGCCACCATGCAAATGGCCAATGATAAAGTGTCGGGCTGCGATGGGTTCCCTTGCGAATTCTATAAAACCCTTTGGGATTCGGTCGGTCAAGACCTATTTCAGGTTTATCTTGAAGGTTTCCAAAAACATTCCTTAGGGCCACACATTAATAAGGGAAACATAAAATTCATCCCTAAACAAGGAGACCCAAAGAAAATTACCTGTTGGCATCCGATTACATTGTTGAATGTCTCCTATAAAATCATTTCCAAAGTGTTAGCTCTACGGTTACACAATCTTCTGCCAATTGTTGTTCAACTAGAACAAACAGGATTTATACAAGGATGATACATCTTGGATAACATCATTGTGGTGTGGGAAGGCATGGAATGGGCTTGCAGGTCTAATCAGGTTGCCATGTTTATCAAAATTGATTTTGAGAAGGCTTATGATCAGATTGAATGGCCATTCATACTCACCATGCTCCAAGCCCTTGGCTTTGGTCCCATTTTTATTCAATCTATCAATATGCTTTTTGTGGATGCTTTTCTCAGATCTCTATCAATGGCCTTAGCTCGGAACCTTTTGATATTTTTCGTTCTATTTGATAAGGCTGCCCTCTTTCCCCTATACTTTTGTATGTGATTGTGATTGAAGGTTTTGGCTATCTATTAGCTCATGCCAAAGCACAGGGTCTTGTTCACAGAATCTCACTTCTGCTTGAGCCCACTTCTCAACTTCTTAATGGGAATTTTGCGGATGATTCCTTTCTTACGCTCATTGAAGATGAAACCAACATTCACAATGTTATGCAATGTTTGGATATTTTCTACTTAGCTTCTAGCTCATCCATTCAATGGTGAAAAACCCAGTGTTATCAATAATCTTTCCTTCCCGCGCTTTGATTGGCTTGCCACTTTTGAATGGAAAATCCTGACACATGGTGAGATTTTTAAATTCTTAGGTATTCCTTTTTCTTTTCAAGCCTCCCTGACCAAGCTTTGGCAATATGTCATTCAACGGGTGGAAAAAAGTTGGAATATTGGATCACCAGACCTTTATCTTTGGCTGGAAAATTCCAAATCTATTCCAAAGTTCTTACGACTACACATGTTTACTACTTGTCGTGTTGGGTTCCTTCCAAAGCTTCCATCCAAAAGCTGGAAAAACTACTCAAATATTTCTTGTGGGCTAATGCTTCTACAGAAAAGGTTTTCATTGGGTAGCTTGGGACATTTGTTACTTTCCTCAAAATTCTAGGGGTCTCAGCCTTATTCACATTCAACGCCAAGGGCAAGCTCTTTCATGCTAAATGGATTATCAAAAGCATTACTGGCCAAGAAGCTTGGAAATTTCTTATATGGAATGATATTGTTAAAGGTTCCCCTTATGGCCACCCTACGTGGAAAGGATTGGGGTTTGTCAATTTTCTCATTACCCTAACGCCTATCAAAATTGTTGGCACCTTTGTGCTTAAGAGCATTTGGAAAGCTTGGGAATGTATTAAGCCCTAGATTTTGTGGAAGGGGGATGGCTTTCAAAATGGGATTTCTATCAACCAACAATCTCTCTAGTGGTCACCAATTTTTCAATCTCAAGATAAGTGTTTAGTAGAGGTCCTAGGAATCTCTGCGCTCAAATTCTTCAAACATAGAATTCACACCATCGAGGACTTCTTCTACAAAACTACTCAATCCTAGTTCTCTTGGCCAGATTTCAAAACTATATTTTGGCTTTCCAACTAGGACTAGGATACTTTTACTATTGTGATCAATTTGGTTCCTGACCACATGTTGCATAAGATTGTTGTGCATTCCTCTCACCCATGGTGGATGGATTGGAAGTGGTATGCAAATACCCCATTATGTAATTACAAATCCAACAAAGGCTATCATTGGCTCTCGCCTCATTTACCCATGGTAGATAAACTTAATACACGTTGGGGAATTCATTCCACATTGTCTACCTAGAATAGGCGATTTGAAACTGTTTGGACTCTATGTGTGGAGCCCAAGATTTCTCATTTCCTTTGGTGTATTCTTCACCAAGGCCTTCCTATCGAGGGCTCGTCTTGTTCAAATTGGGATCCTAGCTCCCAAATTTCCTTTCTGTGGTCATCTAGAAACAATCTTGCATGTTTTATGGTTTTTTCCCAAAGCTCAAAATGCCTAGAACTAGATACATTCATTTTTCTTTCCTTTAATTACTTCACTTGGCAGCATATCCTTTTGGGAGATAATCCCAAGCTTCTACCTATGTTCACCCAAATTTGGCATGTTTTCAGAGGGGAGATTTTGTTTTGGATATGGAAAGAAAGAAATTCTTTTTTCTTTGCTAATTTTGTAGTTGATCAATATTTCTCCATTTATAATAAATCTATGGTGATCTCCAATGTGCTTCTGTAGATACAAATTCAGGCCAACAAGGTTGTGTTGGAGGTGGACCACCTCTAGACCTTATTGCACCATTGGGGGGAAGCCCCATGTAATGTTGCTCGAGTGCCTTTGTCTCCTACCGGCACCCCTCACCTTCCGCCTATGGTGGTGATGTGAGGTAGTCTCAAGATCATGCTTTCGGGCCAGCTCACCACTCCACGGCCCATTACATCGGTCGCAATTACTCACCATCTCACCGTCATGGTCAGGGCTCTCCACCACCTTCATCATCTCATAAGAATGTCGGCATGGGTGGGGCTCTCCTCTTTCCGCTACTACACATCATGATACTTGCACCCGCCACCTCAACTGTCACCACTAGAAAAATTCCCTTGCCTCAACCTTGTCATTCCTACTCGTGGGGAAGCGGACCCAAAGGAAGAAGTTGCTACTTGGTTGGGAACTTCCAGATGCTGGCAATGACTTACCTGGTTCGGGGTGGTTTGATGATCATGATCCGCCCACCTTGGGCATGTTTGTTGTTGTTGCTTGATTGTGTTTTTTTGTTTCCTTTTAGACTTTTCCGCACTTCCGAACCTATAATTTCCATGATACCACATTTAGCATCTACAAATATATTCCATGTAAAACCTAGTCTTCCACATTTTTCATTCATGTTTTTTAGAGTAGTTGATTTACAACATCTAACAACATCTACTTTTTATTTTCTTGAGGGCACTCATTCCCTTATAGAATGCATTCATTACATCTCAATAATAACCTCCAATTCCTTCACCAAATGCATTCATCATGCCTACACTTTCACACCATGCATAACACTTAAATATTTTAATAATTATCCTTAATATATTCTATATATTATTATTTTTGAAATTTTATTTACTTCTTCACCCACTTCATAACTCACCTCCACCACCTTCCTTATCCTCACTTATCACCTTGGTCCCATAACAATCTTTCATTTCATTTAATATATACTTTATATTTTATCCTTTTTTATTATTATTATTACTACACACACACACACACACACACACACACACACACACACACACACACACAATTTCATTGTTTATCATTTATTATTTTTTATTATGTGTTTCAAAATCCCTACATAGAGGGGAGTTTTTCAATTTTAACTGATTTTTATTTACTCATGAAATAATTTTCAAAATAAATACCAACCAAGGTTCTTGATAAAACACATAAAAATGTCCAACCTATTATCGCCCCTCTCACATGAAGGTTTAAGCTTGTTTGGCATAGGCATGCCACTACTAGTTAGATCTAATTTCAGGTCACTTAATTCCTAACCACCATCCCACATTAATGAAACCATGGTGTATCAACATAATTCACTATACAAATAATGAATCTAATGTGTGATGATAAAAATTAGATAGTATCCCATAGGCATATGGAATAAGGTATGATAGTCATGCATAGTCCGTGTGTGTTATTCTTATAAATCTATATAAACAACATAAATCAAAACAAATAATATAACCATAATTAGGATGTGAAGGAACATTGTGTAATATATGAAACAATATCACCTATAGTGTAGAACATACCCCAAGATTATAAATTCCACTAGGCAAAGGCTATATCTAACACCTATGATTGCATGTAAAAAAATTTGTATCTTACATCATACTCACATGCCTTGTGAAACACATATGTATAAAGAATATAGAATATGTTATCTATAAAACCATGTGATAAACAACATAAGTAAAGTAAATAAGTAGTAGATAAATCCATATTCAAGTCCTAATTTTATATTTTTGAAATATCTCGAATGTTTTTAGATTATTAGAATGTTTATAATTTTTATATTTTTGTTTTTATAGATATTGCAAAAAAGTGATAACCTAAGATGTGATCAATATGGTGAAGATATGAGTTTGTAATTGAAGGAAACTTGAAAATAAATATATTTTAATGCATAAGAGGAGTAGTATGTGTCACCGTAATTCAATTCTATGGGGCACACTTACGAGAATTAATGCTTACAGGAGGAGATTGACGATAATGCCTACAAGATATAGAGTTTGTAGATATAGCATGAGTAGACTCAATAAGCATGTGTAAAGAAACCTTTTCTCTCTTAGTATAAGGAATAGGTAAAGGAGACTCATAAGGTATGCCCTTAATCGTAACAATTTGATTACAATGGGTATATTTAACACAATGATGGATGATAGAAGGAATTTCCTATGTTTATGCATCCAAGGGTATCTTATAAACATGTCACATGTCCCAATAATATCGTTGATTAATAAATGTGTATCCATAGTAGTGGATCCCGCTATAAAAAGGATAATATTGTGTCCATTATATTAATTAGGATATCATATATGAATTGAATATGTTGTTTGGTATATCCCAAATAAGTAAGCACTCTAAAAGTGCACATGTTGTGCCTATAACTATTATAAATCGAGACATTGTGGATAGGATGTTGATTGAAAAATCTTGAATATAAAGTGTATGACAAATAAAATCATCATCACACATGTAATCATCACACATGTCGTCATCATCAAATATAATAATAGGAATAGCATAAGTAATTATATTAATAAGAGAATCATGTGGATGATAATTTGTATTTCTAGGCGGTTATTCTTGATATTTATGATGCACTTTTGAGTTACTATTAGATTAAAAAGTGTGATGATTAGGAAGAGTGTCATTTAATATTTTAAGCTTAGGATTCTCATTAACTTGGGGATTATATTTTTTAGGAGGAGAGTCAAATTTAATAGCATCGATTAATCATAAGATATCATACAACATGTCAAAGATTGAAGCATATGATACTAAAGTGTCTCGATACATATATGGTATTCATAATAGGAATTATAATTTAATTATTTTGCTTGAGGATTTCTTGTATCAACCTTAACAAAGGTAGGGAGAGATAAAATGTTACACTCAATAATGTTCAATTCCTGATTTTAAATTTTAAAAATATTTAAATGTTTTTGGATTATTAGATTTTTGAATGTTTTTTTGTAGCATATTTTGATTTTGTGTATCTTCGGTGATTAGATAAAAACATTTGGTAGAATAAGGATACTAGGTATAATAGTTACGCTAATGCATGATTTCATATGTCTCTTCACGGTATTTCTTGTAAGTGTGGTCAAATAATACACTCTTGTACTGTAATGCCCCATAATTTCACAACCCAAAAAGTAACAATAAAACTGGAAAAAATGTTTGAAAACCACTCAAGTTGTATTAATCCAAAAAAATACATAATTTACATGTTTGATTTCATATGCATTATATTCCATTACTTAATAAATGCTAGACTGTGGAAGCATAGATAATGTCACCAAGATGCATGATATCAACATCTCATTTAAAGTTCATATTCTTTTATGGGTTTAGGCTCAACCAATATTTGTGAGCACTAACTAAAATGATGACTTTCATCATCGTACATGAGAAAAATTTGAGAATAATCTGAACCAAGGAATTCGCTACATGTAGAAATTCTTACAACTATATCCTAAGATAAATCAATGGAAATGAGTTCTACGTGATCAAGGTTGTGCAATTTAATTGAAGGCCATAAAATTTCAAATGCTTTTTGTAGGAGGTAGATCACACCAAAAATATAGGAGATCTATGCAAACTTGGAGAAAATGTCTTTAAAGATGATGCCGGTAGGGTATTTTTCAGATTTAGAACTTGCATTTAGTAACATGAACATGGAAGGAAAATAACCAATCCTTTACCATCATAGTGAGAAGTTGGAAATTATATTTGGATTGTTGATTGTGCCCTTGATACAAATACTAGCGTTGTCAAGAATCCCCATGTATGTGTTGATTGCCACACTACACTCAACTTTGGTGCAGGACATGGGAGAATGCTAGAAAATGCTTGAAATTTTCTTTACACCTGCCACTTGTGCTTTCTTGACATTTTTTAGGGATTTGTCAACGAACCCATTTTACGCATATCCAAAAATTATTATTGCCAATTCAGCCACATTTGTTTGTTGAAACATTTTTTAAAACAGTTCACGTGCCTTGTCTTCACTTCCACATTCACATGCATATCCACCATAGTGCTTATAACAACCACATTTTACCTAAGCCCTATTTCAAACCTATTATTTGGTATAGGAATTTAAAGGGGGTAGAGTTTCTAAGGAAGGTATCCATATTTTGAAAATTATATTTTTATTAAGATAAAAGATCCCATATAAACACGAGTTAGAGACAATAATACATTGACAAAGATGGATAAGGTTGAATAAAAACGTGTATTTCTAATGCTAATAGTGATCTTACAATGCTAACAACAATGAAATCTAGATCCAATGCCATCTGCAACCAAAACAAATATCAAACTACCCACATTAAACATAAAGGACAATTGAATAAGGTATTATACCGGTTTAAATATTCATACTTGTGTTGCCAAGAAAATCTTCTCCTAACCTTGCTAAATCTATAAATGGCATGAGGGTTTAATGCTACTTTGAAATAATATAAAGCCGTATGTAATAAAAATGGCCCAAACACCCTATTCCTAGCACTTCAACCTTACAAGAATGTACTTCCAAAAGATATTACACCAAGGTGAAATGAATGGTTTGGAAAATCAAGAAAAATGATGGCACTCATAATCTCATTGTCTGGTGGTAGAAATATCTTTAATAAAATTTCACTTTCCACACTCAAACTCCATCCACCACCCTCAAGGTCCAACCACCTACCAACCTTACATGATATTTAATGTTTATTTTAAATTTATTTATTCATCGTTATTTTTATTTTGTAACCTTCTACAAAAATACAAATAGTATTCTTGATAAATGTACAGTTCTTGGAAAATATTTTAAATACCTATATTTAGAAAACATTAATAGTTAACCATATCACCATACGAACACATAAATAATGAAAATGCAAGCATATATTTTCACTCGAGGTAAACAACAAGGTTAACGGTACAAAACACCACTATAGTACGAGAGGAGGCATTACATTCTCCTCCCCTTATAATAACATCATCCTCAATGCAACATAATGGAAAGTTTAGAAATGGAACTTGTGAGAAAGGAGGAAACACATAGCAACTCAACACTTTGAATGGATCTTTTTCCCAAGAGCGACAATAAGGGAACAACAAAAGTTGAAAATTCCCTCTAATTATTTGTGTTATGAGATGATTGGTATTTATCTCACTTGTTATTCATTTCGTTCATTTCCCATTCAAATTTATAACAAGAAATTTTAAGTTAACATCATTTCTAAAGGATGACCATACAACCACGTGAAAACTAACATCATAAGAACCCCAAGACAATCATAGATCAACTTTATGCATACCCATTTCCTTTATTCAATGCCCATAATATTTTCATTGTTTGAAAATTAAATTTTGAATTTCTTGCGGGTTTCTCGGTAAGACATGACATAAAAATGTCATACAAGGCCCCAAACACAACACAATCAACTCCATTAAACACTCTTAAATACATTTTATGCAATAATTACTTCTTGGTGATCACACAATAATGAAGTGTATACACTTAACACTCACCTTACCAAGGTGGAAGAACACATTTACCAACAATGAATCTATGATGACACAAACAATACCATAAAACCCAACATTTCCTCGCATTGAGAGGACACCCACACACCTAGGAGATGAAAGTAACATATCAAAAACACGGTCATTGTATCATAGGATTCATACAAAAGCATGAAATGGTGCATGTACAATACATAACAAAGGAATTAAAAACACACATCTATATCAAGTTTCACGTGACCAAAAGTAACAAATCTCTCCATAAATAGCGCCAAAAGATTCCAAGTATAGCATAATCCATCAAATAATTTGTAGTGCAGTATCTCAACCTCTCCTCAATGAAGATAAAAATAATCCCACACATCAAGTATCATAGTAACATGTCTATTGGTGTATCCCACATGGCCCAAAAGTACACTATCCAAAAATAATCCACAATTTGAAAGAGTGTAAAATATTAAAACATAACCATGGAGTTTGAACTAAATATCACATCCATCTCTATGGTAAATATCATCATCACATGGTATATGAAGGACAAGTGTTATAGTCAACCAGCCAACTGGTACTTGTAGTCCTAATATCACACACTTTAGACATTATTTAGTCCCGGTCTCACACTATTCATATGGTTTTTGAGTGAAGAAAGTACTAATTAAGCACCATCTTTTGACCATTTTACTTTGCTTTATGTTGTTACCGCTAACCTTCTATATCTACTCACCCAAATCAATTTTGCCATTTGGTGACATTTTATATTTGCCTAGGGCACTCGGGCTTGTATTGGGGCACCAACAGGGGACCTTGTTCCCAATCAGGGTTTTATGATCCTTTTCCCACTTTCCCGCCACTTTTTGGGCACTTTCTAATCATTTGAGCATTTCATATTTCTTATGGTCGGCCTTTTCGGGTTAATTACAAAATTATAACAAGAGAACTATATAAATATAAAGTTATGAAACCATAATGAGAGACCAAGCACTAGTCATTACTATCATCACCTAAGGTTGCATCCATCAAAGGCTCCATTTACATCCATCTAGCTCCATCCAAAGGCACAAGGTTAGTTCATCTGCATCACATTGCATAGGAGGGAAGTTTATTCTATTCCATCCACCATTTTATTACATTTTCTACACATAGTTATTGCTCGCTACTTTCACAAAGTGTGACTAGAACAAGAGAACCTAGGGCATGATTGCACACATAAGCACATAGAACTACATCAGGTCTAAGATGTAGTGTAACACTCAATTAGTAATTCCACCATTGTGGTAGCTAAGGACAGTCTGACCCCTTCATTTGCATTTTTCTTTTTAGGGTTTGATGCTTGTTTTAGGGTTTTACAAGTCTATCTTTCACCATTGATCATTGAGGAAATTCATCATAGAGTAGAAAATTACACATTACATACATCAAGTTTGGTTTGGATCTCATGCATAGACTAAGGTGCTCATAACTCATACTAGGGTACCCACAGGCACCCTGATCCTTCCCTAGGTGCCCCGGTCCTAGCCAAATAGCTCGAGATCTATACTTTTTGGGACCTCTACATACTCGTTCCTACTTCCAAAATATTCAGTTCATTTTATAACACAGTCCAGATCAGCCTCCAAATCAGCTAAGTCATTTCCTTACTCTTCTTACACATTAGGGTTTCTATTTTCATGAGCCTAGTTGTATGGGTCATTTTCTATATTTATTTATTTATTTTATTTATTATTGTTCCTAGTTAGATTAACTACCAATTTCCCACATTTTAGTTAATCATTTTGGTGAACTCATACTTCTTCATTCTTAGGATCCTCATATTCCTTCTATCATGGGTCATAAATTTCCTCAAGTTCCTTTGTCTGATTTTCTTAAAATGTATCTCAATTGTCAGGCTATTCTACAAAAATAACTAGACTCTATATGTCATCCTAAAAATACACCACCAAAAAAATAAGTCCTATTTTCCACCATCTATCTGACGACCCTAGTCCTAGTGTTCCTCCATCTAATAAACCTCTATTAGACTCAATTCAAGCTCTACATGATTTATTTCAAGAAAAATTTAAGGCCATGGAATCCTCGATTGCATCCCTCAAATATGAAATTCAACAACTTACGGATTTTTCTCGGGCTCATGTTTTTCTCCCTCTCCATCTCATTCTATGACTACTACATGTGCTCATATTAGTGAGCCTCAAGTTCTACCATTACCAAATCCTCTTATCTTTGATTGCAATACTAAAAACATGACCTTCTTACTACTAAACTCCTTAGTCTCCAATTGATCAATTTTCCGCCTACTCGTTATTATCCTCCTTATTGGCTTGTAAAATATCAAGTCCATCCATATTGTAATTATCATCACCTAAATGGTCATAATGATAATGATTACCATGCTTTACAACAAAGAATCAAACATCTTGAGCATCAAGGCTTTATCTAACTCACTTCACAACATTCTGTTACATGCCCATCTACAAATGTTACATCTCACTGGGCTCCTAAGTCTCCTCCTTCTACATATAATGAGCATAATATTATCACTTCTGAGGTATCTTCTTTGGTTAGAAAAGCTCTACCTATTCAGTCCAATCAACATCATCTCAAGGATGGTCCTACTTCTCATCCACTCAACCTATCTCGGGATTATTACCAAGTCAAACTAAGCTACTACCATTCAAGATACCTCCCCATCCTACACCACTTCAAAGAACCAATCATTTTTCTCAAAACAACTACTCCTTCTCTCGCTTAGTCAAGACACATTGCATATTCCACCATCGCATGGTCCTACTGTTACTCTTTCCCACCATGCTTCCACCTCTTCACTAAAACTTGATATTTCGTAGGATAATATTTTCACCCTACCCTCCTGATGACACACTCATATTCTTATGGTTCTTATATGACTGTTGAGGGGTCTATTACAACAAACAACCTTGTTTTATCTTGCATTAACATATCCACCTACTACATAACCACTCATACATACATACATATATAATCATCTATCACTCATCACACATACCAAATGATCTCTCATTATTTATCCCATCACTCAATCAATCTTACAAAAATTATGATACTTCACCACCTTCATACATCACTTCTCTATTTATTGTATAACATCATTTATCATACAATATATGCATCACCACATAATTAGGGGCATAACATTCACACATCTCCCCCATTTTCATCTTAGCATCAATGCATGTTTCAGTTTTTATAGGTATACATTAATATCATAGCCTAGATATACTCATCACACATTTTAGCGTCATCATTACCCGATGACACACCCTTGCACTTCGATTAACACTTGAATGTTGAGGGATTATTACACATGAAGCACACACACTACACACTAGGTCGATCCACACATTTTTCTTCATATTTCTAACATCTTACATCATACACTCTACATTTGTTCCACATTGTTTGTGCATTTACACATCATACATCATACTAGTTTTCATCATACATGTATCACAATCTTCGGGTCTACATTATATGTTTCTCATCTTGCATACCACACACCTTACACTTTTAGTCTACATACACATTTTGCATTGTGCATATATACATCATACATACTCTACACATCATAATAGTATTCATCACATATGTGTCACACTCCTAGCATCATATACTACTCATTCTACATACTACATAGCACACATATTCACACTACTAGTCTATCTACACACATTACATACTATTCATCATGCATTACACATCTTACACATCATATGGTCATCTTTTCATTATCACACTTGCTACATCATCTTCTATGTGTTGCACTCACTACCCTATGACGCACTCTAGTTCCTCGGTCCATACTCGATTTTGAGGGTTTACTAATCAAATGGAGCTTATCATATACACACGTTCATCACTCGACCTTCTATCATGCGACATCACTAGGTTAGTGACATACGCTATAGGCTAAATTTTCACCTATCCCTTCATCTTGTAGTGGTATACACTCTAGGTTACATCACCACTCCCTCTATTCCTCTTGTAGTGATATACGCTTTAGGCTACATCATCACTCTTTCGATCCTATTATCTTCATATACACTTCGGCTATAGGGTTGATGATGCATAATTTCTAGGTCGCATATCATCACACATACACATTCATCACATTGTGTTAGACATAATACACACTTTGATCATTTCCCAATGACATGCTCTCATTTTTGGTTAATTCTTGATCACCGAGGGGGAAAACCAAATGAACCTCACTGCATACATTTTCCATTCACTCAGGGGGCATGTGGATCCTATCATCCATCTTGCATTCCATTTCATCCATCCACAACATGTTGCATATCTTGGTTGCTTTTACTCTTGCTTGCATTTTCTTGTATATGGTCATCTTATTACACATGCTAGATAGATCTCTTGTATGTCATTTATCTATACCATATATACATGTGCATTCATCCCTTTTCTTAGTTGTGATCACAAGTACAGGTATTTTTCACACAATATGGATGCATTCCTTCTACCCATCCTACATTGGTCACTGGGGGCATCCACATTCATCTCTCACAGGTGTTATTGTTTCATTTTGTACTTATCACTCTATATTATATGGTTATACATGCTTTTGACATACTGGTTATCTTTATAACATGTTAACGAGTGCTTCATGTGCAGCATTTGTTTGTAGGATTACTTTCTTTCATGGTTATCTATTGTTTGTACTTGTTTGTTTTGATTGTTATTATTTGCGGGTCTTTCCCTTTCTTTTGTGTTCACACTTTTTTGTTATATGTGGCCATGATAGCATTGCGTGTCTTTTAAAATCATGAGTGATTTCCCATTTTTGCACCCCCGCTTTTGTGGCTTAATTTTTCTTCCTTCGTATTTACATTACTACATTTCTTAGTAGCTTATACACTGTTTATGTAGCTTACACATTACTTTCTTCATGCATGTTTGTTCATACTAACACTTGTCTTTGGATAGCCTCTTATTTTTGCATGCCTTGGTCTCTACCAAGTGTATTACTTTCCCTCACAGGAAAAGGTATAGATTTCATGTGGTTGGTACTATTTTGGGGCTGCATTCTCCTATCAGCAATGTCGCATACGCCCTAGAGAGAGGGGGCATCATTTGTGGTTTACATACTATAAAATGCTTCTACACTAGTTCAATTTAGTTTAGCTTTTTCCCTTGGTGTTGTGGGTTATATAGCAAGTGGGTTTGGACAAGTCTACAAACCCTGTACATAATAGATTTTACAGGACATGGTTTCCTTAGCATTATGGAGAGCGATTACGAGTTTAGAGGATACAACGGGCTTCCTCTCTACACTACTTCATCCAATGGCATCGGATCTCCTAAATAATTAGAAATTACAAAGATCTCTTCACACATATTCAGGGAAGTTATAGGTTAGAGGATACAACAGAATTCCTCCCTACCTTTCTTCATCTTATGGTATCGAATCACCCAAAAAACCTAGGATAGGATATCTTCTTTCTATAATTTTTCTCTCGACATGGATCATGTTTACATGTTCTATTTTTCATTTACATACTTCACATTTACATATGTATTTTACATGCATTTTTACATATACATGTGTATTTAACTACTTGATTGTTTTTTCCTTATAGGTCTATTTGTATAAGAAACAAAAAGTCAACAACTATAATAATGGGGGAAACAATAACAACATTTTTTGGTATCACACAACATACTAACCATATAGGTACATCACACACATCGAAAACTACACACACGTTTCCACCCTAGGTTCACTCTCATCACTTTTTTACACTTTTGTAATCTTTAGTTTCCACGCTCCATCATATTTTTGTCACTCCATGCTCTATCTAGTCCTTTAGCGTGTTTCTACATAATTGTACATAGATTATCAAGTACACACATCTATCTACTTTATGTTACCAACATTTCGCTCACTAACATAAAGCGGGGAAAATGTAGTCACAAAATCAAACACGTTAGACATTATTTAGTCTCAGTCTCATAATGTTATTCATATGGTTTTTGAGTGAAGAATGTACTAATTAACCCCCATCTTTTAGCCATTTTACTTTAATTTCTATCATTTCTTCCGACCTCCCGGATCTACTCACCCATCAGTTTTTCCATTTGGTGTTGTTTTATCTCGACTCAGTCGACATGTTCCCCGGTCCCAGTCGAGGTGCCCTAATCCTTTCTCACTTTCCCACCACTTTTTGGGCACTTTCTAGCCATTTGAGCATTTCATATTTCTTTTGGTCGGCCTTTTCAAGGTTAATTATGAAATTAGAACAAGAGAACCATATAAATATAAAGTTATGAAACCATAATGAGGGACCAAACACTAGTCATTACTATCATCACCTAAGGTTGCATCCATCAAAGGCTCCATTTGCATCCATCTAGCTCCATCACAAGGAACAAGGCTGGTTCATCTGCATCACACTGCATAGGATGGAATTTTATTCTATTCCATCCACCATTTTATTACATTTTCTACACATAGTTATTGTTCACTACTTTCACAAAGTGTGATTGGAAAAAGAGCACCTAGGACATGATTGCACACACAAGCACATAGAACTACATCGGTTCTAATATGTAGTGTAATGCTTAGTTAGTAAGTCCACCATTGTGGTAGTTGAGGATAGTCGACCCTTCATTTGCACTTTTTTAGTGTTTGATGCTTGGTTTAAAGTTTTACAGTCTATCTTTCAACACCGATCATTGAAGACATTTGTCACAGAGTAGAAAATTACACACAATACACAAAGTGAGGGTTTCATATCATCTTCCAACCCTCGTAATTTTGGTTTATGGACCTCCTACATAGACCATAGCACTAAGAACTCAAACTAGGGTGCCCACGGGTGCCATGATCCTCTCCCTGGGCACCCCAATCTAGCCAAATAGCTCAAATATGTCCTTTTCGGGTCCTTTACATGCTTGTTCATACTTCCAAAATATTCATTTCATTTTACGACACATTCAAGATCATCCTCCGGATCAGCTAAGTCATTTCCTTACTCTTCTTGCACATTAGGGTTTCTATTTTCATTAGCCTAATTACTTGGGTCATTTTCTATATTTGTTTTAAGCTTTTATTTACTTGTTGTTCCTAATTAGATTAAATACCATTTTCACACATTTTATTTAATCAATACTAAATATCATAAATACCACTCGTCAGAAAACCGAGTATCATAAGAGTCACTCAACCATAGAGGATTGGGTATCATAAATTTCACTCCACCATATGAGGATTGATTATCATAAAAGTCTCTCAACCATAGAGGACTGAGTATCATAAATGTCACTCCACCATAGGATGATTGAGTATCAATTATCCAAGTGAGGCTAGGTCACTCCATGATCTTGAACACATAGAGCCCTGTCACCTCAAAACAAACAATATAAAACATGACACCACAGGCATACCCCCATACAACATATGTGTAAATTACAAACAAGGTAGAACCAACTCATCAAATAAGTAATAAAATCCACATTAATATTTTTTATGACAATAAGGTAAGTGGCCTAAAAAACCATAAAGCTTCAAGTTGCAAAAAAAAAAAATATCGGCAAACAAAGAGAAATGGATAAGTATCCTTATTCAAACTATGAAAATATCACAAGAAAGTAAAAAGTAAGCAAGAAGAGGTTCAAAGATTCCTAATAAATAAAATAAAAATTTGGTTATGAGAAAGTCAAGTTCACAAATAAAATACATGTGATAATATTCACATTACAATAATTGAGCACCTCTAGTGGCCACATCTATTGGTACTACATCATCAAGTGCGCATCTTGACATATAAATATAATATCTAATCAAATAATGTAATTGTATTAATCTATCACCAAATCATAATCTCCCAAAATACCTGCAAACTGGACTAAGAAAATTTTTCTCCACTAGCAACAACATACACAAGAAATGTCACCCCGACTGCCGAGCAAGGGTCTCTAAAAGTGTTATCATTTAGAGAGTTGCATGATTAGTCAATCGGATAGTCTAAGAGTGATTGTTGTGGATCTCAAAGGTTTAGATATTTGAAGGTATGAGAGGAAATCGGAATGGTTCAATGCATCAATGTAGGATTAGGTAACATAGAAATTTCATGAACTAGGAGAATAGTTGTGACAAAATAATTAATTGACCATCAATTTTTAGAAGAAGAGGTAGGGACACTAATGAAATTATCATGAGTATGATCAAATTTCCAATTCACCATGAATAATAATAATATGTTTGGATTACAACCATGATAGTATCATGATAAGGTCAACAATATATCAATAATGTTGTAAGAAGTAATGTAGAGAAGATTTATAGATCAAGTCGAGTGCTCTAAGGATGAAAAGTAGTATCTCAAATTCTAAATAGTGTCAAATATATGGTGCAATTTTCATAACCATTTAATCATGGAACTCAAGAAGAAACTCATCAATCTCCTGATATCTCCCCACACTAGTCTACAAATGTCCCCCATAGTACTACTATCCAAAAGCATAAAAAATAAACCATTGAATCATACTATCTGAGTGCATCAAAAATTTATAGGTTTTTGTGGGGTCTAGCACAATATGATTACACATAAAAAATTGAAGTCATATAAAATGGGATTCACTATACAACATGTTCCCAAGGAGTCACATACATAGTAAAATAAGGGGGGTTGAGCAACATCCCAATAACTTCACCAAACACATTAAAGGGTCTTGACATGACACCCATGCTACACACATACAAATAAGCACAAATAATCATTTACAGTTTATCCCAAAGGTTCAAGTGTTTGAACCTCCGCTCTGATACCAAATGATGTAACAAACCATAATTTCACAACCAAAAAAGTAACAATAAAACTAGCAATTTTTTGTTTGGAAAACACTTGGAGTTGCATTAAACCAAAAGAACACATAATTTACAGGTTTTATTTCATATGTATTATATTCCATTACTTAATAAATGTTAGAGTGTGAAAGCATAAATAACGTCACCAAGATGCAATATATCAACATCTCAATTAAATTTCATTTTATTTTTTGGGTTCATGCATGTGTTAGTTTCTATATTTTTGTTCTTATGTCTTCTTACAAAACAAACAATTCAAATTCAATTCTTAATAAATAAATTAGTTCCAAGTGTGTACAACTTTAGCAAGACCCAAAACGCACACTATCCATCACTCAATAAGTGATATGTTCACAAATGAGTTTCTTGACCCATAATATGTTTCTTAACCACCACTCTTTTATAGATACTAGATCATGCGCAATCCCACTATATAGAAGGAAAAGAGAATAACTCAAAACACCTTTCATGCGGTCTCGTAAACCTCTTACCAAATTTTTTTGTAGAAACATTAATAAGGTTCAAACACGTATTATCCTTCTCTTAATTAGGTAAGATGGAGATGTTCATCTTAAGCACAAGAGTGAAATTATAAAATGATACTGCACTTCCCCACTCTACGACGACCAAATAACCATCCACAAACACATGATGCTCTTTCAATACCAAAATTGTTGTGAAGATCATTACTAGCTAGGGTATAATTCCCTCACTCAAGTTTGTCCCACAAATAAGGGTTGTTAAGAATATCATTCATAAAACCACTATGAGTCTTAAGGAAGTCCTTTTTCCGTAAAAACTAAGCTTGGCTCAATTTTCCCTTCGCACATTTCTCTAAGTTGTTTAGTGACATAATTAGGGAAACTATGCTCACGAATTAACATAGGAAGAGGGATTTATTAATCGATGGATGTGACAAACTATTCATGAAAAAATATTAGGTATTTATTACCACACTACTAACAAGGGAGACTAACTCCCTAATTAGAACCATAAAGTTTCTTTTCCTTACTTAATGTAGCAACGCCCTCTCATGATAAAGTTGAAACATAATAAGGTTTAGCTCATTTGATCCCTTCCTATCGGGAATGGCATGAAAAGGACTTGGAAATCTTACATTAGTTACCAAGAAATTGTTAGAACTATAATATTAAGTGTATCATGATATTTAGTTTATATTTAAATAATATAGAATAAATTATATTCTTATTATTTAAATATAAACTATATATTAGGTGGTTAGGTATTTAATTAACTAAAATATTAAATCGGGTGTGCCTCGTCACTTAATATTCATAACCCTTAGGGTTATTTAAATATGGTCGTGGGCCATATTCGGTGGGGTTAAAAAACATGGAGCAGGAAGTGAGGAGATGAGTTATTAGTTAGAGAATTTATCTTGCATTGACCATAGTTTACATATGCCTATGCTCCTTTGACTTAATCTGTCATGTTTATGCACATAATTTTTTAATAAAGTTTGATAAATATTTGCCTTATATGTGGTCGCCCCACTATTATTACTTACTAGTATAATGGTAGAATTAGGTGGTTAGTTAAATGACTCAAAGACTTTAAAAACTATTTCGCATGTGAGTTTCCTAACGATGGTATGTTTATTTTTAATTAAGTTGCTAGAATGTTGGATATATAGTTATTTATATTATTTGGTATTTTAGTATGTCAAGTTAAATGACACTTTACTATATATTGTGTTATATTTTTACTTTTATTGGTTGTCGATTTAAATTACAAATTGAAATGGGATATAATATATGGTTCTATGACATTATATATATTTATATATATCACTAGTAGTTATAAATTAACATTGATTAAATTAGCTCGGTGATAAACTCGTTGAGTTGGTTAGTCAACTCGGCCGAGTTGATACAAAATCTTACCTAATAAGGAGCAAGAGCTCCAAAAAAATTTCTATATAATTTTTTTTTTTTCAAAAATATATGAATTATTTGTTTATTTTTTCAAAAATATAAACAAATTATAAAAATTATTTTTGTGAAAAATAGTAAAATAGTATCATTTTATTTAAAAGACGATATATTCTTATGATACAATGACAAAAAAATTTGTCGTCATTTTGTTAGAAAACTAAAAAAATTCACTTACATTTCAATTTATTTTTTGAGATCAAACTAAGGCATTCGTGTATAGACTATCCACTTGGAAGGACTTCATTTTTGGCGTAAAATGATCAATTTTTATTATGAGGATTAAACGATGACAGGGGGATTTCCATTAAAAAAATAATAATACTCATTAATCATTTAATTGTTTACGCAAAAATGGGGTCTAATCAGTTTTCAATGATGAGAATAATTATAGTGTTAATATAGTATCTTTATAAATTACTTCTAAATGAAAAGTATACCTTCTATTTGAATATATTATTGAAAAAGGAGATATTTTTTCTTTGTTTAACTCAGATGGGTTAGTGAAAAATGAACTAGAAGTAACTACAACTGAAAACATACACAAAATGGCTTATATGTGCTTTAAAATTTTGCTTCGTTTTTGATAGTTTATTCAAAAATAGAACTTGTTTAATTTTTTTGGCATGAAAAATTGATCATATATGACATGCCTAAACTTAAATTTACCACCTATGAAATGTATTGAAGGGTGCTTACATGTCATCTTTTGAAGCAAACTCCATGAGAAGTGTCCACAATTAGTGGATTATGTTTTTAGTGAATATTGTGATTATTCTCGAATGATTTGATTATCTGTTTAGATATGTTATCTATCAAGTTTTATCTCATTTTTAAAGTCTTAGAATAAGATAATGAAGATATATATGTTTTTGATAAAACATTTCTTAGTATGTGATTACTAAAATATTATTATATGCATATCAAATGACACTTGGGGATGCCCTTGTGTTTGTATTGGAGATGTCCAATACTGATTGCATCTAATATATATTTTCTCAAGAATAGTATGTTGAAATTTTTCAACATATTTTTAACATGTTTAGTTGTTAAGCATATTTTTATATTAGTTATTATATAACTAATGGTTAAAAGTGAAATTAATAATTATTTATATGCTTATTATGTCTTTATGGATATTATGACTCTAACCATGCTGATGTTGTGTTGGATAGAATATATACATGATATGTGTTCAAGTTATTTGGTGTAGGAACCATTACTTAGAATAGCTAAAATAAACCAACAATCTCCATTTCTTCTACTAAGGCAAATAAGTACAATGGAAGTAGAAAAGAAGCCATGTGGCTGAAGCGGATGTTAGAAGAGATACACATGGAAACTTAAGGAATTATTCCTCTCCTATGTGGTGGTCAGAGTGATATTACTCTTGATAAAGAATCCATTTCAACATCAAAGAATTAAGCATATTGAATTTTATATACATATTATCCTAGAGAAGGTTCTCTGTGGTGATAGAGATCTCCAATTCTACCAGACTGAAGATCAAGATTGCAGTTATGTTTACGAGCTATTATGTGTTGTAAAATAATGCAATTGTGTGCAATGTTTGGAATTTTAGAGTTTCCATTGAGGGGGAGTGTACATGCAATTTTGCCTCCTAATGGTCGGTCAATTGTTGACTCCTTCTCCTCTATACTTCTTATCTGGTATAAATCATTGTAAAAGATCTTGTATGATCTAAAGTAAATCGATACATTTTACATGTAAACTGATATAGTTTACGGAAAGTACATCCATTGGTTGTATCTATTTGTAAAGGAGGTCCTTTTGTTATAAAAGAATCCTAAAGATGCAATATAAGAATTTTGCCATGAGAAACAAAGTGAGATGTAGTCTCACAAATCATCTTTAGCCTAAATCATATGCCCGATTTATGGATTCCAAATCCTTTTGTACTAAAAGGTAAGTTGAGAATGATGAAGGTGTTATAATTCCTTCAAAAATACATGTGCTAGCCTAAACCTTTAGGGTTTATAGATTTTTATATCTTTTTGTATAAACAGTAATGTTGGCATATGGATCCCCACTTAATATTAAGGGGGAGTGTTAGAACTATAATATTAAGTGTATCATAATATTTAGTTTATATTTAAATAATATAGAATAACTTATATTCTTATTATTTAAATATAAACTTTATATTAGGTGGTTAGTTATTTAATTAACTAAAATATTAAATCGGGGTGTGCCTCGTCACTTAATATTCATAACCCTTGGGGTTATTTAAATATGGTCATGGGCCATATTCAATGGGGTTAAAAAGATGGAGCAGAAATGAGGAGAGGAGTTCTTTGGACTGGGTGAAAAGTTTCTCGAATAAATGCAAAAAAATCTTTCCGTGGTTTTTTAGCCCATTGGGCTTTTCCATGTTAAATTATGTGTCACTATGTTATGGTGTGATTTTATTTACTTATATGTGCACATTAAATGTTTACACAATATTAATTCATTTTGGTTAATATAATTATACAACCCTCATCCCGACGTAAATTAAAATCACAACCTATTAATGTCTTTCATATCATACACTTGGGGTTTTACTTAGATCCAAGAGGGTTTACCATTTACATTTCGGCAGAAGGGCTCCACCTTGTTTCCATTTGTTACCTAAATCATTATAGAAGTTTACCATTATGCATTTCTATATATTTTCCTATGATAATCATGAAATTCCATACTTTCATTACTTCTTATTTCACTTTAAATGAGCATGATACTACTTTTTCATCACACTAAATGTACTTAAATGCACATAAATACCTACTTTAGTTTCTAAAATTTATGGGAGAAGAGGGGATCTCATGATTATCATGATAATTGAGTAGGTCTTTTAACAAGGTATAAAATGTTCATGCGACCCACTTACTTGTATCTCCTTTGGTTAATTAATCTATCTTAGATCCTAATTTATAAGGAGGCTCAATTTTCACATCCAGATTAAGCACAATCCCTCTATGTGTGGTATGAGAAACTCCTTTAAGGTGGTACACAAGTCAAATACCAAAGACCATATATCACTACATTCTTAATTAGACACTTGGGTTAATTTATTTAATTAAACAAATATTCAACTACACACTATGTATTATATACAATCATTAATGTTAAATGTTATTACATGACATAATAATGGTTATAAAAAAATTTAGTTTCAATATTACAATTTCCTTTTCTACATTGTAATATCATCTTTGCACACATACCATTATATCACAAAACATTATTCCTTCACAACATTACATTGTTATCTTTCTCTCCATTACTCAAGATTATCATGATATTCTCTTATGATCAAGTTGACACCTTTTACTTTCCATGACTATCCATTTTTCCTCTAGAAATCATATTTCGAGAATACAACAATATTAGTCAACCGAATCACACATACTAAACCATTATCATTTCCTCACAAATTAAAATGTGGTTATCACTTGAAATAATACAACAATGTTATTTCCATTAATCATTACCTAAATGAGACCCCCAATTTTAATAGCAACTACATACATTTTAATATAAACATACGACTACAAAATAACATAATATTTCTCTTTGAATCCTTTTTGTTGAGGGTACCCGTGGTGGTGCAAATTAACTTGCAACAATTAATATGTTGTTCATTAATCTACAGTCATTTAATTATCAGACCTAGGGACATAAACTTTCAATATTGCCAGTGTTGTATGCACAGTTACAAATGTTTGGGAGGTATAAAGGTAAATTGTTGTCATTATAATTAGGAAATAAAAATACTGGAAATGAACTAGACTATGACTGAAAGTAAATACTATGGCTATGGCAAGGCGGGTAAAACCAAAATACGAGATAAAGAAATAAAATGTTGCAATTCTAACCATGCAATGAATGAATTAAAACAACAAACAAAAGGAGAGGGTTAGAAAACTACAAGTGGTCCCCGCCTTGGTGATAATCCCTTCTAAGTCCCGCATCTACAATAAAATCACAAGTACTCATATTCTTATTTCATCAACATGAAGATTATGTTGGTGTGTGTATTTTCCACATCATCAGGTGAGTCATCTCACTTAGGTGAGATCATAGGTCCATGTGTCATTTAGGGGTCATTATGAGATTCCCTTACGCGTCAGTGCGTCAATGCGTCATATGCGTCATTGGGAGTTACACTTCTATTCTGGGAATGTAACTCCCCCTCTCTACTCGAGTTGTCATGATTGCAGCACTGGGGGTTACTCAGCACCTCCTATATGTACACCCCATTTTGATCTATGAGATAGAGGAGAGTTTTATGGCTTAACCAGGTTCTGCCCGTTTGTCGAATCTTTGCATGCACATTTGGTTGATGCTCGCTCCTCCCGAGATCTCTTCACATTGTCGTTCACACATCTGTTGATGTGCACGTTGTCCCTCATGATCCTCGCTTGTGGGTTTTAAACCCTCTTTCATGGTATCAGAGCGAGATCTTGTGGATCCGTGCACTCATCGGCATTTCTGTGCGTGTTTTCTGGCTTCCGGCGTGATATATAGATCTCTCTCAGCGTGTGTCGTAATGGATATTCCAGTTGTGCTCTTCTTGCATTGATTCAGATGTTTATACTTCCGTTCGGGTTTGATCGTGGTTTGTTTGGGTTGTTGTTCGAGTTTATGGTGTTTTTCGAGATTCTAGTGGTTGTCTTTTTGGGTTATCTGTGTACTTCTTGCTGGTTACAAGTTATGTTCAGGTCTAAGGAGGAATACAAGTTTATTATGTTGAAGAGCCATTCTAACAGCTCACCGTACTCTCATTGGTAGACAGCTCATTTGCTTACACGTTGCTCGGTTCATAGTCGAAGTGGCTCTTGCTTCATTGCTTGTTCACCTGCGTTGAAAGTTTGCTCGCTGTTTGGATCTGTGGTGGTGTTCGCTGAAGGAATCAGCTGTGGTGTTTGCCATTTGAATCTATTCTTGGCTCACCATTTTTTGCTGTTACTGTTGCAAACCTGCCTTGTTCCCTTCAAACGGCTCCTCCAGCGTCCTCTTCCATTGGAAAAACATTTTTTGACTTTGCTCAGCTGTTTTTGGGCATTTTTGGCGTTTTGGGTCTTCAAACGGCTCCTCCAGCTTGTGCAAACCTACAACACTTGCTCCCAAAGCCTCCAATGATGTTTTACACATCTCCGAACTCGTAATCTATGAACATCATATTCAATGGCTCAGTCTTTGCTTGAAACATTTTTTGGGCGTTTTTGGCATTTTTGGGTGTTTTTAGGCGTTTTGGTCTTCAAACAGCTTCTCCTGCTTGTGCAACCTGCCACACCTGCTCCCAGCACCTCCAGTGACCTCCCACGTGTCTGCAGCACCCTCATTCTGCCTCCAGCGACCTCCAGTGACCTGTATAGCTGTCTTTTTGGACGTTTTCTGCTGCACAACCAGCACGTGGTCCTTGACAGGAGCTTGAACAGTCCACTCTTCCAACGTGGGCCCCTCCTCTCCACTTTTTTTAATGTTTTAAAGTGTTTAAAAATTAAAACATTCAGTTTGGCATTGGCATTTTTATTGTAAGGCTGTATTTTGGCTTATTTAATACCCTCTTACGCTTGTCGAAGACGGAGGGCGAGGTCCGGGGTTGGCAGGAGGCTAACCCCCCCTCGTAGTCAAAACAAACCCTGTTAAAATTCTATGCCATTTCCAACGAGTACCCACACAATACCCTTTGCACCACTCCATTCGGGCATTTTTAATGTGTTTGTAGTGTCTAGTGCATTTTTCCATCAGTTGCGGGAATCATAATAATGCCATAACTTTTGACTCGCAGCTCGTTTTTGAGCACTTCCTTGGTCAAAGTTGCATGATTTTTCACACTCTACATGATGGGATTTCCAATTTTGTAAACGCACTACTTTTATAAAGTGCCACATTCTGGGGGGGTTACTTGTACTCTTGGGCCTACACACGCAGACACATTATCGGCCGAGTCTGATGTCTTGCTTTTGTGCATCTTACATTTTTCATCATGGAGAGTGCTCTTTCTAGATGTGAGCATTGTAGGATCACCTTACAACCTCCGCCACTTCTCACCAGGAGAGAGACCTATTCAGCTTGGCGTGCTTCCATGGAACGTTACTTTGCCCATGAGGGTCTTTTACCCTTCTTGCTTGGGCCAGTTCCTGCACCCATTGATCATCGTCATCTAGAGGACTTCCTCGACACTTGTGACCATGTCTTTGGTCACATGATGATGCATGTCTCTTGTTCTCTCTGGTTTCACGTGGCAGACTCAGATCCACCTCACCGTGTATGCAGAGCATTCTTCGGTACTTGTATGGAGACCCTTCACATCTTGCGCCATTGTTGCTTTGTTCGATTCGATTGTCTCCTCCATTTCTTCGTGTGATGACAGTTCCACTGACACAGGCTTGCTTGGTTCTACTTCTAATGACGAGGATTGTGCATCCAGTTCTGATGTCGAGAGTACTACAAGGACTCTTCTCCTCTTTCTCTCACTATTCCAGACATTGTTGTCACCCCCCACATCTCATCAGATATCGAGCAGTCTCCTACTCAGTCTCACACCATCATCACACCTGCCTCCTTTCCACTTCCAGTGTGCGAGGCCCATTTCACTCCTCTACCTTCATTAGATGACTCATACCTATCTGACATCACTCTTCTATTTGTTGAGCCCCCTCATTGGGACGAGTATCTGCTTGACCTTGAGTCGTCTTTTTATAGAGTCCACTTGTGATGCTCTACAAGTTCCTTTATCCATCTACGGGTATTTCATAGGAGTTTATCATCTCTTGTTGTTGGGAGTGCCCTTCTAGGAATCATGTCACTTTCACATTTCTAGATACCTTCATTGATCCACCCTCACTATGGATCCCTTTTACATTGTGGAGGATGTTCTTCCCTTCACATAACTTGGAAATCCTTTATGCGGGTGTTCCTCTTTTTCACTCTGCGCTTCTACGCACGTGGCATTACCTTTGGTTCCTTGGCACTCACTCGCTAGACCTATGTCACACTTGATGCACCAAACTCGAGTTCTTTGTGTTACTGCCTTCAGTTTCCTTTGTGGAGTGGGCGGACTTCCAACACGTCATTTATGTCCTTCCTAAGGGCAAGCACATAGTTCATTGCGGGTGGCTCTTCTTCAGTCCAAAGGTAGAGGATCTCATCATCGACATTCTTCTGGGAGACTTCCTAGAGTTGCAGAGTTCAGATCCGTCATGGCATCTTCTGCATCCCTCTCGTCTCCCTCTTCTTCTCTCTTCTTCTTCTTTAAGAGATTGCCTCTTTGTACATGGGTACCTTTTCAGGCTCGTCTATGGCCGGGACCCATATTTTGCATCTTTCTTAGATTAGAGAGTGTTTTGTTCTCTTGTGGTGGATGTTTTTCCCACTGGGTTTTCCTTCACTGCTTGGGACCTCTTTCTTGTGCATGGGTACCTCATCAAGCTTTGTGCTTTGGGACCCATTTCTCGTTTCTGACTTGCCGCCTCATCCTAAGTTATGATGAAGGGGGGTGTTGGTGTGTGTATTTTCCACATCATCAGGTGAGTCATCTCACTTAGGTGAGATCATAGGTCCATGTGTCATTTAGGGGTCATTATGAGATTCCCTTACGCGTCAGTCGTCAGTGCGTTAGTGCGTCAGCACGTCAGTGTGTCAGTGCGTCATATGCATCATTGGGAGTTACACTTCTATTCTAGGAATGTAACTCCCCCTCTCTACTCGAGTTGTCATGATTGCAACACTGGGGGTTACTCAACACCTCCTATATGTACACCCCATTTTGATCTATGAGATAGAGGAGAGTTTTATGGCTTAACCAGGTTTTGCCCGTTTGTCAAATCTTTGCATGCACATTCGGTTGATGCTCGCTCCTCCCGAGATCTCTTCACGCTATCGTTCACACGTCCGTTGATGTGCACGTCGTCCCTCGTGATCCTCGCTTGTGGGTTTTCAAACCCTCTTTCGGATTACAAGTGGAAAATATAGCAAACTCTCTATCTATGGATCTATCCTCGTCTTATTATATTTTTACGGTATTAATCTTTCCTTTTTATATCCTTCATTACAACAGAGGCATGAAGAGCTAGAGTCCTACTATGGATTTCATTTAGATTAAGTAAAATATATTAACCGAATAATCCAGAAACTTACATGTATGTAACAAAATTATTCAATATATGTTCTCATATAATTACATAACTTAACTAATCGATCTATCAATCAACCAGTTATTAAATTATGAATTAAATCAATTAGTTCTTTGTGTTAGTTGCAAACCCTACATAAATCGGGTGATGGCGTTGAGTCTTCTTATTTTTCACATAACTACTTGGTGTAGTGTCCACATTGTGTAAACTTCTCATAATCATGGATTTATGTGTGTGTGACCTCCTTTGGCTGCAGATGCTTTGCTATAGAGGGGTCTCTTTGGTTACATGTCAGTTGCTCCAAATAACCTCATTGTTGTGGATGAGTTCCTTTGGTTGCATGTCGGTTGCTTTGAATGGATCCTTTGTTGTATGTTAGTTGTTGCATATAACAACTTCTTTGTAAACAAGGTTGGCATTTATACAAAGCATCATTTAACATCATATTGCAAAAGAATAAATGCATACTCATAATCCACAAAATAAATTAAACCTTAGTAATAATTATATTAACTAATATATATGCCATGATTTCAAGTTATAATGGAAATTTTCAACAATATCACTAGGAAATACAAGTTCAAGGGTACAATTGGCTAAACAAAATACAGTAGATGAGGTGTTTAAGAATGAAACAAAATGAATCATCAACCCGCAACCAAAAATATGGTCAGCCCTAGAAGTTGGCATGATAGTCTCCTATAATCTAACATATTTCAAGTGTGCATATTTTTCCATTCACAACAATGCTAAACACTTTTCACGCAAAGAGAGAGGGTAAGAAAACATTTGCAATTTCATTTCATATACAATCAAGAGAAAGGAGAGAGAAAACCACATTATTTCCCAAAAGAAAAAATCCTTTTAAAAGTGACTAAAATAGGTTCCACATATTCATATGAAGGTTTCCTACAGTCTCTCAATAGTTATTAACCATAAAGGGGGTCCCATGACAGTTTTCCAATTATAGTTGCAAGTTTACCAAAAGTTACCAATTTAGCTCGAGTGGCTACAAAATTGAGTTCAAAATTATTTTCCAAGACTCAAACACTCATTCTGTTAGTACCCATTTACTCCCCTATATATAGATAAACACTTAGAATTTACATAACTTGTTTCTAGAAATTGAGGTTCAATCTACACCTATCTTTCTAGAGTCGATTATCGTAAATGGGTCAGCTCATCCTTTCTCATAATGATAAGAGGCCTACAAATCCCACTTGCAAAAATGGATTCCAAAGCATTTTTCTTGAAAATAAAGGTTTATTCTGATTTTCGTGGTGACACTATAGAGGTATGTGGTGATATATATTCATTTTCCAACTTCGATCCATAAATCACAAACCAAAACCAAAACCAATTTCTAACTTTTGGAAAATGTCCCAAGCTACAAAACAACCAACTACACTCAAAATAACATATTGTTAAATGATAAAACAATCATCCAAGTTTAATTAAGGGGTTGGTATGATATTCAAGTAATAGGAACAAATTCAAATGTCGGCATCTCCTCTATGGGAGTTGAGAAGGTGTTTTGCACATTATTTTTAAGTGTGTTTTATTAACATTTTGTAAGGTGTTTGAGTGGTGTGTTTAAATAAAAACTTGAGTTCAAATCACTAATCTGGAGGCTTCCTTTATCAAATTTCATCATCTAATTTTTCCATCATCTTGAGACATGATCCGGGAGCAAGGTTAACACTCAAAATTGGTCATTTTGGTTGTGTGGAAATAAAGTAAATTTTAACATTTTGAGAAACAAAACTCTTTTAAATTAATGAATAACATACTCTTCATCAATACCATTATGAAGGGAAAAATCTAAATGCAAAAATCATGTTAGATATAAGTGATAAAATAATGCATGTTAATAGATGAAATGGTGTACGAGGTGATCCAAGATAGTTTGATCGTGCACAAAATACAAGTCCACCACAAGATAATTTGTCAACCATTTCACATGCATTACACATTTTTAACATTCTATACAACTAATAAATATATACTTCCAATTGTTGTTTGAATTTCCATACCTTACTCAAAAATTCCCATTTTGGCACGGTGGGTAGGATGCTCGCAAAGGTTGTAGAATTACGCTTTACACCCTCAAAATTAGATTATGAGCAGACATACCTCCATAACTAAAACCAATCTCAACCAATATTTGTGAGAACTAACTAAAATGATGACTTCCATAGTCGGCTACATGAGAAAAATTTGAGAAGAATTGTGATCTAAGGATTTTCTACATGTGGAAATTCTTACAATCGTATCTCAAGATAAATCAATGGCATTCATCTCTACATGATCAAGGTTGTGTAGTTTGATTGAAGTGTTAGGGATAAGCATAAATATATAAGTGTATCAATCCCATAGAACTATAGTATAAGAACTACGAACATAAAATACAAAAATAAAATACACAACAAGAACACGCGATTTAACGTGGTTTACCCAATTTGGGATACATCCACTAATAAAGAGTATAATCTACTCCCAAAATTACAATGCATAGATGTTGTTTGGAGCTATGCTCAACAAACTCTCTCAAAAATTCACACTTGAATTCACACACCCATATATTTCCCTCTTTGTATGTCCAACTATTTATAAGAACATAAATAGGTAAATGTCTAAGAAGTTTACAATACCATGAGTACTAAAACCATGGGCCCAAAAACCAGCCCATAAACCTATGGGTTAAATACCACCCATATAATTAATACATGAAAATACCACATTTTTGGTTACTCCCAAAAACTTGAAGAGTGTATATTACTTTTAGTGTATAATTTACAACACATCTAATATGAAAAAGGTTCCCCGACCTAACATGAAGGCTATAAAATTTCACATGCTTTTTTTGTAGGAGGTAGATCACACCACAAACATAGGAGATCTATGTAAAGTTGGAGAAAACATCTTCAAAGATGAAGCTAATAGGGTATTTTTCATATTCATAACTTACACTAATTGACGTGGACATGAAGAAAAAATAACCACTCCTCTACCACCATAGTGAGAAGTTAGAAATTGCATTTAGACCGGTGATTTTTCCCCCAGAAAACTATTGGATCTATCAAGAACCTTCATGTATGTGTTGATTATAACATTCCACTCAAATTTAGCATAGATATAGGAGATGGCTAGAAAATGCTTGAAATTTTTCTTTACACCTGCCATGTTTTTCAAGGGAATTTTCAATAAACCCATTTTATGCAAATCCAACAATAATTTTTTTCCATGCAGCCACACTTTTTTGTTGAAACATTTTATCAAATATTTCATGTACCTTTTCTATGCTTCCACATCTACATACATATCTACCATAGTGTTTGTAACAACCACATATTACCTTAGACATGTTTTAAAGCTCTTATTTGGTATAGGCATTTAGAGGGGAAAGAGTTTCTAAGGCATGTGTCCATCTTTTGTAAACTATATTTTTATTAATATAAAAGCTCCCATAGAAGCACAAACAAGAGACAATAATACATTGACCAAGATGGATTATATTGAATAACAAAGTGAATTTTCAATGCTAAGAGTTATCATACAATGTTAGCATCAAACAAATCTAGATCTAATGCCATACACATCTAGATATAATCTCTACCTACCCACATTAATAATAGAGACGGTTAAATGAGGTATTATACCAATACAAATATTCAAACATGTGTTGCAAATAAAAACTTCTCTCATCCTTTCTAAATCTATAAATTGCATGAGGGCTTGATGCCCTTCTAAAATAATATGAATCCACATGCAATAAGGATGACCCAAACACCATATTCTCTGCACTTTAACCTTGTTGACTGTGCTTCCAAAATATTTTTTGCGAGGGGAAATGAATGGTTTGCAAAATCAAGATACTTGATGGTGTTTGTACTCTCATTTTCCTAGTGACAGAAGTAGCATTAATCAAATTTCACTTTCCACATTCAAACTCTATCCATTGCCCTCAAGGCTTAACCACCTACCGACCTTACATGATTTTTATGTATTTATTTTAAATTTATTTATTCATCACTATTTTTATTTTATAACCTTCTACAAAATACAAATACTCTTCTTGGTAAGCATACAAAGCTTTGAAAAATATTTTAAGTATATTCGAGAAAACATTGATATTTAACCATATCACCATATGACACATGGAAATAATGAGTGATGCAAGCATATATTTTAATTAGGGGAAACGAAAAGGTTAATGGTACAAATCACGATTATGGTACGGGAGGGGGCATTACAAGTACCTAACATTTTGGTAACCACGAAAGGTGATCTAAAAATGGATCTAAAAATACCCAATTCTATGTATTCTCCATATTTGATACTTTTAGCATAGATTATTGGCTTATTCTTACATTAGGAGATGGTCCAGTCAGGCTAAGCGTGATCCGGACACCTTTGAATGACGTTACGGCCATCATTGTTATGTTTAGGGGATTTTTCAGGTGACAATTACACAACCACCTTGGTTGTAATGTAATCACCTCTCTTTATAGAGAGGCGCTTAAACAACCACCATAATGGTTACACAACCGATCTACATTTAGTGGTGGTCGTGTTCACGATGGCTGCAGAATTCAGGATCTTAATAGTTGAAAAATTTTGAGCTTCCAAATCAGTTCGGTTCATCTTTCCATACATCCTTGGGTAGATCAATTATAAATACAAGTTAAATTTTTCATTCTAACAAGTGATATTGAGTGAATTCTAGTGTGAGCAAAGAGGAGAAGTTGGAATTCTTTCTTGTTTGTTCATTGTGAGTGAGTTTACTATTTGTTGAGAAGTTGGGAGCAAGAAAATACAATTAGGAGTGTGAATCCTTCTTGAAGGCCAATTATTGGTAGTACTTTGTATTTTTAGAAAATTACATAGTGGAAGGGAAGAAAATTTTCTTACCCACTGGAGTTTTTCCCACATTGGGTTTCTCCAGGATAAATCTTGTCTCCTTTGTCTCTCTTTTCTCAATTTTGCAATATAGTTGTATTCAATTCTTGCACATTATATTGGTTAAAAAATAACTTAGTAAATCTTTCATTCATTTTCACGAGCACATGATCTATTTATTGTTATAAATCAGTATTTTATGGATCATATTGGTATCGAGAAAGTTAACATTTCATTTTCGTGTGTTTAACTTATGTTGATGATTGCATTTAGATGCCCCTTACTTGAAAGTGAAAATAAATTGGTAAAGGTACTCTTATTCCTTTTGAAGCGAGATTTCCACCAGAGAAAGTGGAAATAGGGAATTAAAGACATGGGTCATAGAGATGATGTGGAAAAGACTAGAGAAGAGTGCTTCTACAAGTTGGAAGAAAACATGGTAAGTCTTTCTAAGGTTGTGGGTAATATCTCCTTGTCCATAGGGAATTTTGAGTCCATCATGGGGTTACTCATGGAGAAACTTGGTGTTCCAAATGAGACATTGGAAGGCCATGAAGAAGGTACTCATGAGTACAAAGAAGAGCAGCCCCATGCCATCCCTACACCTCCTCCATTGAAAGAAGAGGCCAAGATATAGATTCAAACTTATGATGGAGACGTGAAGGCTGAGCAACTAGACCATTGGCTAGCCCAACTGGAGGTATATTTTAGTTTACATCAAATTAATAAAAGTCATTAGATTTCCTTTGCTCATGTAAAATTAACCAATCATGCTTTAACTTGGTTTGAAAGTTATGTTCATTCATTGGTTGTTAAGAAGCTTCCTCCTATTACTAAGTGGGATGATTTTAAAAGGTTAATAGAAAAGCATTTTTATCCTAATTGTTATGAGGAAATGAGGTCTATGTATTGGTAATATCTCAGGGAAAAATAAGGCCCAAATATGTAAAAGTATACCAAGGAGTTTTGGAAGGGGTAAGTGCAAGAAGTTGATGGACAAATATAGGGTCATCCGTGGACGTCATATTGCAAAAAACAGTGAAATCTCAACTTGTAGGGATTATTAGCTATACGCGCACTCTAAATTAGAAAAATTTATATAAATATGAATCGTAGCATTTGGAATCTAGTTTCTAAAATACTAATTTTTAAAAAAACAGAAAAGTTTAGCTATATTAAACACTTAAAATTATATGACTTAGTTTTTTTTTGAAAAAACTTATAAGATTGTAGTCCGTTTGCCCAATTTTAGATGACCAAATCTTGTTTTTTTTTTTTTTTTGGTGAAATGTTAGATGTAGTTGTCTATCTTGGGATGGATTTTATTTTGTATTTTTTTGAGCAATATTTTTTTTTATGATTTTTTCCGTGAAAGTGGTCTGAAAATATTTAGAAAACGGAGCGCTTTCCGTTTGCCCGCCATAACTATATCAAAAATATTGAAATCAAATTTTTTTTTAATGTGTATAGAATTTGTCCACGCTTGGGATGGTATAAGTTTTATCACATTTTGATAAGTGAAAAAAAAGTTCTGAGTCTTAAACGTAGACATGAACATTCACGGGAAAAAATGTCTTAAAGACCTATTGTTAGTAAAAAATTATAAAATGATATTTATCTTATTCTATTCACTTTAAAATCAATATTTCTACAAAGCTAAGAGTCTCCCCTATGCGATGACACCATTTTTGTGAAATGTTTTCAGTTTTTTAGCATGGTTCAAGTCTTTAGAAGAGCAGATTTGAGGTTTTTTGACCTTTTACACTTCATAATGACCTTCCATAGCTTTGGTTGGGGAAAAACAAAGATTTTCCGAGGCTTAGGTTCGGCAGATAGATCTGCGATCGTGGTTTATAAAGTGTGATCATGGTTTTTAACACAAACCTGCGAGCACGCTTTATAAACCGTGATCACGGTTTATAAAGTGCACTCACGGTTCATAAATCATATTTACACACATCCCAATGTCTGAATTACCATGTGATTTTTACTCTTTGACCTTACCGTACGAATTACTGTGAAATTTTGTCTTTTTCTGCACATTTTTCTTATCACCGGAAGCAAAACATCATGGGAGACAAAAACAAAGTCAAAAAAGGAAGTCATTAAGTAAAAAAACACCAAACGAATTAGAGGCCAACAAAATTCAAAATGTTGAGTGAATGTGGAAACTTCGTGAATCAAGAAGAGGTTCATCTTCAACCCCAACTATTGTAAGCAATGAAGAACCAGGTAATGTTTCTACTGTCAATGTTGAAGTTGAATTAAATACTCGTGATGAAGATGTTTTTACTGTCAATGTTGAAGAAGAATTAAATACTCATGATGTAGCAAATGTTGAAATTGAAGGAGAAAATGAAAATGTGAATAAGGAAATTCATGTTGAAACTATAAACAAGCAAAATTTGACAAAAACACCTCCTAGGATTTTACGTAAGAAACCTAATTTTTATTGAAATTGATGAAAATATTTTGAAACCAATGTCTGACAAACTTTCTGAACGAAAATCAAAAGAAAAGCCACTAAAATTTGGGATAATCATTTTGAAATTTTAAATGATTCTCAAAGATGTCAGTTGTTGGTTAGTTTGATGAAATTGATTAAAATGAGACCTACATTAAACACCTTATGATTGACAACATCTAATATACGTGGTCAAACCTCTACAATTGTTGAAAACCTTCATGATGCATATCACATTATTGGTGTCAAGAGACATACTAGGGATAGTAATATTGTGTGTCGTGTACTTGTTACTAGTGTTGTAAGTGAATCAATAAAAAAGCAACGTTTGATTACGCAAACAAGTCGAATGTTGCAAGTTAATCGAAAAACTCTAATGAAAGAAATTGAAAGACATAATATCCTTCAATCACTCAATAATGCTGATTTTTAGGCATTTTCTGCTAGAGCACCGCGTAAGGACAAAAATAATTTTGATGTTATAAGAGAAGTTGTTATTAAATTTTGGCATGATAACACTAGAGTTTCACCTAATACAAGAGATGTTATAAAACGGAGAGTTGGTTCTACTAATCGTGAACCACATCCAAAGCATTTCTTAGATATGACTCAAACTCAATTTTTTCATAAGTTTGAACAAGAGAATCAGGAATTAAAATTAGTCAAATTTTTTTGAAATGTTGAAACCATTCTATGTGAAAATCAACCACACTCGCACCACTTGTTTTTGTAGGCAACATGTTGAATTTGCGATGCATTATACTAAATTTTTACGTTTTCATTCTGAAACTATGTTATCGAATGTGGTGTTCAAGTTCCACCAATATCTTCCAGGATTTCATTCCTAATATATTTTGTGAAAAAGAAGTTGGAAAATTTTTTTATAGTCAGGATTGTTTAGATGGAAGTTGTAGTACATGCGGCGGATTACCTAAATTGGAAAGTTACATCCATGAGAAAATTGAAGGTACAAAAGGACATAATTTAGTTGAGTTTGATAAAAATAAATCGAGTTGCATACTAGTTGAAAGATAGAAAAGAGTCTAAACGGTGTGAGCTAGTTACAAAACAAATGCTTGTTTTCCAATTTTTGAGAAAATTTAAGGATGAAATTGTAAATGAGTATGCGAGGCATACACATAGAGCTCGATGGTTGGATGAATAGTTCAAGCTATGTGCAACACATTTCCTATTGGTACTATTGTTTTAGTGGTCGATTTTGCAAAGAATTACACATTGCAACCACAAATGGAGGTTCAATCACAATATTACAACTCAGTACAAGTTGCCATTTTTGTGCATATAGCATTTCTACATTCTCCTGATAGTACAGAGAATGATCAAAAAAATTTAAGAGAGTACCACTTTTATATCAATGATGATCGTACTCATTCTACTAAATTTGTGCAAGGGTGTTTCCAGTTATTTTATGGAAACTTGTCTGATAGGGACATCCACTTCAAACAACATTATATATGGTCAGATAATTACACGTCTTTGTTTAATAATATGTTTTATTGGATGAGCAGAATGCACGTCAAGATGGGTGTGTAACATATTTGGAGTTTCACCGAAGGTTGGACATGGAAAATGAGAGCATGATGGTGCGGGGGCATGTGTGAAAAGAGCTCTTGCAAGAGAAGAGTTGAAGTACAAAGATGGTGCTATTAAAAGATGTAAAGAGCATAGTGGAATGGTGTACTGACAACATGGCCTGAGGTTCTCAAGAAAATTCTATAGTTCACAGATATTTTTGGTTGATAGAGGAACAACATACTGCTAACTACAAGGATTGTATGAAACTCACTGGGTCTAGTGATATGCACTCATTTTGTAGCTCAGACGCTACTTCGTGGGCCGTATGGACAAGAAATTTGACATTTTTTTGTGCATCTTGTATCGAATTTGTCACTGTTGAGTGTGATTCACAAGAATGGGTGGAAGGATGGATTTGTAGGCCTCTAACTCTACTTCCTAGTTATCAACCTCCATAAGCATTACAACTTGTTTCTGCAGATGAAGTTACAACATCCAAGGACTTTGACGAAATTTCAATTTTGGTGCGACAAGGTATTTATGGTTATTTATTTAATTTTTGTATTGAGTTATGTCCATTGAAATTTTAATATGTAATTTAAATTTGAGTTGTTCAACCAAGTTGTTTTTTTATAGGACATGTGTTTGTAGTAATTGTGATAGAAGACAATGAAGAAGGAACAAACTATTTCTTATGTCGTTGCATCGAGGAAAGAAAGAAGTTGACTTCTCCTATTATAGATGGTGAAAATATTGAGTATCTTACAGGGTCAGTGGTAGTTCTTAGAAACTTGGCTTCAACGGTATCCATTAAAAAAATCCTTTGTTTGGGTGTTTGAAGACTTTGAGACACACAGGAAAATACTCTTATATTCACATCTAGTTCTAGCGACAAATATTCAGCTGTATAGATATCGAGGAAGACCTAATAACAAGATTCTTTGGAAGGTTCGAGAGTCAGATCATGAAGTAATCTTGTCTGCTATTCAGAGTAGATCCGATCTTGATGGTTCATTGGAATGAATTTATAATGCTCATGTCTGGTATATATAATTTCTTTTCATATATATATATATATATTTGTTAGTTTAAAGATCTAGATTTAAGTTTGAATATATTTTATTTTAAATTTGTGTATTTTGTATATATAGATAGTATATGGTTTTGATTTGAAACTTAAATTTCTTTGACTAACACTTTTATGTTTAGGTTAGTGGTGCCAAAAATCTTCCACCTTCACGTGGTTGGCACTGTTAGTAGAGAATTTTAAATTCTCGAAGCTAAGAGAAGCTTTCATTGTTTGAAAAAGTTGTAAATTTTGAAAAAGTTGTAAATTTTGAAAATGTTGTAAATTTTGAAAAAGTTGTAAATTTTGAAAAAGTTGTAAATTTTGAAAATGTTGTAAATTTTGAAAATGTTGTAAATTTTGAAAAAGTTGTAAATTTTGAAAATGTTGTAAATTTTGAAAATGTTGTAAATTTTGAAAAAGTTGTAAATTTTGAAAAATTTGTAAATTTTGAAAATGTTGTAAATTTTGAAAAAGTTGTAAATTTTGAAAAGTTGTAAATTTTAAAAAAAATTTTGAAAAAGTTGTAAATTTTGAAAAAGTTGTAAATTTTGAAAAAGTTGTAAATTTTGAAAATGTTGTAAATTTTGAAAAAGTTGTAAATTTTGAAAATGTTGTAAATTTTGAAAATGACTCCTCCCCAAGTGTTTACAAGACCATACCTACGCGTGTGCACCGATTTGGGAAGGAAAAATCGAGAGAGGATATTGTAGAGGGTCCCTACGCCGAGGTGTCGGATCAGACGAGATGTCTCTAGGTGCCATGGAGTCCGAGTAGTCACCCGTCAAAGTTGAATGATATTTTGGTCTCAGGGCTCTTAAGGGACTACGCCCGAACGAAGTAGCCTGGAAGTAACGACCTTTTCACGCACCAAAACACCACCTCCTCTAGCGTTCACTTGGCGACCCCGGACGTGTCGGCCACGATTAGTTCGGTTTGCCATAACCCACCATTTGCAAAATATAGCATTTGTGAACCTTACACTGCTTGGCTCTCAAACTGTACTATTTCGTGCGTTTGCAAACAATAGGGTAGCGAGAGCACCGAAATGAGAAGGAAAAAACTGAGAGAGGCTATTATAGAGGGTCCCTACACTAAGGTGTCAAATTAGACAAGACATCTCTAGGTGCCACAGAGTCCGAGTAGTCACCTATCAAAGTTGAACGATATTTTGGTCTCGGGGCTCTTAATGGACTACGCCGAACAAGTAGCCCGGAAGAAAAATGACCTTGTCATACACCAAAACACCACCTCCTCTAGCATTCACCTGGCCACCCGGATGTGCCGACGTAGTTAGTTTGGTGCCACGACCCACCGTTTGCAAAATATAGGGTTTGACAACCAATCACTAGCTCCAACTGCACTATTTCGCGCGTTTGCAAACAATAGGGCAGCGAGAGCACCAAAATGAGAAGGAAAAAACTGAGAGAGGATTTTGTAGAGGGTCCTACGTTGAGGTTATAGATCGATGAAGCCATCTCTAGGTGCCACGGAGTCCGAGTAGTCACCGTCGAAGTTGAACGATATTTTGGTCTCAGGGCTCTTAAGGGACTACGCCCAAACAAAGTAGCCCGAAGCAACGACCTTGTCGCGCACCAAACACCACCTCCTCTAGTGTTCACCTGGACACCTAGACATGCCAAAGGTGTGGTCGGTTTAGTGCCATTACCCACCATTTGCAAAATTAGTGTTTGTTTGACCAATCACTGCTCCAACCGCACTATTTCACGTGTGTGCAAACAATAGGGCAGCGAGCTCAAATGAGAAGGAAAAAAAAAAGCGAGAGAGGATTTTGTAGAGGGTCCCTATGCCAAGGTGTCGGTTCGAGAAAAGCCATCTCTAGGTGCTAAGAGTCTCGAGTAGTCACTCATCAAAGTTGAACGATATTTTGGTCTCAGGGCTCTTAAGGGACTACGCCCAAATGAAGTATCCCGAAAGCAACGACCTTGTCGCGCTACCTCCTCTAGCATTCACCTAGCCACCCAGACGTTCCAGTGCATTCGGTTTGGTGCCACAACTCACCGTTTGTAAAATATAGCGTTTGACAACCAATCATTGGCTCCAACTGCACTATTTCACACGTTTGCAAACAATAGGGTAGCGAGAGCACCAAAATGAGAAGGAAAAAACTGAGAGAGGCTTTTGTAGAGGGTCCCTACACCGAGGCGTCGTCGATTAGGCAAGCAATCTCTAGGTGCCATGGAGTCTGAGTAGTCACCCATCAAATTTGAACGATATTTTGGTCTCAAGGCTCTTAAGGGACTACGCCCGAACGAAGTATCCCGAGAAGCAACGACCTTGTCGCAAAACCAAAACACCACCTACTCTAGCATTCTCTTGGCCACCCGCATGTTGGCATAGTCGGTTTGGTGCCACAATTTTACGAGGCATGACTTCTCACTCCTCACCTCCGTTCATTTCTATGACTCAAAACATTTAATTTGTCACTTGTTTACCTTCCATCTCTCTTGTTCTCTTTGGACTTTCCTCTGTCCTCTTAGACCTACTTCATCATTGTCCTTGCTTTTCTCTCTTGAGCTATGTTGTTGTGGTGATCTCTCTCCATCCTCTGTTGCCCCAGCTATGTGCTTACATGCTCATTATTTTTGCATTGTAATAGGATTCTTCATCACATATCACTAGACACAAAATTAGGAGTATAAGTACAAATCATCAAACAATTAAGGGAACACATGTGTGAGGACCTTTTATTCATAAGTTCCATCATTGATTGCATGAGATTAATCATCTCTGCCTCAAATTGAAGCAATGTCTCCCATCTAAAACTTCAACCCCCAATCCAACAAGCAAGATCAAGCATTCATACTGCAAAGAAGGACATGTGACCATTGGGTGAGCATGATCCTTGAAAAAGGGAACATGATCTATTTCCTGAGATTATCTCTTTGTTTAGATTGTTCTTGGTCATATTTTTGAAAATCAATAGGAATAGAGTTGAGATCAAGAAAGAGAAATTCCATTGGGAAAATAATCTCCCATTTGCAAGTGAGATGAATAATTTTGATTCTCATTCCTTGGTGAGCTCAGGTGTGTTTTCATCTAACTCAGAGAACTTGTATGACATTTTGTCCCATACCATCACCTAGAGGTTTGAAGCTCTAAAAGAAGCCATTTCTGATTTTGAATCCCATGAGGAGAATGTATCAAAATTTTTGGAAGATCTTGGCACAAGAATGCATGAGCTTGGTACTCCTCTTAGGGAGAATAATTCCACATGAAGAATCTTCAGGATTCAAATTTTAAGAATTGGTTTAAGAAAATATTTGTGACCCTTTCCTTCAATAGTCAATAAGTTTTAGTTCAGCCCTTGTAGAGATCATAGGTTATATCTCTAGAATCCTATGAAGAGTTAAATGAAAAATATTTTAGTCAATGTGGAAATATCAATGCCATTCTTGAGAATTGACTCAACACATTGGAGCATGTGAACATCTTGGAAGATGAGAAAGTTTCATTTGTAGTTTCCAGATTCAACAAGATGGTCTATGGAAAAGCCTCATCATTCAAGATCTTCCGAGGAAGACATGAGTTGATTCTTCATTAGAGGAGGATTCTTCATGTGATGGGTGGAACCTAAGAATACTAATAAGGGCTTACTATCAAATTTTTACCCAAGTTTCAACTTGGGACATCAAAATGCACCACCACATGAAATCTCTCCCTTTCGTCACTTAAGGCTTGTAACATTCTCACTAGGTATTCAATTCCTCAGCACCCCAACTTGATTATGTTGCCCCCTCTCATGAATACTTAACCCCTTCTCACATTATCACCCCTTTAAGTCCCTTTGTCACTTAAGACTCGTAACCCTACCCTGTCATGCCATGTAACCCGGGTTAATCCAGAATGGTCAAGGATGAGTTAGAAGGTGAGTTAGCTAGGTTAATGTTAAGAGGTGAGTATAAACATACACTTAGCCATTTTTTTAATCCCTTTTTAAAATATTTCCTTTTCCTTCATTGCTGCTAGTATTTAGTTATGCTACTAAATTTTCAAGAAACCCTATTGCAAAAATCACATTTTTGCTCATATCTCCTTCATTTTTGCTCCATTTCCCCTACAATTTTGCCCGTAACTTCTACTCATGAACTCCTTGAAGATGATCTAAAAATATTTTCCATTGGTACCCTAATTTTTTATAGCATCCCATTTAAAATTTCAGAGAAAAAACTTGCCTTTTTAGATCCTTGCAATTCTAGAGATCGAAAACACTTGAAATTTGAAGCAAGAAACCATATGAAAATACCTAATCCAATGAAAAAATTTCATCTCAATCCAAATACAAGAAGACATGATTAAATATTTAAATCAAACATGTACATATCAGAGAACTAATTTAAATGGTTATGAAAACATACATAGAAGGATATCATACATGCAATGAAATCAAATCAAACATATATAGTTTAGATTTATCGTTATGAAAACCAACACACATGGATATATAAGAATCAAAAACAAAGTGTGCTCCAGATGCACGTCTCTGAAAATATATACATAAGTTCATAATGTATGTGTACATCTTGAACTAAGTGTGTCATAATGTACATATGGGACCACATGCGGTCGCAAAAGGCTATATATATACAATGGACTATATGAAGAAACATGTTCACTAGGACCAGATGGCCCATATATATATATATATATATATATATATATATATATATATATATATATATCTATGTACATCCAGGTGGACTATGAATCTACTCATGAAACATCTTCCCTCTCTTCACCCTGTTAGAAGTAGCACGTCCACGACCTGGGGATGTAGTGGAGGGAGATGCCACTATGGATTTCATCCGTATGGTCCTAGGTGTCTCTAAGCATGCCCAGAACCTAACTTTGCACATTCATAAACAACAATTTTTAACACCCAAAATTTTAAAATACATTCAAAATTTAGAAACTTGTACAATTTAGTTAAAATGCATGTGAAATCTTACCACAATGTCATGATCCCTATCAATTTGTTGTTGATGCATCGCAGGGACAACAATAGACTCATGAGGGGTAAGCTACATACAAATAATTAATTTTCAAATTAAATATTTCACATATACATACAAAATTTGATATTATAGATTTAAGTAATAAGAAATAATGAACCTCCAAAATTTAACAAATTTGAAAAATTGTACCTCAGTTAGTGGATCTGCAGATGCTATGGTAGTATCTATAGTAGCCTCCACAGTCTGCATATATGGAGGAGTCTCTCTAGTAGTCATAAGCTATACAAAAAACATGTACAAATCAATATTAAAATCTACATGACTGTGCACCACATAACAGAGGTCCAAAGCATGTAATCCACGTGAAATTCCAGTAATTAGAAACAAAGTGCAAATAGATTTACTAACCTACGTAAAAATCATGTGAGGCGTGCCAATAGCCACAGATTCCCGAGTAGATGATGACCCGCCAGATCCTATGTATAAAAGAGAAAAATATTAATATGTACAACATACACATGAAACATTATAATAATAATCTAGTGCAATCAAATGAAATTAAAAATGTAACTTTGTACAACTTGAAACTTACATTTGAAACATGCCCAACTATAAGAATTCTAGCATGTCAACACCGGATGTTTCCTTCACCGGCTCTTGCTATTTAAAATAAAATAAAAAATTAGTTTTTACATGTATGTACATGACATACATATATCAAATATATATATATATATATATTATTTAAATTTATTTGAAATTTACCTGTGAAAGACCAATATCAATGGCACCGATTCAAAAACATTCCCTAACATCTCATCTATAGAAAAGAAATCCTGTGAATCAGCAAATGATGTCTCGCCCACAAAGTGCATACGGCACCACATGATCCACGGTGGTGTGGTGTGCGCTAGAACCGACACCTCCACCAACATTACCAGATGTAATTTGGTCACTATGTTGGATCGAGTGTCAGTGAGCTCCCTCAATGCATGCAATGTATCAATCTCCACAACCTCCTTCACTGTAGGAGGGATAACTGAAGGTAGTGGGGATTTGGGGCATGGGGGATCCTAGGTTGACCTATGCATGCACCAGGTCTACTCATGTAGAGCCACCTCCTCGACTAAAAAAGTCAAAAAAGTCAAAATAATTCGGGACCTCATTAAGCACGAACTCACAATATAATTTATTTAAAAAATAAAGAGGAACCTCATTGTTTTTGCATGGTGGATAATAAAAAACCATCCACCATCGGTCCCAAAAATTGTTTTTGATTCGGTCATCGTGGCACCAATGGATTGGGAACCATTTGCAAGTAACTCCGGGGGGCATTGGTTCTAGGGTCGGTAAATAATGCACAAATGAGGTCTTTTCCAAAAAAAATTGTCTTTTACGGCCGCATGGGATAGTTTATCCACATACCACCGCCTACAATAACCTCTAAAGGTATTCCATCTATGTATTTGGTTGGTTGCGGACTTGACTTCGCTAATCAATGTTTACAATGTATTGGCTAAAGTCATGTGGGATGGATTTGTATCATGATTTTGTCTTATAGTCTGAATTAGGTTCTTAATAACAATTTTATTTTCTCAGATTCTTCCAATGATATTATCTTGTGTTCCTGTTGGCTCAGTGGGGATAGAAGGAGCCACATGAGGCGGATCTATGTTTGGAGGAGGGTTTTGAGGAATGTTCGGAGGGTTTTGAGGAATGTTTGGTGGGTTTTGAGGAATGTTTTGATGGTTTGCATGATTTCGAGCTTGCCGACCAACTGATAAAACAAGAAAATTGTATACATAAACAAACATTTCAAAAAACCCATGAAAATGCAAAAAAAAATGCAAAAAAAAAACCTAAAATGCAAAAAAATGATTAAAATCGGGGCTTACCTCCTTGTCTTGGTGGCATGGTTGAATCTATCACTATCCAGAAGTTCGATGAGCAATTTTGAGGTGGTATTCAAAGCTCGAGTGAAAAATGTCTAGGAAAAATCATGGTTTGAAATGAAAAATGGGGAAAATAAGGAGTCGCGGGACTGCTAATTTTTGTCTCAGAGTTCCGCGATCGCGGTTTATAACCACGCTTGTAGTTCTAAACCACGATCGTAGTTTTAGGTTCGGTAATTTCCGAACCTGAAATTCAGGAACCGTGATTGCGGTTCCTGAATTTTAGGTTTTTATGTCCATGGAATTGTCCACCAACTTCGTGCACTTACTCAAAGAAATCTATCCATGTCAAAGCAAAGATGTAGCAGAATAGGAACTATTGATGAAGTATATTGGTGGACTCCATAACCACTTGAGAAGACCAGTTCTCTTGATCAATCCAATGGACATAGATGAGGCTTGTACGCAAGCTCAATACTTAGATATGGAAAATAATAAGAGTTCATCTACCTCTCATCATGCTTCGAGCAAACAAGGTGACACCAAGCAAAAGGATAAAGTAAAATGAAATGTTAAGAAGAATGCTACTTTTGTTTCTAAAAATGATACTAAATTTCATTGTAGGCATTGTGATGTTGACACACATTTTGAGGGAAAATGTTGGAATCTCCACCAAGAATTACATCCCTTCAAGAACAAGAAAAATAAGAAGAAGTTCATGGCTGCCCTCTAGGGAGAGGAAGTGTTTTGCAATGAAGAGGTGGATGAGACTATGTGTTGTCACTCCATTTGCAAAGAGGTGTGTTTGTGTGGTAATAGTGTTGTTTAGGAAAAGGAACTAACTAAGATTTTTCATTTAAAAATTCAAGTGAATAAAACTAAGGTGGATGCTCTTTTTGATACATGTTCTCAAGCTAATTTTATTAGTAAAGAGTTAGTGGACAAAGCTAAGTTGGAAAATTATAATCACCCAAGTCCATATTCATTGGGTTGGGTAAAGAAAGGTGTAAACATCAAGGTTACTAAGCATTGTAAGATCACTTTTGGTATTGATGAAGTCTCTATGGATGTTGTTCCCCTTGATATGTGAGGTGTAGTATTTGACAATGTAAATTTCTATATCATGGATGTTATCTTCATAAGGAGAGCCAACTAGTAACACTTAGTGAAGGATGGTAAGAGATACATCATTTCATCATTTTCAAGAGATTCAAATATCTCTTTGGTAAGTGTCATTGAATCCCGAAATCTTATTAATGCTAGTAGTAAATTTGCATTACTTATTTTAAGGGATATGCCATAGGATGAGATTGTTGTATCTAAAACCACTTATAGCATGTCTTCTAATAAAGAGCGGCTTGAGATAGCGAGTTGGTTCAATAGTTCAGTAATGCATTTCAGGAACCTATAGGGGTGCCCCCAGTCAGGGAAATTGAGAACAAGATACATTTGATACCCGATAATCCGCTTTTGAACTTGGGATTATACATCCAGTCTTTAAAAGATGACAATGAGGTAAAGCAACAATTGTAGTCTTTGATTAAACAAGGTTTAATCCATCCTATCACTTCTCCATGTGGTTATCCTTTTATTTTAATGCCTACTAAATATGGTTCATGGATAATGTGTGTTGATTACAGAGCTTTAAATAAAATAACCATCAAGAATAGGAACCCTCTTCCTCACATTTATGATTTATTAGACCATTATGATATGCTAGATATTTTACTAAGATTGATTTGAAATTTGGATATCACCAAGTATGGATCAAGGAAGAGTACATTTGGAAAAAATATTTCAAGACCAAGAAAGGGTTATATGAATGGTTTTTCTTACCCTTCGGGCTATGCAAAGCACCAACGACCTTTATGAGATTAATGAATGAGTTAATGAGGCCATTTATTTATTGCTTTTTTATGGTGTACTTGGATAACATTCTAGTTTTGAAAAAAACTTTTGAGGAGTATATTGACCATTTGTGTCAAGTTTTGCATGTTATTAATGAGAGTCGATTTGTATTGAATGAAAACAAGTTCAAGTTTTCACAATACACTTGTCTTTTTGGGGCATGTGGTTGGAGATGGATATTTGAGAATTGATCCAGCTAAGATAGAGGCCATTAAAAATTTCCCTACACCATCGAGTTTGACCGAGAATAGGAATTGTTTTGGACCTTTTTAGTATTTGAGGAAGTTCAAGAAGAAATTCTCATCCATAATAAAGGCCACTACATTCAATGACAAAGAAGGGTAAGGCTTCGATTTGTGTAATAAATAACGAGTTCTTTTGAGTCATATAAATATAAGATTAGTAATGCTCAATTTTTTTCTTTACCTAACTTACAACTAACTTTTGAATTGGAAACGATGCCGTAACTATGCTTTGGGAGTGGTCCTACTTCAAGGAGGTAGCCCATATGTTATCATTCTGAATTATTTCATGGTGAAGTTCTGAATTACTGTACATATGATAAGAAATTGTATGCTCTTGTTCAAGTGGTCAAGAAATGGAAACCTTATTTGATGGGTAAGGAAACTATTATTCACATGGATCACTAACAACTCCAATATTTGTAAGCTCAAAACAAACTTCAGCAGGATAGACACTATAAATGGATGGGTTTTTTTTACAAAGAATTTCATTTTATTATCAAATATAAGAAAGGTGTGACTAATAATTTATCTAATATGTTATCTAGACCTCCTTTTCTTTACATTATAGGAATGTTAACTCTTCTTGAGCCTTTTTTGTGTGAACAATATCAAGAAGGTTATGATTAGGATCTGGATTTTACATAAATGTTTCAGCAAAAACCTCCAACTGATAGGTTTTCTCCTAAAGGAGAATAATACTTCTAGGATGGTTTCCTCTACAAGAACAAGAAACTTTGTGTGCCTAAGGGGGAAGAGTTCAGTTGATGAGGGAAACACCAACTTCTAGGGTAGATGGTCACCTTGGTGTGACAAATATTGTAACACACTTACAGAGGTGTGTTTATTGTCCAAACATACAAGAAGAAGTTGTTATATTCATTAGGGGTTATGTTTTTTGAAGTACAAGAAAGCCTAATAATAGGACGTTGGGGTTATATACGTCGTTCCCGGGTTCTACCCATCCATGGGAAAGCGTCTCCATGGATTTCGTGGGTAGTATTCCTACTTCCAATAGAGGTCATGATTATATTTTTTTGATAGCAAACCAATTTTAAAAAATGTGTATTCTAATTCCTTGAAAGAAGACCATTAAGGCCATTGATGTAACTGAGTTATTTTTTTCTAATGTGTGGGTTCACTTTCATTTACCTGATTCTATTGTGTCAAATAGGGACTCACGTTTTATAGGGAATATTTTTTTTTCTTTTTGGGAGAAAATGGATACGAAGCTCAAGAGGTATATTGGTTTTCATACGCAAATAGATGGAAAAACAAAAGTGGTGAACTATACCTTAGTCCAGCTCTTGATAGGGTACAATAGGAAACATATAAAGACTTGGGATGAGAACTTGGTGTATATCCAACATTCTTATAACAAGGCAGTTCATGCTTCAACTAGTAAGACTCCTTTTGAAACATGTTTTGGTTATTTTCCAAAGAGTGCTTTTGATGTTGCTTTGAGATTACCATGCGAGAGACAGTCTTAAGGTAGAACTAGAGGTCCATAAATCTCGAGAAGTTCATTGAGAAAATTCAATAGATACACCTTCAGGTATAGGAGAGGTTGGAAGAGTCATAGGCCAAGTACAAAGCATGACATGATCAACACAGACTAAGCATTCCTTCCTTGTTGGAGACAAGGTATAGGTGTACTTAAGTAGAGATAACCTACAGGAAAAGTGATGAAACTCAAGCCTCTTCAATATGGCCTATTTGAGATTTTGGAACAAATGGGTAAAAATGCATTTCGCTTGGATTTACCTCCTTACATGAAGATTTACTCAGTTGTGAATGTTGAAAATTTATGTCTCTTTGAGCCCTTCATGTTAGATGAAGATGAAAAGGGGGTGTTTCTTCATCTATTGAGGATCTTTCTCCGAAATTCAGCTAGCATTAGAGGAAGATGTGGTTTTTAGTAGAAAGAGAGAAAGACATAGAGAGGAGTGTAGGATAGGTGGTTAATTGGGTTGAAATTCCAATTTCCTACCAAGGCCAAGTGGTATTCCAAAGAAAATGTGGGAAGAAATTTCCTCACATCATCACCATTGAAGATTTTAGGGACTTAAAAGCCTCAAATTGGGGAAGTATGATCCAAAATGGATATGTGAATACCCAATTCTACGTATTCTCTATATTTGATACTTTCAACAAAGATTCTCATCTTATTCTTTCATTAGGAGATGGTCTAGTCAGTCTAAGAGTGATCTTGAAACCTTCAAATGACGTTTTGGGCCATTATTTTTATATTTAGGGGGATTTTTAATGTGACGGTTACACACCTACCCCAACGGTTACGTAACCATCACTCTTCACAAAGTGGTGGTTGCACAACTGCCAGGTCTACCACATTTTACGGAGGTCCTGTTCACGACGGTTCCCAAATTTTGGATCTCAACAATTACAAATTCTTGATCTTCCAAAATGGTTTGGTTCATCCTTCCATGCATCCTAAGCATAGTAACTATAAATACAAATTCAATTCTTCATTCTATCAGGTGATTTTGAGTGAATTCTAGTGTGAGCAAAGAGGATAAGTTGGAATTCTTTCTTGTTTATTCCTTGTGAGTGATTTTACTATTTGTTGAGAAGTTGGGAGAAATAAAATACAATTAGAAGGAGTGTGAATCCTTCTTGAAGTCCAATTATTGGCGTGCCGTATTTCGGAGAATTACATAGTGAAAGGGAAGCAAATTTTCTTACCCACTAGATTTTTTTCCCACATTAGGTTTCTCTAGGATAAATCTTGTGTCTCCTTTGTCTCTCTTTTCTCAATTTTGCAGTATAATTTTGTTTAATTATTACACAATATATTGGTTAACATCGAACTTAGTAAATATTCAATTCATTTTCACAAGCACAAGATCTGTTTATTTTTAGAAATCAACAGTTCTCGATCAAAAGGGGTCACTACTTAGATTTAAATTTATCTTTAGTTGTAGCTTCTATATATGTATTCTTTTGATTTTATTTGAGTACAAGATTTCAAACTTGGAATTCATACATATGGAAATTTGTATTTTATACGTTCTTAACATGCTCTTGATACATCATAGGTATTATAGGGCTTGTACATGCTCACCATATAACATTTATAGTTCATGTAGCCAATTTTTTTATAGTCATTGTATTTGATGATGCATTTTAAATAAGATTTAAGTGATATGATTTCCAATTCTAGAATTCTAATAAATCCTTTATAACATAAACCAAGGAGTATGGAGTTTCTTTAGTAGGTGCTCAAATACTTTTATGGTAAACATTTATAGGGAATATATTATCTTATTGGTCTAATCAACTTCACACTTAGAGACTATGTTTGTGTAGTTGTGAAATCATGCACTTTCTATGTATATAACACTTCTAAGTATGTCATTATATGAATGATTCCTAAGTAAGAAAACTAGAAATTAACATTACATGTTTTACTCTTACACTATTTTATCTTTTACACACTCTTCTTGTTTTCCTTTACGGATTGACCACTTTTCTTTTGGACTTTGGAAAACATGTGACCCAACTCGTATATTTTGTTATATCCTTTGAGCATCTTAGATAGTACCGCCCATTAGGGAAAGGAGCACCCAAGTGCTACTATCCCCTTTGGGCACTTCGGTCCTTTTCCCTCTTTTTCAAAATTGGATCCGATCATTTGGTATCTTTTCTAAAGCCTATTTTATCACTTTGATTTGGTCATTTTCGTAGTTAATGAAAAAATTCAAACAAGGGAATCATATATATACATGAATTACATATAATCATTAGGGGCAAGGGGGACAAATTTGGGTTATTACTCACTATATACTACTCGGGAAAAGAGCAACATTCAAGAACCACATTTAGGATGCATTATTCATTACATAGGGGCTATTTTTGAATTGCATCTCACACATTCATATTTGGGGAAATTACTTGTATTCTACTATCTTGGTACAACTTACACAAGGGAAACCTATCTTCAAGGGAAATAATTCAATCACACACACACACACACACACACACAAAGAACTACATAGAGTTTGAAATGTAGTGCATTGCTCGATTAAAATCACATTGGTTTGACCACCGAGGTCGACCAAATTAAAAATATGAATTATTTGTTTCATATAATGTTTTCTTGAGATTTGTGTAGGTAGCTAGGGTTTTTTTCAAGTTTAGGTGTGACAAAGGAACCCTATAACAAATTGGATGTGAAAGAGATAGAAAGGAAGAAAACAAGTTCGGACCACTCAAAAAAATCGGAGGTAGAGTTGTTTTTCGGATACTAGCACCCAATTAAAACACCAATACCTAGGTGGTCCTATCTTTATCCGTGTAGACCTATCCAAATATGTTCAAGGTCCTAGTTTCTCATATAGATCGTATATAAATTCAAATATAACCTTGTCATCTTATTTCCTAGTACAGATCTTCTAATACAAGATAAGTCACTCTTATTTACCTATTGTACACACTTTCTTGTTTCTTTCATGATATATATTTCTTGTCATTGTTGTATTAATTTGATATCATTCCTATGATAAATATTTGAATTTCTTTAAATCATTTGGCTAACACGGTCCATTGCATGTTCTTTAACGGATCCATTCTTCTCCGAACACAAACCATATGTTGATCCCAGAAAATGACTAAGTCCTAAAGAAGAGGATGAGCATGCGCGGAAGGCACTATGGGGAAAAGTGCATAAGTGAACGTGTGCAAGGAGAGACAGGTTTGTGTGAAGAAGTAGGAAAGGGTTTAAGGGTTTAAGAACTTAGCCGCGATTTGGTTAAAGAATGGTATCACATGCAAAACACGTGAAGTTGCGGGTAGGTGTAATGATGACAAGGTTGTTACATGAAGACTTAAAGACCAAGAAAATAATATTCTAGGGAATCATTATGGTTATGGGATGAAAAGTGGCGCTTTTATGGCTAGTTGGCATTTGCATGCATGGCTTGCACAATTGAGTATATAGAATATGATGACATTTGGCATGTTGGCTTGCTTCTGGAATGATGATTAGGAAAGCTCATATCTTATTTAAAGAGGCATTTGGATCTAGGAAAGAGAGAGTGTGGGTGCATATGGGGTGTGCATATGTGTGGTGCAATTCTACGAGAGAGTGCATATGTAATGGTGTATGCGTGGTGAAGAATATGTAATGGTTCTAGGGGTAATATAGGGTTTTTGGATCAGATCCATGGGAAGGGTAGGATGCTAATGGTAGAATGATGTAACTGATCTATTGTTGAACCTTTTTGATGTAATCTGCTCATAAAAATTTTTAATCAATATATAAAGGGTTGTTCTAAATATCTGTGTTTATGGGTTCAAACCATACTTTGCTCTTTATTTTTCTAATGGTTCAAATCTGATCTCTTTGTGACATTATAGTGTTCACTTTTACATTATGGTGCATCAATTCTTAGATCTAGTGTTTTTACTTTTGTGCTCGAATAAGTGCATGTATTCCTATGTCTGCACGTATTTCTTCCATTAATGGCGAACATTCTTACAAGGCTCACATAAAAGAGTGGCTCGGCATGTACTCGCGCTATAGGTGAGCACCCAACTAATGTTGGGTGATAGGCCAACACGCTTGGGGTTTAAGGGAAGTAGGGAAATGTGACTACATTTTGGTTCCATTTCGAGGCCTCTTTTGAAGTCAGTTGTGAGAATGGTGTGTGATGACATAATGCTTGACCTTGGACAACGTCGAGACTTGGCTTAAAATCATAGAGGATGAGTTTACACAAAGATTCAATACTAGATTTGAGTTTGATGCACGTAAATGGGTAGAGGAGAACTTGTATCATGAACTCTATGAAACATTCTTTTGTTGTTTCCTAGTAGAGTTGTATGAATGGTTTTCAAAGCATATGCATCAAGGAAGAGTTTTTATTATAGAGTTCTTGTTTGGACCCAAGAAGAGTATCAGAGGCTGTATGATGTTGATATGACCTAGAATCGTGTTGTTGATAAGTGGTAGAGTGGGGTGTTGACTAGCTATACATTGGAATACGTGATTTCTATGTATCCTTTCTCGTAGAGAAGGCGTTGAGTTTGAGTTTTTGAGGGAGCCAAGAGGATCATTTTTGTGTTATAACCTTAGCCATTAAGATCCTGATCATCACTCTGAGTATGGAGGAATTTCCTATGGCCGCTAACATCCCACTAGGCGCAAGGAGCGGAAGATGGTGTGGTGAGATATGGCGAGAACTTGTGGAAAAAATGGAGAGAGAGAAGAAGCGATCAAGTATAATCAATCGCAAGAGAGGGAGTTGGTGAGACAACGCAAAGTTACAAAAGTTATGGACTTATGGAGATAGACATTGTGGGAAGGATATGAGGTTTGTGCGGAGAATGTGGAACCTAAGAATTTTGTTCTACTCCATCTTGGCAAGCACATGAGAGAAATCCCCTTGGATTTTAGTGAGATATCATTGAATGGAGAAAGGAGGAGAGTCATAGGTGCACATCTCAGCCCACCTGGAGACCAAACCCTGACAATTAGTTTTTCAATTCCTGAGATAAGTGTTGTTAACTTTGGTTTATGTTGGTATTGGTATTCGAGAAGCACTTGGTAGATATAATTTTTCATTTAGTTCATCTATGGCAGCATAGACATTTCCTATGTTTGGAGGCATCCTATCTGACACATCATTTGGGAAAAGTGTGGGTACACAGAGTTTGGGTATCACATCTGGAAGTGGTTCAATGTCACACACTGTCGGCGCGTAGTTTAGCAGACAACGATGGGTAAGAAGACTCAAATACATCATGCCCCTTACCTACAATAGGATGAGGATCTAGTGGATCTGAAGGAATAGGAGCTAGTGGATCTATTGGATCTGGTGGTGGAGGCAACACATGAGGGAATCAAGGTCTTGGATTTGGTGGGTAAGGGCCACAACACCATCAATCAGGTGTTTTATGAGATGTCTCTATAATTACCTGATTACAAGGGTATTGAAGATGCATGATAGAGAATGTAAAAAAATATGAATTGCTATGGTACACTAAGGGTATCACTACCCCAGAGCGAAAGCATGCTAGTTTGTAACTACTTTGAAGGGGCACGCACATAACCGGTAATTGAAAGTATGACCCACATCAAATGGTACTTGAATTATACTACGCTACATAATGCCTTTTTGGTAGAATTTCGTATTCTTAAGGTTGAGTAAAAATCATTGGCACACTCAAGGAAATTCAATAAGGTATGGCAGAAAGTGTGCGGGAGTATGATGCACGCTTTAAGACTCTTCTGTCAAAGTTGTCTTATGATATCCATCCCTCACAACATGCTCAATGGTTCATTGGAGGATTGATAACACCTTTCAGATGAGCACTTTCCCACAATACTTTCACAGACCCACACGAGGCCTTAGAGGCTACTTTACACGCTGAGGCCATCAGAAGCATTGATACTGGGGTAAGTCCCCTTTTGGTAGCATAGATCATTGTCATGGAAAAGTAGCTAAAAATTATCTACGAACTCAGCTCATGAGACTCATAGTGGACTTTGGTGCACAGATTGTGAGGTAGAAGGACACATAAAGGACAATTTCCCACAAAATTTGGTGCACACCGTGTCATTAGATTGTGAAATCTATCATAGAGATCATGATCCAAGTAGATGTCCATTGTTGTAGTGTGCGCTCCATAAGAATGTGTCTTCTTATTGTAAGATTTACTCATCTATGACTCATGATACAAAGGACTATCAATTAATAGACCAAATCCATGATGTCATTGATATTGGTGTGCATCAGACCAACATTGGAAGTAGTTCTAAGAAAAAGGGTTTTTAGTATGAAGGGCACGGAGATGGAGGCGGTCGAGGAATAGGTTTTCACGGAGGATTCAGAGGTTGTGTTGGTCAAGGAGGTAAGAATGAATTTCCCGTGGAACTTGTTACAATTGTGGATCTACTGAACACTACAAGCATGAGTGTCCATATTTGCTATAGTTCTCATTGTGCATAAAGAAGCATAAGTATGAGGAGTGCCCTAAGTTATATGAGAAAATGAGCTAGAACCAAAGGAAGGAGAAGGGCATGGGGATGGTAAGTGTGAAGCGAGATGATCCCCAGTGGATGCCTAGGGAAGCACATAGCCCTGAATTAGAACCTGTATTAGTAACTATGTCGGTGAAATCGTGCGCGCCGTGGAAGAACCAAAGAAAAGGCCCTCATTACACGAGAGGAAGTATTACATGGAAAGTATCCTGATCTAACTCATCAAAAATAGGTCTACCAAGAGACCATGGAGGTGATTAGAAACTTGTAAGGGGAGATTTAGTGTTTGAAAGAGCAAGTCGTGGAATTTGGAATAGAAAAATAATGGTGAGGTCCCTCAGAAGGACATGGATGAGGTTAGAGAAGTGTGTAAGATGTTGTGCCAGGAGAATATTATCCCTTTGTTAGGAGAGTGGCTAAGAGAAAAATTACCACACACTGGAGGTAAGTGCGAGAGGCAGGTCTTGCATGTTAATCTGCCCCCTCACAGTATTGATTATGAAAAAGAAATCACATTGAATGTAGTTATGGATGGATGGCTCTTGAGCAACATTCTAATTGACATGGGTGTAGAGGTCAATGTTCTCACTTTAGATGTATGGAATCAAGATGGGAAGGCCCCCATTATAGCCATCTTCAAATGTGTTGTATATGGTGAATAGGAAAAAGGCTATGCCCATCAAAGTGTTGAAGGATGCATCCATAACCATCCAAGGGGAAAAGTTTACTGGAGATTTTGAAGTCTTAGCACTTCTAAGGCAGATAACTTTCCAAATTACTTGGATGCCCCTGGTGTTATAAGAATAATGTTGACTTTTGCTTTAACAAAGGGTACATAATTTTTTAGAACAAAGAGGAGTGCGTCGTTATTCCACTGACGGATGGGAAGTCTACACCCTATATAGAACCTTTGGGAGAAGAGGACCTAGATAGAATCTATGTGTGCACCATTAGAGACCCCGAGGTTTTCCATCCATCGAGAGAGGAGTCATTCAATGGGAAGATGCTCAATCCATGAGTGATACAACTAGCATTGCATGTGATAATTGGGTGTATAGGACCTATGAGTTGGTCGAAGACAATTGAAGGGCATTATGACTCGTGTTTCCAGGGCGCACTTGGTTGGGTTCCCGTGAGGAAGGTAGTTACTCAGTTACACTAGAGGGTAACCCTAACATATTTCTATGCATGATGGAGGTACAATGGACATATCAAACATAAAGGAGGAATATAATCACTTATACCTTGTGTGGAATAGCAGCATGTTAGTGGGTGACCCATCAAGATAATCTTCTAGAGTGGCGCAAAGTGAGAATCATATTCTATGTTAATTTCCTTTGAAGCAATGCACCCTCTGCAATACACAACTATCATGGGAAGGATTCTACCTCATTCAACATCTAGGAATGTGAGAAATCCTAGATGGTAGACCCGAAGCCTTACCTCCTTCCCTATGGGTGCATAATTTATATTACACCTTGCAGGGTTGTGCATGTGCATGGTACATTCATTCAAGTTACGTCATTAGACGGGTAATTGGAAAGAGTTAATGATGGATATTATCTAAACTTTTGAGTATCAATCTCCTAAGCCATCGGTGAATGAGGCATTGTAGGTAGTCAAACACCTTACCTTGGGAGATAGTGCCATGGTTGAGGACCGAATCCTAGATTTTTAGGGGAACCTAAGTTGGGGCGCTTTGTAGAAGAAGAATTAGAAGGAGAGACAAAGGAGATACAATTTGAGCGCACCTTCCTAGAGAAGGAAAAAGGAAATTTAGTCTACTTGATAGATGATGAGGAGGTAGAAAAATTGGATGTTAACCATAAAAAGGTACGCATGAAGTCTTGGACAAAGCAATTGAGAAAGTGCGTGCCTACCATTAGCCTTTGAAAAAAAATATAGTTAACATTGGTATAGAAGCAGAGCCGAAATAAGTTGTCATTGGAGATTACTGGACAAACCAGGCGGTTTCAAAATAGTTGAGTTGATCCGCAACTTCTAAGACTTGTTTCCGCATGCGTACCATGAATTGAAGGGAATTCATCACTCATTAGCAGAAATATAGATTAAGTTAAAAGAAGGTGTGCGCCTTTTAGGAAGAGGCCATATAGGATGAACCCAAATTTGTGTGTAAAGGTTAAGGAGGAAATTGATAAGATGATAAAATTTGGTATCATTGAGGCAATTGAAGAATCTGAGTGGGTGAGCTGATGGTGATTAGTATCAAGAAGGATGGGAGGATAAGGATTTGTGTTGATTATAAATATTTAAATGCTTCATGTGTGATAGATCCTTTTCCAACCCCATTTATTGAGGAGATTTTGGAAGGTGTCGTAGGGCGAGAAATCTATTCTTTCTCGATGGATTCTCTGGATATCATCAGGTAAGAATTACGAAGGAAGACTAGGAGAAAACTAATTTCACGACTGAGTGGGGAATTTTTTCTTACACGGTTATGACCTTTGGGATTAAGAATGTGCCTGTTGTATTCTCGTACATTATGGTGTAGGCCTTTCAATACTTTATCCACAAATTTCTGCAAGTCTACTTGGATGACTGGAAAGTGTATGGATTAGTAAAGGACCATTGTGACAATTTGAGATTGATGTTTGAGAGGTGCAGGAAGTTAAGTATCTCTCTAAACATTAAGAAATGTGTCTTTGCTACTCCATTTGGCACATTACTAGGTCACATTATATGCAAGGAAGGTTTATTGGTAGACCCTTCCAAGGTTTTTTGTTATTTTAGGGTTGGAGGAGCCTACTACACCAAAGTGCAAAGGAAGGATTCTTAGGGCATACAGGGATATTACAGAAATTTTTCAAGGATATGCCAAGATTTCCATGCCGTTGGAAGAGCTATTGAAATATAAGAGTAAATTTCATTGGGGATAGGTGCAATGCAGACAACCTTTGATGCACTAAAGGATCGACTCATTATTGTACCCATTTTGTGCTTTCCCTCTTGGGATAAGCTCTTTCATGTGCATTTGGATGTGTCATGTATGGAAATAGGAGCAATGTTGGCATAGTTTGGAGAGGGATTTTTAATCACCCTTTGTGTTTTGTAAGTAGAAAATTAACTCCAACTAAGCAGAATTACACAACGATGGAGCACAAAGAATTATCTATGATTTATGCATTGCACAAGTTTAGGAAATACTTATTGCTACTCTATTTATCTTTTACATGGATCATATGGCGCTCAAGTACTTGGTGAACAAGCCTATCTTGTAAGGGTGCATATGTTGGTGGATCTTTTTGTTTCAGGAGTTCAACTTTTCAGTTGTTTGTAAAACCAGGAAAAATAAATTTAGGACCTAACCATCTATCAAGGATTAACTCAGAAAGGATGTGCAAAGCATTGAGGACACAATGTAAGATGTGTAGTTGTTTAGATTGCAGAGTGCACCCTCTGATTTGGAGGATTTTTTTTATGAATGGGTGTGGCACCTGAAGGAATGAAGGCCTTGGAGAAAAATCAGTTGGCTATATGCGTCACGCCCTATATGTTAATTATCGAAGACCTATACAAACTAGGCCGAGATGAGGTTTTGCACCGGTGTGTTTTGGAACATGAGCGTACTACAATCATGGAAGAAGATCACGATGGCATTGCAGAGGACACTATGCAGGGAATGTGACCGCATGCAAGATCCTATTAGTAGGCCTTTCTCAGGAGATGGTTTATAGGGATTTTATAGAGTATTGCAAGGCATGTGACCATTTCCAGTGCCTTGGTAAGCCAAGGAAGAGAGATGAAATTCCATTAAGACCTATTGCTAGTGTAAAGCCATTTTAAAAATGGACAATTGACTTTGTGGGCCCTATTTCCTCGATCGCAGACATGTGCACTCTATGTTATCATTGCATAGATTATCTTACAGGTGGGCATAAGCAAAGTGTTTATGAAGGATTACATATTAGGTACAATAGTTAGGTTCTTATGGGAGAATATAATCAGCAGGTATGGATGCCCATTGAGTTTAACAAGTGATAGGGGTACTCACTTTTTGAATGAAACTGTTAGAATCTTATTGGTAGAGTTTATGGTGGCCCATCACAAAACTACACCCTATCACCCTCAAGCTAATGGAACTGTTGAGGCATTTAAAAAGATATTGAGCCACACATTAACTAAGATTTGCGATGTCGAAGGAGGGAATGGGATGACAAAGTATCTGTAGTGCTATGGGCATATCACATGACTTATAAATGATTGAACAAGGACACACCTTTTCAATTGGTGTTTGGTGCGGAGGCGTTTTTCCTATAGAATTCATGTTACCATCCATGTGTATTGTGTGCACAGGAGGAGTGGATGATGAGCAAGCATTAGAGGAGCACATAGACAAACTAATGTAATTAGATAAGGGGCATGCTATAGGTTGATGGATCCAAGAATAGAGAGAGCTAGGAAGAAGGAAAGGAATTATTGACATATTAAAAAAACAAAGTTTGAGGTTGGGCAGATGGTTCTTCTATACGATTCAAATTTTTTGCACCATTTTGGGAAACTCAAATTGTAGTGGTTGGGACCGTGTGTTATATATTATATACTTGATTCAGGCATTTGCCAATTATAAGCACTAGATGGAACATGGTTTCCTGGTTATTTTAATGGGAGTAGGTTGAAGCCCTACTATAAATAAGTCTTCTATGTGTTTGTAAATAAGGCAATATTGCCATTTAGCTTAGGATTTCCCTTAATGCATTTTCCTTTATATGTGTTTCCTTTCATTTTTGTTATGATTTGTCTTTTTTTTTTTTTTGTGGGCATGCTTACACGTTGGTAACTATTTACCATATAAAGGGGTTTTATGCGTAGAGGACTACGCATCTATTTAGTGTGGGGTGGAGAGTGTAAAAAGAGTTTCAATGAATAGTGCAGTAAGAAGAAAGTGATGGGAGTGATTTTGATTGGTGGCCCAACTAAGAAAATCAAAAGCGTGTGGGTTCAGAGGAGCGTGTGTAGTATAAGTGATTATGGGTAGATATTGGTGTCAAAATCTTTATAAAAACCACATATAGGGATAAAATCACATAGCAACATGAGGTAGGTGGTGACAAGAACTAGGCTTAAAATGCAGAGGAAGATTGACTTCGGTGCTATGAGTGCATGTAAGGTTTTGTGGTCAATGTAGTTTTATGCGCCATAAGGTTGTGGGATTTTCATGGGAGTTAGCACAGAGGAAAAGTGCTAGGAAAAACTCTGCGGGAGGATAGCGTTGGAAAAATACAACTTTAATGCAATTGTACGGTGGTAGGTGACATGGGAGTTAATGCAGAAAAATAAAAAAGCTATAAATAGAAGGTTGAGGTAAGTTATTCTTTTTACCTTGTGTTTGTTTGTTGAAGAGCTCTTGCAAACTAGGGCATCCTTGTGAGAGAATTTGCGAAGAGTTATATGCAAAGTAGAGAATTTGGCAGATTTGTGAACCAGAGTGGAATGAAGTACATAGGCATGTGCAGAGGAGATTGTTTGGTGGATTCCCGTGAGTATTTACGCTATCTTGTGGAAGAAGAGTTTTCCAGGTTAGGGTTTATAGAGCTAGGGCACAAGTTTTGAAGAAATTTCACAGGAGTGAAGCCAAGGGATTGAGCAATGTTAAAGAAAAACACAAGGAATAATTTATAAGGGCTTGATGAGAAAGATTTCACCAAGGAAAGGATCAAATTTTTCACTAAAACCAAATCGCATCAACAAGTTTTAACAAAGAGTGGTATGTGGAGATGCAATACCCAAATAGTGTTTTAATGGGGATGGAATGGGTCTCTCATGTGTAAGATGGTTATAAGTAATTATAACCATAGGAAAGATACCACTAAGAAGGAGATGGCATTGGAGCTCATTTTCCCAATAGGAGAGAGAACACAAGACAACAAACCAGTGTATGATGACTCTATGAAGACAAAACTAGAGAAGGTTGGGCTTTTACAACTTTTTGAGTTTCCATTTTTGGAAAACCTGAGAGATTATACCAATGGCTCATGTCATGCATGCACAAAGATCACTTCTACTTTGTAGGGAGGATAATGTGCATAATCCTATAGTTTATCTCCAAATACACTTGACTTATCTACACAGTGTGAGTTTGAGACGATGACTTGGACGACAAGGAGGTTATCATCAAGACATCTAAGGAATATGAATACAAGAAGGGAAGGAACTATTTGTAGATTTCCAAGATTACTGACCCAATCATGAATATTTCCACACACTTTCTCACTAATTTAAATGGGTAGGAATGGTGGATGCACGTGAAAAAGAGATGGTGAAAAAGAGATTTCGGAATGGAAAATCTATAACCTCTCGGCCTTCATTACAGAGGATATCATTGATGTTGTGCATGACGGAGATAAAATTATGTATGGTAATATTCTCCTTACCATTTTGTTTTCTAAGATTGGAGTGCCCGATGGGACAAATAACAACATTTGGGAGTACCCTGATGAGAACCCCTCCCCAACTAAGAGATTCAAGCATATACTTGTGAAACGATAACAAATGCATATAAGGCGCACTTGGATAAGTGGTACAAGTGGATGTGTGATGAATTTGGGGTAGAATGGAGGATTCTAGAGCAAATTCCAGCCTTGGTAAAGGATGAGGCTGAGTTTGCAGTGTACCAAAACTTCGCATTGGCAGGTTCACATTAACTGATGGCACCAAAATCCCATGGTGTAAAATACCTTTTTCCTTCACAACGTAGTATTTTCAAATCACAGTTAACATGTTCAAGGATGCCAAGAAACTTATATTTGATCTAAGTGAGGTAGATCAGGATCACCACATGTTACGTTGAACATTAGTGTATCCTAAGAAGTGCGCATATGTGGAGAAGTATGTCTCTCACGACATACATATGTTAAGGCCCATAACACTACCACTTGTAGGAAGCATGAGGAAAAGGGCGTATATACACATAAGTCCAAATTTTGAGAAGGGTGCATATGTTGAGGATTATATCTCCATCCCTAAGGATCTCCCTAGAAGGAAGAAAGGGGAAAAAAGAGAGAGGGAGGAAACTATAACAAGCGGGTGCCGAGTGCACGTACGCCTTCGAGACCACGGGGGTGCATGAGTTAGGTGTGGGCCTAAATACTTACTTATGAAGGAAGAAATCCCCCATGAAGGATAAGTCACTTGAGAAGGAAATGTCTGTTGTGATAGAGGAGTCACAAGTAAAGAATAAGAAAATGATGGTGTAGAGTTCAGACTCTAAGGAGACGGAGAGCATGAAGGGTGACGACTCCAAGGAGGAGAATAAGGAGTATGAGGAAGGTTAGAATCCCCGGTGTTTGATGTACATGGATCTGATGAAGAGTGGGATGAGTTTTGGAGGGTGCTTATGAGAAATAAGGAAGTGAAGAGGAAGTAGGGACAAATGTGCATAGGACCCCACACTGTTTGATGAGTAGTTGGATGACACAGTGGAGAAGGAAGTAACAGGTATCATCAAGGATTTGGTAAAGCATGAGGTGGAGTGTAGCATGGAATAAGTGGAGAAAGAGTATGGGAGTATGGGCAAAGATCCCGGTTTAGCAAATCAACTTCCCAACAAGATCATGTACAGTGACAAGGGTGTGGTGTGACAACACAAGGACCCACAATTACTTATTTCAATGATCCAAACAAGGTCATGCGCATGTGTTTTTAGAGCATAGTACCTACTGACTACATTTTTTGTTGGTCATCATTTGAGAAAGATAGTGCATACACGCGCATAAGGAAAATTTTGTCATGGAATTTTGAGTCCCATGTTGATGAACCAGAATTCAAAGTCGATGCAAGAGCATTTGTAACCTCATAGAACCCCAAAGAGATAAATCCCATTGTGGATTCACAACATCTAACTGATGAGCAGGTGTGTAACGTGTTTAACAAGGTGGTGGTGTAATTCAAAGAAAGGTTTTTCAGGGAGGAATAATAGGATCAGAGCCTTAGAAAAATAATTGGATGAGAAGAATAAGGAAATCATAGAGAGAGATAAGGAGATAAAAGGGAAGGAGTCTATAATTGTGCAATTAAGGGCTGAGTTGAGAGAAGAAAAGGGGAGGGTATGTGAAGCCTACAATAAATCAAAGACTATATTAGACTCCATTATTTTGAAGTGCCCAAACTTATCCCCCCTGAACAAAAGTATGAGTCAGCTTTCCACTACTTGGAGGATTTGATTCGCTTAATCACGATGGAGAGGAAACCACTTGCGTTGGAGTTGGCAGAGGAAGTTTTAGTGTGACAAAGAGAACAGGAGAAGTTGAAAATTGAAGAGACCATAACTCGGTACTCCAAGATCCTTTCCTTTGTAAAAACTATAGCGCACATGGCCGAAGTTTTCTATGACAACTGTGGAGACAAGGACAGGGTGGCAAGTGTATTGGTTGCTACCCATGAGGCGGACCTAAAGGAGTTCCAAGAAAATAAAAAGGGTAATAGGGCGAGAATGGGACAAGATCATAGCAGAAGTCAAGAATTTTGAGGTGATCAAAGGCTTAAGGGTCTCGATTAAAAATAAAGTGAAGTAATTATATCCCCAAGTTACACAAAGGATGGACGTGTTGAATGACCTTAGCAAGTAGATGGAGAATATTGTGGATACATAAAGGCTAAGGGTGAAGAGTTGATGTTTGATGAAGTCAACGCGCTAGTAGGGGATTTATTTCAACAAGCATAGAGTGAGGTGGATGCCTGGAATAAAATTGAAGCATCCTTAAATAAAGACTTCCCAATCCTTGTGCAGCTTTTAGCAAAATTATTTTGTTCTTTGGTGCAAGCTAGATATAGGTTATTATTTCCCTCCATTCTTTATTCTTTATTGGAGATCATATTGTTTTCCAAGGACAAACAACACATTTAGTGTGGGGTGATGTTGAGCTTGAAAAATGACTAATTCCTAAAGAAGAGGATGAGCACGTGCAAGAGGCACTATGGAGAAAACTGTGTGAGTGAACACATGCGAGGAGAGATAGGTTTTCTCATGGAAGCAGGAAAGGGTTTAATGATTTAAGGACTTTGTCACATTTTGATTAAAGAAGGTGTTGATGTGTAATCACAACACCCCTGATTGTTTGCAACTCAATAGATTGAAATTGTCAGTGTGATTGCATAACATGGAGCTTTTCCCAAAGTGTGGGACTTTGCAATTAGGAAATCTCTTTGGATGAGGTCAACTTTCTATCCTAGCCTCGGTGCTAACTACTCCAAAGGGTAGAGAGTTGTGGATCTAACACTAATCTAATGTTTCCAAGGAGATAGAGATAGAGAAAATACATGAAAATAAAACCTACTCTAAGGGAAGGTGATGCACCAAGGAGTGTTGAAAAACCTACATAATAAACATAACACAACTAGAATCTTGCAATGAAAACACAACAATACACAATAACCTTCATGTGATGAAAGACCGAAGAGATGTAATAAAATAGAAATGGGTGTTTAAAACATCCACAATTTTTTTTATATTACTCCCAAAAATTGATACAATACACCACACTCAATCTCAAAGGCACATATTTTACATTACAATGTCCAGTAGAGAGGTTTGGAATCTCCACAAAATATCTTACAAATAAGAAGAATAAGGAGGGGCATATACAAGGTGTCCAACCTTTTGAAATGAGCCCCTCCTTACAATATATAGGAAGAATGAGAGAAGGGAGAGAGAGGAGTTCATCTTTCAACCACCCAAAAATGCATTAAAATCACCTGCAACAATGATGGGTTCCACTACAAAACCCATGCCTCCATGTACTTTGCCTTGTTGGAGAAGAAAGGAAACCCATACCTCATCATTTTGGTAGGTGATAAATTTGGAAACCCCCTCTAAAATGGCAGACTGTATTTCCTCATTTTAAAATACTTAGTCGTAGTTGTGTAGAGGACACTGAGGGCTTTCCAAAAAGTCTCGATTTTGTGCAAATATGAGCTTCCAGTCAAAATTTATGGCCATATAAAGATGAGGGTGCCATATTGTAATAAATGCCACCGTGATCTCTACCTTTTTGGACTCCAAATTGCATCGCATCCTCCAAAATCTGAAATTTTAGATTTTCGAATTCAGAAATTTGGGCATTTTGATTTCAAAATTCAGTTATGGTTCATCGCTCAAGTTGGATCGAGAGTTCCAAAATGTTGAACCTCCAAAGTCTAAAATTTAGACTTCAAAGTTTGGACTCTGAAACCATGTCGTGTGACACTATTCATCACTCGAGTTAAAAGTTCCAAAACTCTAAAACCCAAGTCCAAAATTTAGAATTTGGGTTTCAAACCTTTTTCATTTCAAGGATTTGGGGATTCGGACTTTGGGTTTTCGGTACTTCAGGTTTTAGGTTTTGGGACTTCAATTTTTAGGGTTTCGAGACTTCAAGACTTTGGGTTTGAAGATTTGTTTCAAAGTTTCATTATCTCGCTGCACATGAAACCTCTAAAATCCCAAAAGCCTAAAGTTTGAATTTTAGACTTTGGGTTTCGTAATTTTCTTCTCCCCATGTGAAATTATTCACCAAGTCCCAAAATTTTGCTTCAACCTACTTCCAAATGACCACATCTCTCGAAGTCTAAATTTCATACTTCAAGGTTTCTTGATTCCCAAACTCCTCTGCAATGTTCTCGACCTACTTCACCGACTTTCACAGCTTTGAGCCCGAAATGTGAGCTCCCATGGCCGAATCAATCCTTCATTTTCTCTCTGTGAGGTCTTGTTTGTCCAATTTCACCTGAGGGGCAAAATTGGATAACATAAGGGTATCACATGAAAAACATGTGAAGCTACGGTAGGCGTAATGATGACAAGGTTGTTACATGGAGACTTGAAGCTCAAGAAAAGAATATTCTAGGGAATCATTATGGTTACAGGATGTAAAGTGGAGGTTGTTATGGCTAGCTAGCATCTGCATGGCTTGGACACTTGAGTATAATATAATATGATGACATTTGGCATGTGGGCTTGCTTCTAGAATGATGATTAGGTGAGCTCCTATCCTATTTAAGGAGGCATTTAGATCTAGGAAAGAGATATCTTCTTGTGCATATGTGTAGTGCAATTATGCGAGAGAGTACATACGTAATGGTGTATGCCTGGTGAAGAATATGTAATGGTTCTAGGGGGTAATATAGGGTTTCTGGATCAGAGCCATGTGAAGGGTAGGATGTTAATGGTAGAATAATGTAACTGATCTGTTGTTGAACCTTTTTGATGTAATCTGGTACTGTAAACATTTTTAATCAATATATAAAGGGTTGTTCGAATATATATGTTTATGGGTTCAAACCCTAGTGCTCTTCATTTTTCTCATGGCTCCAATATGATCTTGTTGTGATGTTGTAGTGTTTACTTTTACATTATGGTGCATCTATGCTTAGATCTAGTTTTTTTACTTCTTTGCTAGAATGAATGCATGTATTCCTGCATTTACACGTATTTCCTCCATTAATGGTGAACATTCTTACAAGGCTCACATAAAAGAGGGTTTTGGCGGTTCGCATGCCTCAAGTGATGGCCCACTAATGTTGGGTGATAGGCCGACACATTTGGGGTTTAAGGCAAGTAGGGAAATGTGACTACACCAAAGTTGCATTAGGGTTCATATATACATCGTATCTTTATATCCAAACCTGATTTTCATCCACCACCTACCATTTGAATCAAATACATAAAAAATTTCCTATGGTTTCATGCTTCGACCTACCCTTTAGGTCACTTTCTAGGGCTCCCAATTTTCAAAACACCTTTTGTTTCATATCTCAAGCATAACGACTCTATTTTTAAATTCCTTTGAGTTTATTTTTAATTTTTACATATTTAACAAAAACCTCTTTTTGCCATAATTTTTTGCACAATTTTCAAAAATTCAAAATTACACTTTTGGTAATTAAAGCATAATTTGAAAACTACACACTTTTGAGAAAATCCATTGTAGGATTTTATTTTACATCATTATATTCAAAAAATATTCTTTTTGTTTTGTAAAATTCAAATTCTATTTCGATATATGGTCATTTTATTCATTTGACAACAATCACTTTTTGATCAAAGATCACTTTTAGTATAAATCTATCTATTTTTTTGGATATCTTGTGTAAAATTATTTTATGGCTTACCATATAATTGATGACAATGCTTCCACATTCCATATTCATGTTCAAAATTTTAATGTGCATGTTAAGCATGTTTTATTTGGTAATGGATTTGGTCTTAATCTATGTAAAATATCTTTTATCCATCAAATTGGTCTTTCTATTACTGATATAACTCCATCTACTCTATGTATTTGTGGCTTTGATAACACACCTCAGCAAGTGTTGGGAGAAATCAATCCACCAATTATTGTAGGTTCTTGCACTCTTAATGTTATATGTTACATTATACCTCATGTTCTGACTTATAATATCTTTCTAGGTTTTCCTTGATTACAGACTATACATGCATTCCTTTCTACCCATGCCATCGCACACAATGCCCTTGTAATACCTTCTTCCATGGAATATGCTACAATACATTCCAAACCTCGTGTTGCTAATATTTGTGATATCCCCCTCATACATGATAGTGAAGTTACTACTTACATTGCACATGATTCTTCTCTAGTGATGGACTCGCAATACTACTGGTTTACATGATTAAATTTGTATTCGCACCATTGATAATCATCCCACTATGTCTCATTCACAACCACATGATGCTCGATCCCTAATAGATACTATTTCATACTTAACTATATCTATAACTTTGTCCCCTATGATGGTTTTTACATCTACGATACCTAGGGCGTTGGGAGACACTCATATTCCCCTTCAAAATGTCACCATGATCATGGATTTCAAATCTATTACTTAGCACAACTTTGTATGCACTTCTAATTATCATATGCTTACAAATTCCAATGTTACATCACTCTCCACACCTTCCTCATTAGAATTTAGAACATAGTGTGTTGATTTTGCAATGATTCCTAATGCTCTCACTTTCTAAGATTATATCCATGATTTATTTACTATGGCTATACCTCATGTCTTATTACATCCATAGGGGAAACCAATTCCCTCTCTCCACATTTATGTACATGGTCATTAAGGCTAGTTCATAAAACTTTGATGTTTTCAATCTTTCCAAATTACACTTATTGCTTTACGACATGTCTTATGTCTCTCCCTCCATTGTTTACAGGTTGATACCGATGAGCCTCATAGCACTATATATGTTACACATATCTTGACTCACACATTTATCCTTATGTTTGCACTTACTTTTTCCACTATTTCCAACAAGCCCAATGTTCCACCTATTTTATTTTCTCCTACTAGACACACTCTTATTTTTTATACACTTCTTACTCATGTAGTTGAGATCTTGGACTCTATAGGGTTCTCCCCTCATTTTTTTGACATTGTTCTATGGTAGCTCATTAGATAGATCGTTATAGAATTTAAACTCGGGAATACTCTGTTGTTACCCGATGATGCACTCTTGTTATAGGTTAAAATATGACTTTTGAGGGTGCACTTACCTACATGGACCTCAATTTTTACACATACATTGGGGAAAACCTTGCTCCCCTCTCATAGTTATTCTATTTCATGTTCACATATTTACAAAAATGTAAAAATACTAGCTTAGATCTTGATTGGATGTACTCTTGTTTACTTATATTATTCTATGTTGCACCTTGTTTACCATGTTACTTTGATTCATAGTATGATCTATATTTTCCATACACATGCATGTTCACATGGTACTCTTGAGGTGAATGCAGATTTCATACACATGCTTACACGATGTATGATTCTTGGAATTTTACCCTACCAATCCCACTAAGGATCTTGAGGGCATCTACCTTTTCCTATCTCTCTATATTAAGGTTATGTCATTGCAACATATACTACTTTCATTCCCATTTTCAACTATATACATTGTGGCATACTATCAATTTTTCTAACATGCCTAATGGGTGCTTCAAGTGTAGCATTTATCTTGCAGACCTACTTCCAACCATGGTTATCTAATTTTTTTGTATCTCATATTTACTTGTGTCTTAATTTTCATTGTTTGTGGCTATGCCCTATGCTTGATTGTGTGTCTTTGTTTCTATATCCTTGAGGGATTTGAGTGTCTTGTGACATCCTGAGTGGTGTCCCATGTTTTCAACCAACTACTCATTGTGTCTTTTTCCATGTTATTGTGTGTTTTGACTAGTTTCCATTACATCATACCGTGTTTTTTTGACCAACACTTTTATCTAGAATTCCCCATTATTTTTACTACAACGTAGTTGTTACCATGTGTATTCCCTATTCCACATGCAGAAGTTTTATTTCAAATGTGCACATCAATTTTAGCTTTCCTTTCTTGGGCCATATTCACCTTGGTTCATCTCACGCACCCCAAATAAGGGGGGGAAATAATAGGGTGACTATTTCATCTTCTTAGCAGTTCGAAACCAAACACAAAATTGTCTGAATAAAAAAATTAGGATATGTGTGAGCTAAAAATAGGTCCGTAACTTAATGGGCCAAAATCACAAAGATGGAAAAAAACACCCAACAAATATGAGTGGTGGGTGTTAGTGTCCCACTTGGGCAACTATGTCTTAGGGGAAGAAACATGAACATTACATGGTCAATAGGTTTCCATTGATAGTACTTTGTAATTTCTAGGACACATACACAATTTAAGGTTACTAACAGGAGAAATTGGAACAATATGAGTGGCAAGTTACATACTTTGGGAAAGGGAACTAATTACTCTACTTTCTTGGTGACTAGTTTCTATTGGATTTGTGACTATTTGAAATGGCACTTGTCTCAGTGTGGAAGTGTTAATGATTGGAGGTAAAATCCTATAGCTCTCCCAATACTCTTCCATTGGCAACAGGATGCCTAAATCCTCAATTTAGTGACAGGATGCTCAAATCCTCATTTTAGTATCAAGGCACTCAAATCGTCACTTTGGTGACAAGACACATAAATCCTCGTACTATTCTAACCATCTCTAAGGAAACAAACATATAGGAAAAATTCTATCTCTTCTCTCATGATATACAAGTGTATTCTATCCTTGATTCACTTATTTTTCAATAAGCATTTCTATTTTCACATTTACTAAGTTAAATTTTAATTTCATTTATCATGAGCATTGACTACACTTATCTTATTTTACAGTTCCGACCTTACTTTGACAAAAGGAAACACACAAATGGAATAAGGAACAATCTCAAACACAATACGCTACGAAAAGGTAATATTCAACAAACAAACATAGAAATCATTTCTACTACACAAATAAGGTCACCCATAGGATCCTTATCCTCTTCTAGATTCCATAATACACATTCTATAATCTCCATTCAGCATGGTATCAATGATAATCTTCATTCAACACACTATCGATTACAATTCCCTTTAGCTCTCCACAAGGTACACTCTTCTTATCTACTTTATGCTACCAAATATTCATTCACTAGCATGAAGTAGTGGAAAATTTAGTCACAAAATCACACACTTTCTTTGTACATCATGCATCTAAGTATGTCAATATATGTGTGAGTCCTAAGTAATAAAACTAGACATTACCAATACATGTTTTACTCTTACATTGTTTTAGCTTTTATACACTCTTCTTATTTTCCTTTCTAGATTGACCACTTTACTTTTGGACATTAGAAAACATGTGACCTAGATTTGTATTTTCTATTATATCCTCTTAACATCCCGCATATAGTACCACCCATTAGGGATAGGAGCACCCAATTGCTAATGTCTCCTTTGGGTGCTTTTGTCTTTTTCCCTCACTTTTTCAAATTTGGATTGCCACATCATTTAGTATCCTTTCTAAATCCTCTTTTATCACTTTTGGTTAGACTTTTTGGTTGTTAATGATGAAATTAAAATAAGGGAATTATATATATATATATATATATATATATATATATATATATATGAATCGCTCCCTATTATTGGGGGCAATGAGGAAAAATTTGGACTATTACTTATTATCTATTGCTTGGGAAAATATAAACATTTAAGGACTAGATTTGGGATGCATTATTCACTACATAGGAGGGGATATTTTTGAATTCCATCTCACACATTCATCTTTGGGAAAAATTAGTTATATCCCACCTGCTTGATGTGTGACTGGCATAAGGGAAACCTAGCTTCAAGGGACACGATTCAATCTCATACACTCACACACTAGAACTACATAGAGTATGAAATGTAGTACAATTATTTATGATAATCACATTATGGTGAGTGTCAAGGTCGGTTTGACTTAACAATATGCATTATTTGTTTCATCTAATGTTTGTTTGAGCTTTGGGCGAAAGTAGTTAGAGTTTGTTTTATGGGTTCATGTGTGACACATGAACCCTACAATGAAGTGTATGTGAAAGAGAGAGAAAAGAAGAAGACAAGTTCAGACCCTAAAAAGATCAGAAGAAGAGTTGTTTCTAGGACACTAGCACCCAAATCAGACACTAGCATCCAAGTACTCTTGTCATCATCTAGAGGTCTTTTCAAGAGGTTATAGATCCAAGTTTCTCGAAAGAGCATACATATTTTAGATCTAACCTTCTCATCTTGTTTCCCATCCCATAATCGGTCCAAATTTTCCGATACAAGCTAAGTCACTCTTATTTCCCTATTTTACACACTTGTTTATTTATTGCTTGATAAATATTTCTTGTCACTATTCTATTAATTTGATCTCACTCATATAATAAAGATTTCAATTTCATTAAATTAGTTTCATAACATTTTTACCATTATAATATTAGTAGTCTCATCCTAGCCATTACCTTATAGAAAATAAGGAGCATAAAATGTGTGTTTTATCTTAAATTTAGTGAAATTTTTCTTAACCTGTCGATTTTTTAATGAAGAACCATTATCCTTAAAAATGATAGTTGATACTCTAAATCATACAATAATATTGTTTATTAATAAATTACTTACGTTTTCACCTATACCAGATTCCAAAGGTATGCATTTTACCCATTTAGTAAAGTATTTTGTAGAAATAATGATAAACTTATAATCCAATGTGAAATTAGGGTTAATATTACAAATGGGATCAAAGCCCTATAAAGATAATAATCATTGTAACAAAATAGCATGTAGTGTGTGACGTAGGGCATGATTAATATTGACATGCTTTTGACATTGATCACATTTATTTCATACTCATGGTATTATTATTCCACTATTGGATAATAATAACCTTTGTGTAATAAATTATATGACACAAAGATTTCCACTTAAATATCCACCAAACTCTATCTCTTGTATCTCAAAAAGAGCTAGTTGTGTCTCATCGTGGCTTAAGTATTGTAGTAATTGTCCATCAAATGGTCCTTGAATAAATATCCTTAGTGATGACATATATAATTGTCTCATGGCGTAAACAATGTTTACCCTATCAAGTAATTTAGTATAAATGATTTCCTGTTAATGAAGGTATAAATATCGATACCATTCAAGATTATCAAGATTGCTTCAAGTAAAATCCAAGAATATAAGGATTCAAGAGCATATTTGTTGGTGGCATATGCTGGATTTGATGTATTATAAAAGTAACATGTTGTTCATATAAAATATCATAAGGGAGGTAAAACTAGCCATAACATCAATATATTGATTTTCCTTACGAGTGTCGTTATTAATTGAGAAATTATCAAAAATGTAATTAAGAATTTTACCATATTATTGTATGGGATTAATCATTATTACTTTGTGTACTAGATGTCGTGAATCATATTAATAAACAATTTGGAATCATCAAAGACCCTTAAATGTTAAATCTATAATGTGTGAGAGGTTTATCGTACCAAAATCAAGGCTTTGTACTTCGTAGAATTATTTGTACATGAAGATTCAATTCTATATGCAAATGTCATAGTTTCAATGTGAGAAAAAAATTCATTCTCTTTCACCATGATAACGTAGTCCAAGTCTATGTGGAAACGTTATATGTGGTGAATTTTTCACATAATTTTTCATTAATAGGGGAGGAGTCAAATATTGGTGCCTTTGCTAACGATCAACACTGATTTTTTCCTTTACATATTTTTGAGAAAAAAATTGTAGGTCAACTTCAAGAAACAACATAACCTATATATATATATATATATATATATATATATATATATATATATATATATATATATATATATATATATATATATATATATATATATATATAAGTTAGTACAAAACATTAGATAATGTACTAGGTCTACTTTGGTGATCACAAGTGTCTAGTTATTGAGCATGTATTGTTGTAACTTTTTATATGGAGAAAACTAATGCCAAACATACTTTTTCCATAGTAGTATAGTTATGCTCATAGTCAAGTAATGTTTGGTTATCATAGTAAATTTTGTATTCCTTGTTATCATCATCATATTGTGTTATTAATGCTCTAAGAGAATAGTTAGTATTAGATATATAATAGGAGTGATATATGTAGAATAGGAGGTGTAAGAAAAATTGGGTTGAGTAAATATTGTTTGATTTCCTAAAAGATCTATTGAATTATATTATCCCATTAAAAATTAGTGTTTTTATTAAATAAATGCATGAAAGGTTGTGTCTTGTTGGCCATTTGAGCCACAAATCGACGTATTACTTGAATTTTTCTTGAAGAGAGCGTATTTGTTTTAAAGTCTTAGGTGGAGACATGTCAATAATTTCTTTTAGTTTTTAGGATTGACCTTGATACCTCGTTGAGAGATAATGAGTCCAAGTTACTAGAAGTGACACCTAAGACACACTTCTTAGGATTTAGCTGGGCATTTCATTGTCATAACCATTCAAATATTTGTCTAAAAGTTATGGCATGTTCTTGATAAAGGTGCAAAGATATTTCCAATAATTCATTCACATAGTGCTCCAAAAATTATGTATGTAGTCATGGAATATATGCATCATAGCGTATTCATATGTTTCCTCGACAATCTTTAGTCCAAACACATAAATTTATAACAGAAAGTACCCCACGAAGTGGTAAAATATGTTTTATAGATTAATTAATGGGGTTGATTTTGATTTAGTTATATCAAAAATTCCATCCATAAAAGATAAAATTTGATATATGGTAGAGAAATCAACGATCATTTTTACATTAAGCAAAGGGAAAATGTCTTTAGGACTAGGCTTGTTTAAATCATGTAAGTTTGTGAGACAACGAGATCTCACCATTGTGACTTAATATAGGAAAAATTTTGGAAACCCATTAAGGATAATATATAGCACAAATGAACCCAATATCGAAGCATTTTTGGATTTTTTTAACAAGGAGAGAGACCTTAAGATACATATTTAATTTTGTTATTGTATTGGTTTGGCATCAAGGTATAGGAAAATTTAATGCATAGCTATAGATGTGTCAATTCCATGCATGTCACCGTAATCCTATGAAAATAAATTTGTCGATTACTTATAAAACATTTTAGAGGGTTTCACCTCATCATATTTTATTGAATCCATTAGAAGCACCTGGTCGAGGATCTTGGTTTGTTCCAGTTATAGGTAGCAATTTATTCATTTAAAAGAGTGGATTGGTCCTCAATTTAGGGTCTCGTAGGGGTGGTATTTGAATCATCAAGTAGGATATCAAGATCATAAACAACACCTTCACTAAAATATGCTCGATATATTTTGGTACGATGAAACCCATTCTTGTAAAAGAAGGGAGAAAGATCTTTATATGCTCCCATGTACTCTAGAGGTAATTATTCATTATATAACACATTCAATGTAGGAATATTTCATGAGACGTTGTTGTCCATGAGGTTAAGAGATGATCTCTAAATTTCAAGTATGATTTACTTTGTTAACATCTTAATCATGGACAAATATTGAAGTAGAAGAAGCCTTGTGTTTTGTAGGGGTGTATAGCCAAGATGTTTTCATGTAGTAATGTTAGGTAACATAATGGGATTTTGACTACCTTGATTATTCTTACCAACTCCTTTCCAAGTGAACCCCATTTTTACAAGCGCATATATCCAAACCTTTATTTATGGAAAGAAAGAGGTGTATTATCTTATGTAGGTGGTTGTTGATAAAAATAAGGTGGTTGTATATAGGTAATGCACTTTTCCTTGTTGTATGTCATGGTACAATACTTAAAATGCTAAGAATTCATAAGGAAAGTATGTATAGAGCTTAAATAGTTGGATCTCAATAAATCATGTAGGGTAGATGGTATAATGTGCATGACATGTATCCATGGTCATCCCAAAATAATATTATAATTAATATAATTTAACATAAATTAACATATGATGGTGAGTGTTTATTTTCCCAAAGTAACATACAATGTTATTTTCCCAAACACTTTTTGGGGTGTATTATCAAATCCATAGATGTTCAAGTCGAATAGGGTGAGTTAAGATGTCTATATACCAAAAATATTAAGGAAAGTGATGTTATAAATATTGATACATTAAACCAATCTGGTTTATGCCTTACCTTGAATATACAAGGAGAAATAATGGTTTATGATGTGCTAGGGAGGAAGGTCCTATGTATTGAATGATACGATTTATTCATTTAGGCACAACATATTTAGAATGCATGTCATATAATATAGCTCCACATTATAGGGAACATTGTTTATTGTAATACCCATAGATAATATCTTCACATACAAGGGTTCTTTGAAGTAACTCAAGAAAGGAAAAATTTGCATTAGTTTTTTTGTAATTGGCCAAGCAAGTCATAAGAATATGCATGAGGTGAAACTCTCGGTGGTTATCCATACCATTATGGGTTGGTACAACATGGATCATGGAGTGAAGTGTAGGTTTATGGCCTACAGGAGTTATAGATACTCGGATTTAGAAATTTATCCTTTGACATTATTGGTCTTGAAATTACACACTTACATGCACAAATATACCCTCCCCACTCTTGTTTATCTCACCCTAATAGCCCTTTGGTCACTTGTATATCTTTTCACAACTCTATATCATCAATTTATGAGGTTTAATTGCATAAAACGTACCTGAAACATCTACCCTAACTTCATGAAGTCAAAATCAATTTTTTACTCTTGGGTCAAAACTATCGGCTTTGGCTGGATTTTCCAAATCTACAAGTTGACCTTAGTGTACGATTTTGGATCGACCCATCGTGCATTAAAATTTTCAATTCCATCATCTTCATGTGGACTAATATTCCCTCTTGTTGATAATTTCATGACATAATAATCATTGAAATCCTATATAAGTAAGTTAATCATACCTCATTTAGGGTCCTGGAATTTTAAGATCTCTTCATGTAGAAATAAGCACAAAAGACACTTTAAGCTCTCAAAATTGTGAAATAACTCATGCTCATCCATTAAGGTAGTACTCTCTACAGTTTTGAAGTCTCCTACTAGGTCCAGGAGTCTCCATCTTCTCTCTATAAGAAAGAAAAGTGACCCTTTCCAAGTATTTGAGAAAGTGTGAAACTCAAACAAGGTATTGTCAAAAGAATGTTTTGTCAAATTCTGATTGTACTATGGTAGATATCACATGTGAGGAGAACAATGTGTGGTTTCAAACCTCTTTGGAGTAGTGATGATGTCAATAGTGCATAGGGGTACCAACAACCCACCTAAATTTGTTTTTCAAGAACTCCATCTTGCACTATGAGGGTTTGAGGGTTTGATAAAAGTTATAGAGCCATTTTGAAGGAGAACAAAGAAGACTCGAAACTTATCAATATTCATTTCCAAGAAAACGAGGCACACAAAAATCTACAGAGCTAGTATCTAAGTAAGTCCAATACAATACGAGAGGGTTAAGACCGTATAAATGATTTTGAATTATTTGTGTGATTTTGACTAGGTGTCAGTTTCAACAATGAAGCACTTTCAGTCTCATATCATCCTATTCATGCATACATATCACTTATACTCTCCTAGATCCACATAAAATTAGCTAAGTACGATATCTCCTTTGTGTTTTGGTAGTTTTTAGGTCAATAGTCACTTTGTAAAGTGTTATTTTGATTTGGGAAATTAATGTTGGAAGTTAATTGAATTAGAACATCTACCTGTTGCATTGTTTCTTCCTTTTTATGCATTTTAGTTAGAAACACACTCAATCTTAAAAGGGAATGAAATAGGAAATTCACAAAAATTCAAATCATGAGCATAGGTTGGTAGGTGTAATCATTAGGAGAAGTAAGGGGATAATTCGGATAAGCCATGTAGGCATAGGAGTGCAAAGGAAATATTAGGAAAAATAGGGCTTGGAGAAAAAGGCTTGATTTGGTATAGGGTGACATCATCCAAATAAATTAAGGATTCTATCAAAAGGGGGTTCTGATTAACTAAAAATGGACTAAGTAGTACATAGATAATTAATCTAAGCTATAAAAATTGTAAATAAAGTAAATAAATACAAAGAAAGAAGTATGCAAGCAAGCTAAACATCGTTGCAAAAGGAAAAGTTAACCCTAATGTGCTAAAGAGAGTGAGGAAATAACTCAACTAATAACAGTATGACCGTTGGAGAGTGTCACAGAGGTAAATAGAAAAATCAGGAGTAGGAGTTAAAATGTGCAGAAATCTCGAAAAGAGTGATTATGGACTAGTTCTCTAGACTAGGGTGCCTAAAAGAGGACTGAGGCACCCACGGGTGCTCTGGTATGTAATTTAGGTGCCCTAGTTTGTGCAAAATCTCTAAAACTAGTGTTTACAGGGTTAGAAGGTGGTCTGAAACCATCGTTGTGTGTTGCATCAACTTCATTGTCCTGCATTGAATGTTATGAATACTCTAAGATGATGACAAGACTTGCAAGACCCTAAAACCAAAACCCTAAAAAAAAAATTCATATGAAGAGGTTGGACTATCCTCAATGGCCACAATGGTGGACTTACTAACTAAGTGTTACACTACATCTCAAACCTAATGTAGTTATATGTGCAAGTGTGTGTGAACATTCCCTAGGTTGCTCTTATGTCACGCATTTGTGAAGTAGCGAGCAATAACTATGTGTAGAAAATGTAATAGAAAGTGTGAATATAATAGAATAGAATTCCTCCCCTATGAAGTGTGATGCGAGATGTCCTAAAATTGATTATGGATCTATGTGGATGTAATTGATCTCCAATGCAATAAATGGATGCAACTCTAGATGGAGTGATAGTAGTAAGTGATGTTAGGTCCCTCATTATGGTCTCATAACTTTATATTTATATATTTCTCTTGATCTAATTTTGTAATTAACCCCGAAAAGGATGACCACAAGAAAAATAAAGATGTCAAATGGATAGAAAGAGCCCAAAAAGTGGCGGGAATGTGCGAAAAGGACCGTGGTGCCCTTGGTGAGATCAGGGCACCCTTGTGCACCCCAATACTAGCCCAGCGACCCACTCAAGGCTAAAATGACAAGAAATGGCCGAAATAGATTGGGCATGTGGTTGAAAAGGGGTAGTAATTATGAAATAAGATTAAAAATATGGAAAAAGACGGGGCTTAACTAGTACATTCTTCACTTAAGAACCTTCTAAATAGTAGTATGAAACCGAGATAAATAAATTTCTAAAGTGCATGATTTTGTGACTACATTTTCCCCCACTTTATGTTGGTGAGTTAAAAGCTTGATAACATAAAGTAGATAGAGATGTGTACCTGATGTCCATGAAGAGTGTAATAGAAACATGCTAAAGGACTAGACAAAGCATGGAATGACTGAAAGATGGAGGAGTGTGGAAACTAAAGATGAAAAATGCACAAAGTAAAAGTGATGGGAGTGAACCTAGGGTAGAATGTGTGTATAGTTGTTATGGTGTGTAATGTACTTGCATGGTTAGTAAAGTGTGTGTTGTCACGAAGTGTTGTTTTTGACATTGTTGTTGTTATTGCCCCTAATTTGACTATTTGTTTCTCATACAACTGGACCTACAAGGAGAAAATGATCAAGTAGTCAAATATATATGTATGTAAGTGTAAAAACACAATGTAAAAGATGCATGTATATATGTAAAATATGCAAATGGAAAATGTAAATGGAACATGTGCACCTAATCCATGTCGAAAGAGATGGTGTAGAAATATATCTGTCTTGTGAGTTTTTTGGGAGATCTCATGCCACCCCCGACCAAAGAAGTGTAGGGAGGAAGTTCTTTGTGTCCTCAAAGATCTAACTACTTCCCTGAATATATGTGAAGAGATCTCTATATCGTCCTATATAAGTGTAAAAATACAATGTAAAAGACGCATGTATATGTAAAATATAGAAATAGAAAATGTAAATGGAACATGTGCACCTGATCCATGTCGAGAGAGAGAGAGAGAGAGAGAGAGAGAGAGAGAGAGAGAGAGTGTGTAGAAAGATATCATGTATCTGCGATTTTTTGGGTGATCTTACGCCACCCTAGCTGAAGAAGTGTAGGGAGGAAATGTTATGTTTCCTCCAAGCTCTAATTGCTTCCTTGAATGTATGTGAAGAGATCTCTGTATTGTCCCGATTTTTGGGTGATCGACATCACTCGACGAAGTAGTGTAGAGAGGCACACCCACTGTAACCTCCAAGCATGTAATTGCTTCCTAGAATTTTAAGGACACCATGTCCTGTAAAATCTGCTATGTATGGAGTTTGTAGACTGGTCTGAACCCACTTGTTGTATGTAAGTGAACCGAACCGGTGTAGAATTTATGTGTTAGTATGTAGAAAAACCTCAAATGATGCCTGTTATCCATATTTTCCCCGTGCAAATATTAGATTGACCATGATCCCGCATAAGAGGAAACAGAGTCAAAAGGTGGACAGAAAAGGCTTCAAAATTGGCTAAGTATAAAGGTATAAGCAGAGAATGCCAAGTGTCAGTATGGCATTGATTTAAGGGGTGAATAGAGAAAAGGTTTCTAAACGAGCACCAGACTACCGCATGTCCCAAGGGAAAGCAGACCATTGGGGAAAAAGTTGGTTCTTTGCCCCTTGTTATCTCAAAAGGGGTAAAAGTTGCAAAATGGCCCGCAACTCTGCCTAAGGAAAAAGTTAGCATTAGAACCCGAGTCAAAGCCAAGGCGGGGAGTCGGAGGGAAAAGTGAAAATTTGCCTTTCATAGAAAAAGGGGAAAAGATAAATTTTGAGCCCGCAAACCCGATTTTTCCCTAATCTGGCTGCCACGTATCCCACATTAAAGAAAGGGCCTATTTTTCAAACTGGTTTTCCTACCCATTTGTACGGACCCGATACAAACTTTGAAGGGGCATATCTTTCGACTCAAGGCTTGAAATATTACAAATCTGACACCATTGGAAATATCTCGGCCTCACCTATGCCATGGAGGTCTGAAACTTTAATTTTGAGGAGGTTTTGTGAAGAAAAATAAAGGAAACTTCTTCTGGCCTTCAATGCAGGATCCATCTGTCTCAACAACTAGATTGGATTCGATCTGTTTCCGCTTCTTTCAAGGTGCCGAATCAAGGAATCATGTAGTAAAGATGGATTTGGGGCATATTTAATAAGAAGCATTGATAGTAGTGGTTGAGCTTCAACCCAGTTTTCTCGCTTCCTTCTCTATTTCTTGTCTCCGATCAAATCTATAAATACAGGGGCATGACTCATTGTAAAGGGTTATTCATTCTTCTTCCTTGACCCCCTCTCTCTTTCTTCTCTAGAGTTGAATGTGGATTTTAAGCCTCCTCCCTTGGATTTCTAGTGGAATTTTCCTTCCTCTTACCCATTAAAGGTGTACTATGTGAACTCCTAGAGCAATAAAATCTATTTCGTGATGCATTTTGTCCATCCTTTTCTCATTTTTTTGTCTCTTCTCGCCTCTCACCATTGCAGGGTCTACTGTGCATATCTCTAATGTCCATTGCAGGTTTTGGGAGTTGTGTTTAAGGGGTTTGAAATGGTGTTCGTGTGAACTTTATCCTTGGTCTCGTGATGCATCTAACCATCCTCTCCATTACTCACCTCTCTCCATTTCAGGCAGTTGGGTTTGTGATCAGCAGTTCCCTTTTCTCGGTGCTATCACCTATGTAGTGTAGGATTTCTTTATTTTCATGCTCTCTCTCTCTCTCTCTCTCTCTCTCTCTCTCTCTCTCTCTCTCTCTCTCTTGGTCCCTTGGAATTGTTAGATTAGGAGTAGATAGTTACATTTCCTTCCTTAGAAGTAGTTTAGTGCTAGGATTAGGAAGAGGAACCAACCTTCTCTAAAGGATCATTCCCATTTGCAAGTCCCACATCTTGGGGAATGATCCATGCTATGTAAATCACACCAAATGAGTCTGCCTTAGAAAAGCATATTTTTAGAGCTCACTTGGGGGTCTTTGTGATTTCGCACTAATAGTTTTGGAATGCCCTAGGGCAGTGCCAAGCACCTTACCACTTCACTTCATCAGGTTCGATGTGCTCTTGGTGAAGATTTCAACCTTTGGAGGCACTTTCAAGCACATCTGGCGACTCCATCTAGTCAACAACCCATCCTCTGAGTTGCAGACCTTCTTCCCATCCATTTCCACCCATTATTTCTTCCATCTCCTTCATCTTCTTCAATCCCATGAAGTTGTGTGATCATGACTTCATTCCCACCATGGAATTCACATCTACAGCAGCAACAGTACATTCCAACTCTAATAAGCTTTACAAATCCTTCAAATCAACATTTTGAGCAAATCCAAAATCAACATGGTTATCCCTATGAGCGGCAAAGTGCAAAATTAGATTGGATATGGAGCTTTTCAAGAGTAGGGGTATGCAAACAATGAAGAAAATCAAATGCAAGATGCTGGTCTATTGGAGAAGATCCAAAAAATGGAGATTGGCATGGTTCAGTCAAGAGCTACAACTCAAATGAAGGCATTTAGAATTGGTTACAGGGCACCTTGTCCATGGGAAGGCCCTTTTCCAAGACATTACAGCCCTCAAGAGAAGCTTGACTTCATGGTTGAAGTGTTTCCTCAGCTTACACAGTGGATTGAGGACATTGGGGCTTATGAGCAAAGTGTGGGACAACCTTGTCAATGGGTAAGTCAATCACTAGCTCCTTGCCTTTCATTTTCTCTCCCTCAATCTTTATCATTTCAGCAGAGGTAAGAGTCAAGCCCCTCACTTGCTGCCCCAAGTGTTGATTTCATTTCTCCATCTCCTAGTCTTCCACCTCATCTCAGTTCTTCTGTCCTTTTCCCTTCCAAATAGTCATCCCCTCCAAACAAACAAGAAGTTGCACCTCCCTTCCCACCAAAAACAATTGCAAAGATGGTTGAACCCCAACCTACCACTCCTCTTGCTTTCCCAAGCCCATGTTGGGAAGAGACTCAAGAATCTAGTCAAGAACAACAAGAAGAGGAGCCCAACATAAAAGAAATGATAGACAATCTAAAGAGTTGGGCTACCAAATTTGGGTTTACAAAGATCCCTTGATGGTCAAGCCAATAGAGGAGGTCAAGATTAAAGAACTAGTGGTGGTGATGCTGAGTTTGCAGCAGAAGAAGAGCAAGAACAAAAGGAGGAACAATCAGTCCCAAGCCCCATTGAAGAGGAGTAGTTGGTAGAGATCAGACTATTGTTGAGGTCACTCAATAAAGAAGGCATCATTGAAGATTTTTTGCTTTTATTTCAAGGGTCTGATTTGATTGATGAACCCATGATGGAAGAGGAATATACAGTTCCAGAGGCTCTAAGTATGGAGTAGTCTACAAGGGAACCTTTAGTTCTTCCTCCCACTTCATCCCCTTCAATCTCTGATGTTGAAGAAGAGTTTGATCTCTCAAACTTCATGTTTGAGGAAGAGAAGCCACGGTGAGAAAGTTACAGATCAATAGGACACCATGAAGGAGGTAGAGCACTTGCAGTAAGACAATAAGGAGGCAGACTGTCTGTTAGACTTGAGAGATTGCTTTGATGAAAAGGAGCCCATGGAGATTATATCATTTGATCCTCCATCCATCTTCCACACACATGAACTTGCTGCCATGAAGGAGAATATTCAAGTGCAAAATCCTACACTCCATAATGGCCCTCTGGAACCAAGGTTGGAAGATCTTGATCTTCCATGTTCTTCAAAAGAGGAGGAAGGAAAAAGGCAGGAGGATGTCATCATCTCTCTCACGCCATTCATCCAAGAAGGTCCACAAGAAAACTCCATTCTTGGAGTTGAAACTCAGAACAAGGGGCGCATTCAAAGGATCAGACCGTGCCCAATCAGGTACTTGGCTTCATTGGAGCCAATGGAGAAGCCAAAACCAGTCATGCCTACTTCAGGGCATGAGGATGAGTACCAAGGTACCAAGGGTCACCATCAATACCTCCAGGAGTCCAATTCGGTCAGCTTGAAGAGGTATTTTCCATTAATGTTGATACCTTGATGATTTGGGTGGAGGATAGGCTTATAGCTAGTTTTTCACTCATACAGCAGCTATATTTAGTGTCAAATCATTTGCATGGCTGCCCCTCTTGAGAAAGGGAAGCTAATTCTCCCTTCCTGTAGAAGGATTTGTTTAGCATTCTTTCTCTCTAGGTAGTGTATGAGTAGGAGTAGACTTTGTTTCCAACAGAAGAAGTGCTTATGCACACTCTGCATGTCTCATTTGAGGCATGTATGATTTGGTCTTTGTATATAAGTTTTTTTGCATTGCTCCAAAGGTGCATAAAGCCAAGCTCTTCAGTATTCATAGTAGGAAACTCATAGTTACCTATAATAGTTGCCATCTTCAAAGAAAAAATGCAGAGCAACTAAATTCATTTCAAAATAGTCCATTTTAGGGACAGATGAAAGCCCCAGAGTTAAAACAATTTTCTACTCTTAGAAATTCCATTTTCAAGATTTCCTTATGAAAATTGAGAGTGCAGACTCAGAGTCAGACAAAACATAGAAAAGGCATATAGTCATGCTCGTAGTGGCTCAGGGATCAAGACTTCTAGTTTAGATTAGTTTCATGTTCATTAAGTAGACTCCATGCCCAATGGATGCTTCAAGGCCACTGGTCTCTTCATCTAGCATGAAGATGTCCCTTGGCTTTGTAATGGCATCTTCCTACCTCTTTCCCATTAATGGTGTATTGTGTGAACTCTTGGAGTAATGAAATCTATTTCGTGATGTGTTTTGTCCATCCTTTACTCATTTTTTTGTATCTTCTCTCCTCTCACCATTGCAGGGTATATAGTGCATATCCCGATGTCCATTGCAGGTTTTGGGAGATGTGTTTAAGGGGTTTCAAATGGTGTTCTGTGTGAACTTTATCCTTGGTCTATGATGCATCTGTCCATCCTCTCCATTACTCACCTCTCTCCATTTCAGGTAGTTGGGTTTGTGATCAACAATTCCCTTTTCTTGGTGCTATCACCTCTGTAGTGTAGGATTTCTTTATTTTCATGCTCTCTCTCTCTCTCTCTCTCTCTCTCTCTCTCTCTCCTCTCTCTCTCTCTCTCCCTTGGAATTGTCAGATTAGGAGTAGATAGTCACATTTCCTTCCTTAGAAGTAGTTTAGTGTTAGGATTAGGAAGAGGAACCAGCCTTCTCTGGAGGATCATTCCCATTTGCAAGTCCCACAGCTTGGGGAATGATCCAATGTTATGCAAATCACACCAAATGAGTCTGCCTTAGAAAAGTAGATTTTTAGAGCTCATTTGGGGGTGCTGTGATTTCACACTAACAATGCCCCCTCTTTGGGGGCACATGCAATGTCGCTAATAGGAGAATGCAACCCCAAAAGAGGACCAACCACATGTACTCTATAACTCTACCCTACAGGGGGAAGGGAATGCACTTGGTAGAAACCAAGGTGTGCACAAACAAGGATGGCTAGCCAAAGACAAGTGTTAGTACAAAAAAACATGCATGTAGAAAACAAGTGTAAAGTACGTAAATAATGTAGTAAAAACACAAGAAGACAAGTAAGATGCATAAAGTAGGTTAAAAACATGGGACATCACTCATGATGTCGTAAGACACACAAGGCCATCATGGCCGCAAACAAAAAACAAGTGTGCACACCAAACATAGGGAAAGGCCTACATACAAGGAACAAACAAATGAAGACAAGTACAAACAATAAAAAAGGAGTCATGGAAACATGTAATCCTACAAGACAAGCACTGCACATGGAACACCCATTAGCATGTTATAAAAAGTAACCAATATGTCAAAGTGTGAATAACCAAGTAATATAAATTGATAAGTACAAAATGAAACAATAACACCTGTGAGAATTGAATGTGAATGCCCTCAATGACCAAAGGTGTATGAAGGGTAGAAGGCGAGCATCCATCCTACGTGTAAAAGATCCTCAGATCTTCATCAAAACCGAATAAATATGTGAACGCACATGTTTGGATGATATAGAAAATGACATATAAGAAATCAATCTAACATATGTAGTAAAGTGATTATGTAAAACACTAGTAAACAAGATTAAATTCCCCAAGACAATGCAATATATTGTGGATGGATGGAATGGAATGCAAGATGGAATGATAGGATTCATGTGCCCCCTTGAGTGAATGGAAGTGTATGCAATGAGGTTCATTTTTACCCCCTCAGCATTCAAGAATGAACCGTAAACGAGAGTGTGTCATTGGGAAATGGTCGAGTAGTGTGTGTTGTGTCTAATGCGTTGTGATGAATGTGTAGGTGTAGTGGTGAGATGTGACCTAGAAATGATGTATGCATGAACCCTATAGCCGAAGCATATATCACAACTAAATGAATGTATAAGTGATGATTTAGCCTAAGCATATATCACTATAAGATGAATGGATGAGTGATGATTTAGCCCTAAGTGTATATCACTACAAAATGATAGAATAGGTGATGATTTAGCCTAAAGTGTATGTCACTACAAGATGAAAGGAGGGAGTGGTGATGTAACCTAAGGTGTATACCACTACAAAATGATAGAATAGGTGATGATTTATCCTAAATCGTATGTCACTAGGTTGGAAATGTCACATGATGAAAATTCATATAGTAAATGTGTGATGAATGCATGGTCCATTTGATTGGTAAAACCTAGGCAATTGAGTATGGATCGAGGAACTAAAGTGTGTCATAAGGTGATGAGTGTAGCATGTAGAATAAATTGTAGTATATGTAATGAGAAACGATGACCTTGTGATAAGTAGAATGTGTAAATATGTTATGTGTAGAATGAAAATGCAAGATGTGTGAAATGTGTGAAATGTAATGTATAATGAGCAATGTACTATATTTAGATAGATTAGTAAATGTGGTGTGTAAGATGGAATAAGGCTAGACTTGAGTGTAATGAAGACTAGTATAGTATGTAGAAAATGTATGATATAGAAATGCGCAATGTATGATGTATGGTATATGCCTATGTATAGGATGTGAGGCAATATGCGTAAATATCCTAATAGTGTATGATGTAAAACGTGTAAGGTGAGGACTAGTATAATGTATGATGTATGAATATGGAAATGGCACAATGTTGTAGACAAATGTGGAGAATGTATGGTGTATGGTGTATGACACACGATGTGTGATGAAACGTAATGTGTAATGCCTATAGTGCAATGTGTGGGGTTCAGTGTAATAGTAATCCCTCAACAATCAAGTGTGAACCGAAGCACAAGAGTGTGTAATCGTAATGACGTAACTAAAACACAGGATGAAAGTGTCTATATGAAAATGTGAAGATGATATATGTTATGACAAAACAAGGGGGTGAATTAGGTGTTACGCCCAACATATAGAAATGAGTGAGCTAACCAATGATAGTGCAGGATGTAGATCCTCCACCCAATGTCTACGAGGATGAGAGTGTAGGACCATGATCTAATAGTGGTGGTATGGTAGAAAAATGTTATGCTGGTGAATGAATTCTATGCACATGTGATGAATGAATATAGGATGAAGTTCATGGTGTAGTAAAATGTGTCGTGATGGAGATCTATGTGATGTTGAATGTGAAGGTGATGAGAAACTACATGGAATAAAGTGAGGTGATGATCGATGTTGAGATTAGTGACTGTCCTAGGAATAGGCCTATGCCAATGTGTAGGACTAGTGGAATGATGTAGTCATGTAGATGGTACTCGAGTAGGTGAACTAGGAGTAGAATGTTCTTTGAGCAACATAGAATGAGACATGTTAGAAGAAGTAGATGACACACGAGCGATTGTATGAGGAGATGATGACAATGGAGGAGATGGAGGGACACCATCAATAGAAATGAATTGTGTATTGTAAATGAACTTGAGTCATAAATGATTCATATAAATGATAGATTGAGAGCGACGAATCCAATTAAGACCAAGAAGCATGTCGCATCCCTCAACTGTGTTTCCAATGAGGAAAGGGAAAAGCATAGTAAGAGGGCCAACTGTGATATGCAACTGAACAACACCAAAGGGATTGTGGAAGGGATACTTAATTTGTGATGTAGGATAACCGATGGCCTTAAGGAGGGACATAGAACATGCACTAATAGGCCATGAGGGATCAACCTTAGTATTGTTAATGGTGGTCGAGCCAATAGATGCATGGATGTGTAAATGATTAGATGTAAACTTAGCGTGATAATCAACGTTGGAAAAATAAATGATTGGCGATGAAGATTCAGTGTTAGTGACTAGGAAATCTAGATCTCTTGATCTAGGAGGTGATACCGCATGATAAACATGATTAGTAGAAGATTTTGTTGTCTTCTTGTCACGTTGTTGAGAGTCATTGTTAAAAATCTTGAGTTTACCATTTTCATTGGTTGGGGCAGAGCTAGAAGACTCTAGGAACTCTAGTTTGTTGTTATCAATTAAGTCTTGGATGATTTTTTAGAGTTTTAGGCATCTATTTGTATAATTTCCTACGCATTGATGATAATCGCAATGAAAGTTCTCATTGTAGTTCCTACCTTTTGTCATGATGGGTCTAACTCGAGTGGAGGGGGAAGTGTAATAAGATTGCTTTCAAGAAGTTGTTTCAATATAATATGCGGAGCCATGGGAAGGGTGCTAAATGTGCGTTGAGGTTGTTGTGTTTGAACCTCCTTAATGGAGTGACAATGATGTTGATAATAATTTTAGCATCAGTTGGTTTAGTTGTAGAAGGTTTAAATGACGTCTTGCTAGGAAAATGAGTGGAAGATGAAGTATTTTCTTGATACTTAATTTTCTAATGGATAGGAGTTTAGTCTCACGAAGCTTGAGAGTATGACAAAGTTGATCGAATGAAGGAGAGGATTCAAAGAGAATGCTCTCTTGTAGAGGTGGTAATAGACTCTAAATAAATAAATCCTAAAGCTCAGAGTCGGAAAACATGTTTGTCATCTTAGCTAGATTATTCTTATACCTTAAAACATAGTTAGCGAGGTGTTCATTTGAGCCTTGTTTAAGTTGTGCTAGTGGGCATAAGAAATCTTAGAGCCGATGTTGATAGAAAAATGAGTAAGAAATGCATCAGCTAGATGTGTAAAGGAGGTTACTGAGTGAATAGGTAAGTCATAAAACCAATGCATCGCATAATCATGGAGACTATGAGGAAAAAGCTTAGCTAAAAGGATATGATCATCAACGAAGTCAAGACAAGTGACATGAAATGCTCTAAGATGTTCTGTGGGTCACCATGCCCATTGAAAATGGGAAGCTTGGGGTGAAAAAGTTAGGAGGAAGCGGATAAGTAGAGATGGTAGGTGCAAATGGAGTATGTAATAACAAAGTAGAATCTAAAGATGGTGATGCATGTGAGGTAGCCTATTGTAACTTACGAATTTGAGCTTGAAGGTCGTGATAAAGAGAAGTTAGGTCTTGATTTCCAATAGATGAGACTTTTCGTACATGAGAAACTAAGGGTGGCGTAAAGTGATTAGTAGGAGTAGGAACAAAAATGGGAATAGTAGAAATGGGAGGAAGAGTAGAAGCAGGCGGTGGAGTGGTAACTAAGTGGGTACAGTGGCAGAAGTAGTGAGTTCTCGCCAAGTTAGTAGCTTCCTCGCGAGCAACATGCAAAAGCAAATATAGATCTTGAGGATGCTCGGCAAGGTGATTGTTGATGGCCTTAAGATGAGCTTCAATAAATTCTTCATGAGAATGAGCCATGGAAAATGAAAACCCTATATTAGTAAGGTAAGAAGGAAGAACCTAGAAACATGTATGATCGAGTCGGGTTCACCAAAATGATTAACTAAAAATGGACTAAGTAGTAAATAGATAGTTAATCTAAGCTATGAACAATTGTAAATAAAGTAAATAAATACAATAAAAAAGTATGCAAGCAAGATTAAAAACTATGTAAAAGGAAATGTTAACCCTAATGTGCTAAAGATAGTGAAGAAAGAACTCACTAATAACAAATGACTATCAAAGAGTGTCATAAAGGTAACTAGAAAAATCAGAGCATGATTTCAACTATGCGAAGTCCCGAAAGGAGTGAATATGGAATATTTCTCTAGACTAGGGCATCCGGAAGAGGACTTGGCACCCACAGGTGCTCGGTATGTAATTTGGGTGCCTTGGTCTATGTGAAAGCTTGGAAACTAGATTTTACAGAGTCAAAAAGTGGTATGAAACCATCGTTGTGTGTCGCATCAACTTTGTTATCCTGCATTGAATGTCACTAATACTCCAATTTGAATACAAAACCTGCAAGACCCCAAAACAAACATCAAACCCTAAACAAAATCATATGAAGGGGTCGCTATCCTCAACGGCCATAATGGTAGACTTACTAACTAATTGTTGCACTACATCTCAGACTTGATGTAGTTCTATGCAAGTGTGTGTGAACATGCCCTAGGTTTATCTTGTGCCAGTCACACTTTGTGAAGTAGCGAGAAATAACTATGTGTAGAAAATGTAATAGAATGTGTGAATAGAATAGAATAGAATTCCTCTCCCTATGAAGTGTGATACAAATGTCCTAGCCTTGATGATGGAGCTATGTGGATGCAAGTGATCTCTAATGCAATAGATGGATGCAACTCTAGATGGAGTGATAGTAGTAAGTGATGCTAGGTCCCTCATTATGGTCTCATAACTTTATATTTATAGGGTTCTCTTGATCTAATTTCGTAATTAACCTTGAAAAGGTCGACCACAAGAAAAATAAAGATGTCAAACGGCTAGAAAGAGCCCAAAAAGTGGTGGGAAAGTGTGAAAAGGACTGGGGTGCCCCTGGTGGGACTGAGGCACCCGCGAGCACCCTAAGACTAGCTCAGCGCCCCAACCAAAGCTAAAATGACAGAAATGGTCAAACAAACTGGGCATGTGGTTGAAAAGGGGCGGCAATGACGAAATAAAATAAAACAAGATGGCTAAAAGATGGGGGTTAATTAGTACTTTCTTCACTCAAGAACCTTCTAAATAGTAGTATGAAACCGGATAAATAAATGTCTAAAGTGCATGATTTTGTGACTACAACTTCACTTAATGATTTACTGAAAAAATAAATAAATGTGTGTGGGAAGATAAGGAATTTCTTCATACTTATTTAAATTCTAGATTAGGGCTAGAAACAAGATCTATATTCATATTATTAGTCAAAAATTAACTAAAGGTTAGAATATACATATATAGCAATTTACATATAGATTAATTAGAACATGTGCTAAATAGAGCAAGACATGAGAGGATGAGTGTAGTTAGTTACTTGGTTTATTTGGAAGTTGACCAGTGTGAAAGATAGATAAAATAGATAGAAATGTTCTATAGATTCATTGGCTCTAATTCTAGAAATACACAATCTATTGGGATGAAACCATTTATGAGCTAGATTGTTAAATGCTTTTGTCCTTATCTCGAAATTTTATCCAAGATGATAATGGAATTATGTAATTTTCTCTCCTTCTACGATATACTAGAATTTGCTTCATTATAAGGTATTAGATCTCAAAAATGTGTGAAACCCTCTCTAATCAACTGAAATGGCCCAAACCCTAACCATGGATAAAACCTTGCAAACGAAGTTAGTTCTTGGCTCGAAGTGCAATCTATACACCACCTACATTGACACTTTGCTTTAAAGAGGCCTAAAACTACACATAGTTCTCCACCTGAAGAATATAATATTGTATGGATGCAACTATGTTTAATAACTCAATCACTTTATAACACTTTGTAATGGTTTGGTTTACTTGTGCTTGGCTTGGATTGGATGGAGGAAGCTTTACTCTTGAACCTAGTTTAGAGTGCTTTAGACCTATGTGACGGATGCTCCTAATTTTTTCTTCTACTTTAGGGTAATTTATGTGATTTTTGTGTGCCTTTGGAGTGATATTTTTCTAGTGGAGATTTTTAAAGTGTTAGGTGAGTGAATGCGTACATTTAAATTTCTTATATATGGTTTTGTAGACCTATAAGATTACATTTTAAGTTATGGAAAGTATTGACCCATAAAAGATATCAAATTGAGAAAATGATTGTTGGGTGGCATTGGACAAAATTGTTACTTATGGATAAACCCATTTGATAGTTTGATCCCTTTTAGACACTTTGATCTAGGAGGGAAGTTCAAGCATTGTAAAGTTCCATGCACAAAAATTGGGATGATTGGGTTGGTTTTAATTGATATGAGTTTTTCTATGAATTATTGAGTAGTGTAATGATGAGTGAAAGTCTTATGATAGGACTAGGGATATAATAATTAGGCTCATAATATGTGCACAAGTTATGATTTAGGGATTAAGCTGATACCGCCATTACCAAGTGATGAATTACGATATTTAGTTGTCATATTTATACATAGCATCAACAATAATGGATTGAGTGATGAAGGATTTACAAAAATCTCCACATTTTTGGTATTGGTTCATTGCATTTATGTAGCCCTTAAATATCCTTCGCCAAGAGTGTTACAAGGTCACCACAATAGGGGAAAGCCTTTCCACTTTGCCAAAATCTTCCTATTTTAACACATTAACACACCATCATCCACAACATTTATATGACAAAGCTTCCCGACATGTATTTCTCCTTTCATAAACTAGTTAGTACATGACACTTCTCCATGTACTTCACACAGGGACAATTGTCACCACATCTAAGTAAGTGGCCAACCTAATGTTGGGAAAAGTGGAAGTCTAAACCACAAAGAAATGTCGCTCCATCCACAAACGGTCCTATACTTTCGATCTCTCCTCCATATACTTGGAGACGAGGAACCCCAGGTAAGGCCAAAGCTTTCCACTTGCGAGAACCTCCACCTTGACAACCAGGACCTTCGACTTCACCCTACAGGGATGCCCTAGCTTGCCCCGCCAAGGCACCAAAAAACCATCTGCCTCTTCTAATTCATCATCCTCAACGAGAATATATGTCACTAAAGAACCCAAATTCTCACGAATGCCATTGTCCTAGTGAGCTAGGGCCTTCCAATTTGAATTTTTCCTTTTCCTCTCTTTTTACACCTAAGATATTAACAATCTACCAAATTATCACCGACATACCCAATATTACTTAATTCAAGCCAAATTAAATACACAATTAAAAAGAGGTGTTAAACCAATTAAAATAAATCAACATAATACAAAAATTATAAAACCATTTTAAGATATTACAAGTATCCCTTAGCTTGCACACATGGAGGGAAAAAGTGCGCTTCAAGCCCTCCATAGCTTTGTCGTCATGAGATTTGCGCCAACATGAAGTGCAACCCATGCCCCCTTTAATTTATTCCACATATATGTCAAAATCAATCGCTTCATTCTTAAATAAACCAATAAAATATTGCCACTGTCAAATTTTTTTGAATTGGGTTTTTTTATTTTTCTCTATACTCTGTCGACGTGACATGGAATAGTGGCATGTTGGTCAGGGCTATTATGTCCTCATGTTCATGAACCAACGGTTGAGAGTCGCCTTACACCAACAAAGCGAGCCCTTACTCTCGGATTCACTCTTCCCATACACAGGGTATCTATCATAATGCTCAAGTGCACCTTAGCTTATGGCTAATTAAATGGAAAACAAAAGAAAAACAATTTCAAAAGCTTAAATTAGTTTAAACATGTTTATTTTCCTTCATGGCTGCTTAAAAAAAAGAGGGGGAACTAGAAACGTCTACAAGACTCCATACATAATTCTCTTGCCCTATGCTCCCTCTTTTTATCGTTGATGGAATATTTTAGGTCCCTCTTCCCCGGAAAAGTACATATATGTTTTTGCACTTGATTGTCCATTACTTGGAAAATAAAAACCATCATACTTAGAAGCATGTATTTGACAATAAACAACATAGGCCCCATTAACAATCATGAAATCCCCTTGCACTCCTTACTAGAAGGAATGTTTTTCAAGTTTGCTATGTAAAACCTAAACATAAAATAAAAACTAGCAAACAAATTAGACATGCCAACAAATTCAAGTAATCAATGCACTTCATTTGTCTATTATTTCGCTTGACCATTAAACAATAAAATTTAAACTAACAAAAAAGATTGCATTATATACGACCATAGGATGTGATAGACTTTCTAAAAATAAAAATAAAAATTAAAGCGAAGGGCGTGGCATTGGCTGCCTAGGCAAGTGTATTAGATGCTTGTCCTTTATCAAATAATTTATGTACTTTTCATAACCAAACCCATTCGAGTTGGGTTAGGTTAGAATGATACACGATAAAATATATATATCTAATATATTCAAATATTCTTTTGCAAGGCCTCACTTTTCAACCTTTGGAATAATATTCTGATTGGCCTCATGACAACCATCAAATTAGATAGAATTATTTTTTCCACCAAACTCTATTATTGTATTATGTTAAAACTAGGACTCTCTCCCTCGTTGAAAAGTCAGTCCTTGTTGAATGGTTCTTTCTAGAGAAGGAATCATTACTTGGCTGTGTTTTATTGGAGCTTGGGCCAACGTGCCAGATTGCGAGGAAAGAGGCAGATTGTAAGGAGATCAGTGATTCAAGAAAAGAGGGAAGAAAAAGCCACCAACCCAATTAAATCATAAAAATGACTTCGTCTACATTTTATTCCCTAGTTAGCCTCTCTTCATTATTGTTTGATATCATGGATTGGTTGGACATTGTTTTATACCTGGCCGGCATGGTGTAAAATTTCTTCCGCATATTATGGTGTACTTTATAGTTACTTTAAATACAAATTTCAATGGGTGACGCCACAATGAATTAATTGGTTGTGAGATACGTCTCAATATTTCATTTTGTTTTTTATTAAAAAAATTAAATAATTATTATTTAATTGACGGGTGTTAATATTGTTATAAGTTATGGGAACATTTACTTTAAAATTCATCATCATTACTATTCATAATTTTAAATTAAAAAAATAGTAATACAAGTTTAAATATGTTTTATTATAATTTTAAAAGTTTCATTTAATTGAAAGTAAAGTTTTAAATAACTCTAAGAATGTGGAGTTATGGGATAGAAAAACCAAAAATGACTCTATATTTAATAAAAATTCAAGAGAACTTTGTTCACGGGTTTTATACTTGATACATAATAGATGTAGAAATGTGGAGTTATGAGATATGAAAACTAAGAGAACTTTGTTCATGTTATTTGTTACACTAGTGTTGTATGAATGTGAAGTTTGGAGGGAAAATAAAGATAATTTAAAAACACTTAATAACAACCAATGTCAAAATTCAAACATAAGTTTCATATGAGATTTTATCACTTAGGGACTTCCGTGTTGAAAGGCTTCAACAACGATTCATATGCCAAATTACTTAAAGAAGACAAAAGACATGAAGACTCGTTAGTAGCCCAAAATGATAGTGGAGAAAGAGTTAAACATGGGAAAGAACACATGGATCAAGCCAAACAAGTGTATGAGCAAGCAAAGAATTGGAATTCAAGATTGCCCAATCACTAGTAAAGAAATAGAAAAGTATGTAACTCAAAAATTTAGGGTAACCAAGTGAACAAAGCAACGTGGGTGGGAAAAAAGAATACTATATCATACAATTTAATCACACAAATGAGTATACTAATTTTTCTATAAAGAGCAAAAATCAAGTGGAAGGCAATAATTATTGATGACTATGCTTGTTGTAGATGTGAAACCCTTGTAAACAACAACAAAAGAAGAGTTGGAAAGACAATATACTTATTTTGTAGTTTGGGAATAGTGGAAACAAAGTGTCACTACATCGTAGAGAGCTCCATATGTAACTTGACATCCAAATGAAATATGACGATAGCTTGAAAGTGAACACCTTGAACAAATTATTTGAAAAAACAAGACTAGGAAAAAAATAAATTTTCTAATCAAAATTTATAATAGATATTTTACAAATTTAGTGGGACAACCCTTACGTCAAACAAAAATTCTCTCACATAATAATTTTTTAATTTATTTAATATCATTAAAATAACCCATTCATTGATTTAATAATATTCAACCTTTAAAAATAATATATACCTCTTTATAAAAACAAATAAACATTTTTTAATAGAAAACTTCAACATCCCATTTTAAGTTATCTTAACATTACTCTATAACTTAAAAAATTCTCATTCAATCAATTTAAACACAATTTTTTTTTTTTTAAAATGTTAAAAACGATTCTACAACTTAAAAAAATCTTCATTGAATCAATTTGAACACAACTTATAAAATGTTGAAATCCCTTCTACAACTTAAAAATCCCTCATTAAATCAATTTGAACACAATTTAAAGCTTTCTCGAAATGTTGAAAAGTGTGCTCGTATGGACCCCTTAGGTGGAACAAAATGTGAATGCCATGACCATAGTACTTCAATTAATTTTTATTTTTTTAATATGGTTGCGACGTTGTAAGGAGGCAAAAACAATGTCTATGCAATTTTGAATATGCGCAAACCCTACGCCGGCAGAATTAACGCAGCTACTCGAATTGTTGGCTTGCGAGGGGCATTTGGACATGCGAAAATAAAAGCAGCAAGCACAAGGACGCGACCCCGACCGCGACACTGTTCACCATAACACGGAGCGGACGTTAAGGGTAATGGTTTGTAGGTAAAAGAAACAAGAAAATATTATGAAGCGGCGGCGTTGACTGGCGGTTAAACGGAAGTAGCGAGTGGTACCCACGTGTAAAGCCACTGTGCATGGCTGACGAAAAATACCGTAGATTAGTAGCAGATTAGGGTTTAGCCCTGCAGTACATTTAGTTCTTTTATTAGGCTTAGGAAATGCGCAGGGCAGTGTGCGTGCGGGCGTGTGTTTTTAATTATGGGAGAGTAAGACGCTGTCAACTGTGCGTAAGGATACAAAAAATGATGTGAGTAATTGTCGGTTTGCACATACATATTTGCAGTGCTATGCAAGGCAAGGCGAGGGAGAAAGAAGTGAAATTTTTGGTTGGTATTGGGTGGGAAATGGGGACCATGATGCAACGGGCGGGCGGGCGTCAGCCACAGGCGTGGGGCCGACGCTTCTGAGATTTGTTTGCCTTCGTCGTGGATGAAACGCCATTACCGGGGGAGATTTTTTTATTTCTTTTTCTTTCCTTTTAGTTTCAGCGCCGGGCCGGGTTTTGTGTTTGTGGGGTTGGAAGGCGGGTCAGATCGATGAGGTGGGCCGATTCGGGTCGCGATGAGGCTCGCCGGATTGCTTAGATCGCGGTTGTTGCGGATGGTGCAGAGTTCGAATCGCGTCTGAGCTGGTATGGAACACGATGAAAGACGTTCGGATAGGGGAAATCCGAAATGGTTGCGCACGGGTCGCACAGGGTCATGGAGGGGCTGCAGCTGGGAGGAGGAGGCGGCGGCGGTCTGTTGGGGTCCGCCATGGCGGGGAATAGTAGAATTGAGAGGGGGAGTCAGGGGTTCGAACCGCAGGCGAGCTGCACGGGAACGAGCACGAGCACGGCTTTGGTTTGTAGAGGAGGGGAGGAAAACAAGCAGCAGGTTCAGAATGTGGAGGCGGGCGAGGTGAAGAAGGTGAAGAAACCGACAAAGGACCGGCACACGAAAGTGGACGGGCGGGGGAGGCGAATCCGGATGCCGGCCACCTGCGCGGCGAGGATCTTTCAGCTCACGCGGGAGCTCGGGCACAAGTCGGATGGAGAAACGATACAGTGGTTGCTGCAGCAGGCGGAGCCCACCATCATTGCGGTTACGGGAACGGGGACCATCCCGGCCTCGGCTACGAACATGGCCGGGTCGATCCGCGCGTCGGGCAGTATGATTCCCGGACGGGCGTCGACGTCTTACGGGTCGCTGGGCTTGGCCGTCCGTGGAGATCAGTCGGATGCGGTGGAGAGGAGGTTTATGAAGGCGTTCGAGCAGGAAGTCGGAGGAGGGGGTTTCAAGGGGGCGGAGATGGGTCACGTGCAGGACGAATCGGAACGAGGTGGAGGCACGTTTTTGACGAGTGCGACGGCGGGGGCTAAGTATGGGCCTGCCGGCGGGCAGGCCGCCGGTCTGATGCCGCCCGCCATGTGGACAATGGCGCCTTCCAGCACCAGATCGCCCTTGCCCGGGGCCATTTGGATGCTTCCCGTAACCGCCGGGTCCCCGCCCGCTACTCTCGGACCTCCGCCGCTTCTCTCCTCCGACCAGTGGGCTTCTGCCTACCGCCCGGTTACCAGAGGAGACCACCCCGCCGCTACCACCAACACTACCGCCGCTAACAACGCCACCTCTAACGCCACCACCAACACCAACAATCTTCAATCCATGATGCCCCAGGTTCTGCCCGGCGGTTTCACCCTCATGCCCAGAATAAACATTTCCGGCGCCATGGGACTCGAATTCCAAACTTCCGCCGCAGCACACCACCATATGGCAGCTCCCATGAATATGAGCTCCATGCTGCTGCAGCAAGGCCTCGGCCTCGGCGGAGATGGGGCGCAGTACGGGATCATTACGCCCCTCAGTGCATACAACCCTACTGGAAGAACTTCTGCGAGCAATCCAGATCATTACGACCACCAGAGGCAGCAAACCCTGCAGCAACAAGACGCTGGCAGTGACGATCATCATCAGTAGTTAAAACAAAGCTGAAATACAATACAGTGTGTGTGAATTGTGAGCATACAAATATTTAGTTGACTGAAGTTTCGAGGCGTATGTGAAGAAAGCCTTGGAATTCTCAGAGCGGCAGGAACTGGTTATGAATTTAGCGGGTTCGGAGATTAAATTTATCGAGTCGCAATTGCATTGCACCGTTCTTTGCTGAGTACTCAGCCGTTGGAAAACAGGTGACTTCAATCCCCATTAATAATAATTTTCTGTATCCTTTTCTTTAAACTTCCTTAGTAAAACATTCTCTTATCCTTATTTACAAAAATTATTACATTCCTCTCATTACCATTTATAGCATTATTTTTATTTTTACTCTTATTCAAAACTGCTAATAATATTTTTACTTTTACTCTTATTCAAATAATTTTGACATGGTTTATGCTTATTTTTAAAAATTATTACATTCTTCTTATTTCCGTTTATACTATTTTTTAAATTATTAATCTTAAGAAAACTGCAACAAAATAATAATAATATATTTTTGTAGCTTCGACATGGTGTCCACTTCCGTAAGTCATAGCCTTATATAAATTATCCTTTTCTTTTTTGAATATATCTCATTTCCCCTTATTTCTTCTCTAGTACTGCTATTTTTATTTTCACTCATGATATAGAGGCAAACACTATAAATAAAATATATTTCGTTTTATAATACTACCCTTTTTAATCCAGTTGCCTTCATTTTGATAATTTGTTTCAAATACTTTATTTTCCCTACCCAATAAATTCAGTTTCTCTCTTTCTGGTAATCTATTTATGCCTTGCGTTTTTAAACAATGCCCAATATAGCTTCTGTAATGTTACTCCATCTAACTATTTCAGTTCAATCCAGTAACAAATGGTGCCCCATCTCAATACTTTACACAAGACCATGATATGTGGCTGTTTTCATTTATCCAAGTTCAGTTGGGTTTTTTGAATAAATACTTTCTGTTTTAGACCACTATTGCCTTCATTTTAACCAGCTGTTTTTAAAATGGGTTTTCAGTTTTTTGTTATATTTAATTGGGTTATTCATTTTAAGCATAACCATCACTGTTAAGTTGCAGCAATTATTGTGCTTCATCTCGTTAATTCTCCGTCTCCTTCACGTGTTTATTATATTTGATAGGTTTTGTGGTTATGCCTAATAGACTTTGCTGTCATTTACAGATATTTATAGATTTGATTCCGCTATAATACTAACATTCACAATCTATAAAACATTAACAATAGTAGATTTGGGACAACATCTAAGCTGCTGCCATAATTGTTCTGCTTTGTCTTATGGATTGTCCAGCTATTTTACATGTTTATTATATTCTATCTGGTTATAAATCCTAAATATATGGGTTCTATTTGAGTTGGCAACTTTGCCACGTATTGATTTGTAGGGTGGACTTTAAACATGGGAAGAAAATGATTTATTAAAGGAAAAACAATTGTGTGAATTAAGTTTATAAACGTTAGGTTATTTGTTCAATTTATGAATATTGAGTCTTAACTTTAGCATTTATCCGGTAAATAATTTTGGTCAAAAGTGTTTAAAATCCATCATTATATAGAAATTCAGAATTACGAATATATATTCAGAATTACGAATATATATTCTAAACATTTTTGATAAAAAACAATTATAAGATGGATTGAAAAATTAAGGTAAGTTTTTATGAAACAACTGTAAAATTTTATAATTATGGAATATATATTTCCTACCGCTCCTCTACGAGCACTCCCATGTTGTTTCTTAGCGTACAAAATTTTTGTATCTAAAGATTACTACTAGTGCATTTGGGGCAGCCCATTGACTTGCACTTAAAGCAGACTACTATGTGTGTTGTTACCAATATATAAAACCGCCTTAATTGCGGGTCAATAGAGAATATTTTACCTTAGGTTATAGGTTCTTTTTATGAATATTGGATCTTGACTCTAAGATAACATTTATTTGGTTTATAATTTCAATGAAAAGTGTTTAAAATTCAACACAATATAAATATTCAAAATTAAGAGGAAAAAAAAATTCTAAACACTTTTATCAATCAGGATTTTTTTTTTTCTTTTTACAAAATAAATTGAAAAATTAAAGTAAATTTATATAAAACAACTATATTTCATAACTATGAAATTTATACTTCTTACCACTCCTCTACAAACACACCCATGCTGTTTATTAGTGTGCAAAATTATTATATGTAAAAATCACTAGTGCATTTTGGGCAGCCCGTTGACTCGCAGTCAAAGCAGACTACTTATTGCCAATATATAAAACCACCTTAACTGCGGGTCAATAGACTGCCCAAGGCAAAGCACATGTGAGCGATAGAAGCTTCCATACAAAGCAGCACACCTTAAGACTTTCTTTTGCCTGTAATTATTATTTACACATAAAATGACATATATTTAATAAGTTAAGGATTATTTTGCTCCACTACAATACTCTCTATCTATCTATGAACTTTGGGAATGGTAGATTTGAAAAAGACAGTTCAGCTGCCATAATTGTTTAGCTTAGATGCTTTCTTTTAATCTTATTTATCTATCTATGAATATTGTCAATGGTAGATTTGAAAGTGCTGTAATTGTTTCGTTTTGTCCCATACCAGACGATCTCTCTTAATCTTAATTTGCTGATCACTGTGAGTAGAGTATTAATATGGGCTAAGAATGGTGTGAAATATGTCAAATGATCGATTTGACAGTGGCCTTTTCTTCTACAGGGATTTTGACTGGAAATAGTTGCAACTTGCAGTGGAAGCGGATTCGAGGCCTGCATGAAGTGTAAAGATAACTACACGTTTGAATTTTTGTTTGTGTGTTTATTGGACTGCAATGACGAAAATAATGATTCCTCGGCAGGAATCCTTATTTATCAACGCTGATATGACGCATCGAACATAACAGATAATCCCGTTTCCACGCCAGAGTTTCCACAGTGAGTCAGTCCTATATGGCGTAATCCTATAGAAAAATATAGAGTATGGGTGAGTATTATTATACGCATTCTATGGCAGTATTTGCTTGCAGTTGATTATTTGTGTGTGAAAGAAGCCTAACGTCCTCATTTTGATTTTTTTGGGTTGGCTTTGTACGATTAAAAAATAATATAAAATCTTTGTAACGGCGATGTGTTTACATATAGATTGAAGAGAAAATTGTGTACTGATGCTCAATGTGCTCAGATAAATTGAGTTATAATGGTATATGTCCCTGTTTCGGTGTTGATGATATGGACTTTTAGTGTAGCATTGCATTGTATATTGGAACACACCACTGATTGAATGTGTTTGTTGTTTATCATATTTGTTTGTGGTGACTTAAATTGTTTTTGTTTTCATATTTACGTGTGGTGACGTAAATCGTTTTTGTTTTTGTTTTTATGTTTATGTTTATGTGTGGTGACGTAAATCATTTTTGTTTTTATTTTCATATTTACGTGTGGCGACGTAAATCTTTTTGTTTTCACAATTATATAGTAACTTAAATCAACATTGAATATGTCATTATTGATCACATTTGTGTGTTGAGCTCATCTCAACCTAATATTTATAAGGCTAGCAGACTACAATCACTTGGGTTGTCATAGGCTTGAATATGCTGTCTTGGTAACACATACATAAATTCAGTTTATTGGCTTCTCTTTAAGAGAACGAAAGTATTCCCTGGTTTGTGATTCCTGTGATTTTTCAGAGAAACATACATAAATTCAGTTTATTGGTTTCTCTTTAAAAGAACGAAAGTATTCCTGGTTTGTGATTCCTGTGATTTTTCAGAGAAAAAGTAAGCAGAGACATTCTAAAGTCTAGATATACGGCAGCCATAACCGGGTTTGTCTCGAGTGCCTGACCAAATATGATGCTCACATGAATCGTGTGTTCGATGGTTCATTGTACCCACTTTTTTGACTGCATTCTTGCGTTGCTCATTAAACGTAAAAATACTTGTACTAAGAGCCAACCGTTTTACTTGGTTCGTAATTTTCTTCACAAGAAGGTGGTCTTGGTATCCTTATGCATTTCACAAGTAGTAATTTAAACAAGACCCTCTCATTTAGGTAGGCTCTCATGTTTTCTCATTTTGCCAAAATACTGATTTCCTTAGCCACTCTAGTCAAGTGATGGCACATAACAATCTTACTTGACTCTTGGGCATTCTTGAAGTAGTGTCAACATGTACATTTTCTTTTCCATTTGTAGTGTCAACATGAGTTATAAATTACATATGTAAGTTTAAATTATGTAGCATTCCTTTTCCATTTGTAGCGTCAACATGAGTTATAAATTATATATGTAAGTTTAAATTTGTTGTTTTTATAATTTATGTAAGTTTAAATAGCAAGTAGTAATAATAAAAACATTTCTATACTAATAAATTTGTTGTTTTTATAACTTATGTAAGTTTAAATAGCAAGTAGTAATAATAAGAACATTTTTATATTAATAAATTTGTTGTTTTTATAACTTATGTAAGTTTAAATAGCAAGTAGTAATAATAAAAACATTTCTATATTAATAAATTTGTTGTTTTATAACATATGTAAGTTTAAATAGCAAATACCGCTTATTAATATTGTTGAGATTTATTATTTGGTTAAAAGTAGTTTTTGCTCTCTTGAAAATCGATAATTGTCTAAAAATTTTGATTGGTCAATTACTTGCAAATTTTATACAATTTCTTGTTTTCATGCTTCTAATCGTTGGATAAGATATTGTTAGTGCAAAATTACAAGTACCCCGAATGACCCAATTTTGAATGGGGCATCCGGTGTAATCTGCATAACATGGGTCCATCTCTCAAGTTGTGGGACTTGTGAACCTGAGATGGACCTCCGAAGAAGGTCGACTTCCTCTACCTAATCCTAATGCTAAACTACTTAGTGCGAAAAGATGCCCAACTACACCTATCATGTGTGTGCGTGCGTATGTGCGTGCGTGCGTGCGTGTGTGTGTGTGTGAGAGAGAGAGAGAGAGAGAGAGAGAGAGAGAGAGAGAGAGAGAGAGAGCCTACACTATCGGGGTGATAGCACCGAGAGAAAGAGGGGGTGAGATACTCTGAGGGAGGAAGAAGAGGAAAAATAGAGTTGGGTGAGGTTAGAATAGTAGTGACATAGACCCAAACTCCATCTTCCATATGCACTCCATGAAACACAACATCTTACACCTACAAGTGCAAAATACATGCACAAAAACAAATACGAAATGGAGAGGCAAAAAGAAACAACAAATCATGAGAAAGGGTTGAAAAACACCACAAAACTCAATTTTATTTCTCTATAAGGTGCACAAACCATTACATTGATGCTCAAAGGTATAAATACACTTGCCAGGCGCAAAAGAAGGCTTATAGCTCGAATAGAGTTGAGTAAATTTTTTGCAAGAGTTTCCCTAGCTCCCAGAATATCTCCCTTTTAAAATGAGGGGTTCAATTGCATTATATAGCCATTTTTTACCCACTCTCATTAAAAACGTATGTGCACCCATACAATTTCGCTTCACGAGGGTAATTTTTTCAGAAAATACATGGGTGCCATACTGCATTAAATATGGTTGTTGGGATGTCATTCTTTCACCTACTTGCACTTTCCTGAGACTTGTGGGCCACCCAACCATGTAACTCCGTCCAATCGTGTCGTACCACCATCAGCGCCCAACTACACAACCCGCCTAACCGGCGTTTCCTAACTTCGACTATCCAACCTTGGGGGGTTGGATGTCGTCCAACTATGTGGGTCATACATTACTATGGTCTCCGACCAACCTGCTAGTTGTCCATTTCTTTGGGTGACCAACCACCCGCCCCATCCAACCCGATGACTCGACCAACCATGTCGACTCAACCAACACCCGACCACCCAAAGCCGGCCCGGGTTGACCAACTAGTCACTCGACCAACCTTCGCCTGCATGCGATGCTTCACCCGTCTAACCCATTCGACCAACCTGACCGACCAACCGAGTGACCAACCTTTCGCTCGACCAACCGAGCCGACCAACCTGTCTGGCGAACCCAACCGATCAACCTAGTCGACCAACCCAACCGACTAACTTGGGCGACCAACCCAACCGACCATCTCAACCGACCAACCCCGTTGACCAACCTAATCGACCAACCATCACCCGACCAACCTTGTCGACTCTCCAATAAGCTCGATTGCCAACTCTAAGATTCACCGCGGCTCACTGCGCGAGTAAAGACCAAATCGACGAGCCAAAACACGGGCTACCTTTCCCTTCGATGAGGTTGAACTTTGATGGTCGTTTGCATATCCAAGAATATGAATGGCTAAGTCCATTTATGATGATTTATCCAAATTAACCCCTCGGGAGGGGGACGGGTGGGGCGTAAATTTGGGATAATAGATACATTTTAACCTATTTGGGACATAATTTAACCAATTATTGTTACATGTGTGGTTTCTATTTTCTTAGAAATTATACGAGATATGTGTTAGTTATTTTGAATCACTACTTATAATCATAAGTATATGTATGTATGTTGTATATATATATATATATATATATATATATATATATATGTATGTATGTATGTATGTATGTATGTATGTATGTATGTATGTATTTAAATGTGTGTGTATACATTTACACACACACAATAGTATCTTGTAAGAATGAAAATAGGATATTAACAATGTCGTTTTTGTTGGCATGAGTGTGACATGTACAAAGATGTATTAAAAGACCTAAAACTCCACTCTTTGGAGATATGTCATAGACCGAGTTTTGTTGTACATGATACAAATTTAGACTCCAAATTATTTTTAGTAAAAGTTCATTGACACTTTTGCAAGTACGCCATCAAAGCACATGCACTAATTTCTCACACAAACAACTACCTCTCGCAACACGTCCACAATTATTTCCTTGGGAATCATGACACTTCTTGGAGAAGTTCCTTTGCATTAATTGTGTGGTTTGCATTTCATTACTTTTCGCCACTACTTTAAGATATTGTTTGTTGAGTTTCATTCACAGTTGAGGGTTGTTATTTGGTATTCTTGAGTGAATTTTTCGGTGTTACTATTGGAATTATTTTTAATTTGGCATTACAAGATTCCTAGCTCCGGGTAAAATATTTGTAAGGACTCATGGGACTTAATGACATGGATCATGTTGGTTTTAGTGGATATGTAGTCTCTCTCTCTCTCTATAAATATTGAAGCATAAGTCAAGTTGGATCTATTTATGATTTATACCTTGATTTATCTTAACAAGGAAATTGTATTGTCTCATTTATAGTAGAAATGATTTTTTCATGACTTTAGGTGAATTTTGGGTTTCTTGCAATATAGTCAATGGTCTGTTTTATGATAGCAAGAGCCAAGAGAAACATCTAGTGTACTTAGCTCATGAAGAAAACTCCAACACCACCGGATTTCTATATGCCAACAATTTGGTTTCTTTTTCCATTAGAATAATGGGGCTCTTGTTACATATATAGGTGTCCATGTTCTTATTTTACTTGTCATAATATCTTCTTTCACATTGTATAAATGCCAAAAACATGCTCTAATTTAAAATTTGATTGAAATTGTCTGTAATAATAATTGCACTCAAAGTGGACACATAGATCTCTATGAGACAATAACGTATGTATGTTATATGAGGCATTATTGTATCTCTTTTAAATTAATATATGAGGTGTTTGGGTGAGAGCTTAGGAATGAGGGTAGATTAGAAATAATATTAGGTTCATACCATGTATATTCTTTGTTGTGACTATTTTTTATCCATTTATGTATTGATGACTGTAAATTTTCAGCATATATACAATTTCGTAAAATTTTGACTCACAAAGTTGTATGTTGATTGCTAGGCTTGGAAGTGCTCATTAATTAAACAAATATGCAAATTAGAAAAATATATTCAAATAACATAAGTGGAACATAAAATAATAAAGTAGAACAAGAAATCCTCACGTGATTACAAAAGTTGTTGACGGTAATTTATTGATTATGATTTGCTAATTTACAAAAATAAAATCGAAAAATTACAAAATATACTAGCATATTTTATTTTTAATAAATAGTTTGTAATGTCATTTTTATTGAAAAGTTTACTCTCAATCCCTAAACAAGAAAGCACTTTTATAAGGAAATATAAGACAACCAAGTTGCAAAAGGCAAGCCATTTTATGAATACACTTCTTATATGAAGAGTTCCATTAGAAATAATTTTCTTGTAGAAGATAAAATCATCCATACCCACATAATCATAATTGGCTTCATTTTCAAAAAACTTAATTCCTAATCACCTTGTTAACATGTATGGTAGACGTGGATCTATTGCCGAGGCATGCCATTTGTTTGAAGAAATGTTTAGGAGAAATGTGTTCTCTTGCAATATAATGATCCCGGGGTATGCCGAAATGCGGTAGTGTAGAGGATGTAGCTCAACCATTTGAAAAAATGCATAGAGGTGATTTGGTGTCTTGGAATGTAGTGATTACTAGTTGTGCTTAGTTTAGGAAGAAAGAAGAATCCTAAGTCTCTCGCCAATTGAAATGTGTATGTTTAAAGCTTGATCACTTTACATTGACAAATATTCTAAGTTTATGCACTAATATAACATGTGTAACATGATAGACAAATACATATTTATTTAATTAAAAATGAAGTTTTGATCTAATGTTTTTTTGGTTGAAATAACATGTTGGGTGCTTCTTAAATATGGAATCCATATCAATATATAAAAGCTATTATCCAAAGTTGTGTTTTATGATTTATTTATTCATATATCACTCTCAATTCTTATTATGTATTTTTAATACAACATAATCGGGTTATGGGTAAACATTTTGGTCCAAAACATACTAATTTTATCATTCACATTACATTTATTCATATAAAATTATACATGTAAGATTTATTAGGTGATTGGATCTTTCACAATGCATTTTAAATATATTTATACATACATGTTTTTCTCAAATAAAAATGAGTGGCTTCCAAAATTAACCTTAACCTACTAGAGTACATTATGGCCTTCTAAAATTTATTTCATTTTCATGTTTTTTTATTATAAGGCAATAGTGTGACTAGATTGAGGCTATCTATTACCAAACACCGTAAATTTATAAAGAAGGTGATGGAGAAGTTAACCAAGGAAAAACTAATTGACAAATCTAAGATAAACACCTTGAGATTGATACATATTGATGTTTTTAAAATAGATATATATTTTGAATATTGAACTAATATTTAAATCTTTAATATATATATATATATATATATATATAAAAATATATATATATATATATATATATATATATTAAAAACTTGTTTAGGGATGTTAATGTATCCCCTAAAAGGGAATATTTTGGGAACATCTCGTAATAAACCCTTCTTATACATAGGAGGGTTCATGGAGGATTATTTCCCCACATCTCTAGGTCATTGAGATGTCCCAAACATCTATGATGACTAGGAAATGGGGGACATTCTCGCATAACACTACTTTAAATCCTATTTTAGAGGAAACATGTTTTGAATAGATGGCATGTTGAAAGCCTTGAGAAAGATATATTGATGTAAATTATGTTCTTCCTTAAGCACTCCAGGTCAAATTTTAGGATGGATTTTTCTATTACAATCAAAAGATAAAGGCATGGAAAATTATTTCACCACTTTTTGAGATCTACAAGAGAGACATGAAAGTAAGATAATAAATGGCATAAAAGTTACAATACATGCGTTATATGATAATAATACAATTTGTATAAACATATTGTTTTATTGAAGGCATTAAACAATCAAGCAAGAAATGTTGTTAAATTAGATTAGAGATGGAAAAGCTACATAAGATGTAAAGCATCAATTAAAGAAAGCTCAAAAGAAGGAAAAACTAGAGAGTTTACCATTAATGAGTTAAAAGATAAGGTGGTGTTAGCTTGCTAAATGGGTGCTCAACTATCAATATGCAGATCTCCTTGATGTTGAAGGAGATGTGGATAAAAATGCAACTAGGAAGGTTAGCTTCATTCATGAGCATTGATATTTCTAGACCCCATAAATTTTTGGAAATGTTATTTTCTTATTTTGAAGAAGAAATAAATATGTTATGTGAAGCACATGTTCATAATTTAGTCCTTCCTAACAAACTTGCATGGAATCCAAATCCTTTTGTGGGGATATTTCACTAAGATCATTTTTCTCATATTTACAATTTAATGAGATCATATGAAATAAAGAATTAAGCCAATATAAAATCATGGAGGAATCCCACCCTTTATGGTAAAAGGATTTCCCAAAACCAATAGAAACTTAAAATAATATAAGGGATAACTGACTAATGATCAAATAAGGAATAAAATATCGAAGGCTCAAAAGTGTTGACTACAACATGGGAAAATGTGTTTAATGATATAGATTCAACGGCCTACAATTTTTTTTTATCTCGGTGATAAAATCTCCCCTACGGTACCTAAATTTGGTAATTTATCACTTGATAATGTCAGTATTGGCTTAATCCTTAAATCATGACTTGTGCACACATTTTGAGCTCAATTGCATATCCTTAGCCCTACTACATGAATTTATCTCCTCATTTCAATCCTTTGTCACTCATAGAATTTCTTACATTGGTCTACAACCATCTATCAATCCTAAGTATCATGCCCAAAACTTTCTAAAGCACATCACTCTCTGCCCATACGGACCGCAAAAAAACTAAATCGCTAAATTGTTTGGTCTGCGAAATCGGTGGTTTCATCCCAAGCCACCCAACTGACATTTTTTTAATTTGATATCTTATGGGTTAGTACTTTTCCTATGGGACGAACTTAACACAAAATTAAGCCTATGAAAGTCTAAATAAGCAATTTGAATTTCCCCATTAACTCATCTAGCACTTTTAAGAGAAATACTTGTAAATATCATTACTCGAGCACTCCAATATCTCCTAAATATCCATAAAGCAAAAAAATAATATTGATTTTAATGAGTCATGCGAGGAAACATGTATCGAGATATTAAATCCATAAATCCATAAATTTGCAAATACTTTGATTCTCGATTCTAGGAGTGTACAATGAGAAGAGAGAAAACCATTGTTTAGATATGGATTTTTTTAGCGGTTCCATAAGTATTTGGTGGTTTTGTACTAAAATATGCTTGAGTTATATAAATTTTGTGCCTTTGTGATTTCTTGTGGTATGATTCTCTATGAAATATTAGGTCTCGCGAATGTGTTAAACCCTTTATATGACCATAAATAACTTGAAACTCTAACCACATGTAGGAGAGCCTATAAAATGTAATTGGTTGGGTTGAAATTCAATATGGACACCACCTATGTTGGCACTACTTTGAAGAGGCCTCAAACCGCAATGTAGTTATATCTCTCTTCATTGTTATATCTTTAAATGAAGAGAGATCTAAATTTTAATGAGTTACGATGCGAGGAAACATGTATCGAGACGAGCACTAAAAGTTCCATAAACAGAAACAAAAAATTCAAATAGAAAATATGAGAGAGATTTTTATTCACAGCAATGTGTTTAACAAAATCCTCATTTGGATTTGCTATAGGTTTTACCAATCAAGATAAATCTAATTTTTGATGAACTGATCCAGAGAAAAGCGTATTTGACAAGTGTCAAAAGTTCCATAGTAAAAAACAACAAAATCAAATGGAAAATCTGATAAAGGTGTTTGGTCAAAATCATATTTTGAGGAAAATCCTCCTTCCAATAATGTAGAGGAACAAAATCATTATGATTCTTGTTACCGAAAAGCAAGGAGAAGATTTGAGAGCAAATCTTCTTAAAATAAGCAAGATAAGATTTGACTTCAATAATATATCTCTCTCCATATTTTGTGGAGATGGAGTTCTTAATTGTTAGGATTGGAATAAAGATAAGATCAGATTGTATTTTCTAAAATAAAGAGTTGGTTGGATGCATAAATTATAAATGCAACCTTCCACACTTAGATATGTAATGCTTTTCTCCAAAGAAATAAAGATCTATTCTTTCCTCTCAAATATTCTGTAGTTTTGAGATCTCAGAAGTATGATTTAAATCCTCTTCCAAGGAATGAGCTGGCCACTCATTCCAAGGAAGATGGATCTATGTTTTTATGTTTATGTTTATTCATTTGTCTTTAATTCATTTTGTTGTATTGTTTTTATCTTTGTATTGTGAAAATTCAATCTGTTGTAAACCTGCAGGTGTTTCATTCAATTATGTTTATTTTTAATTCAACAATTTCATTTATGCAAGTTTCATTTCTTTCATGCAACATTTATTTATGCAAGTGTGATTTCCTTTATGCAAGTGTGCCTTTTAATTCATGCAAGTGTGTTTCTTTCATGCAAACTTTATTTCTGCAAGTGTGCCTTTTAAATTTATGCATGTGTGATTTATTTTATGTAAGTTTGGATTTTGTTTAAAGGATTTGTTTTCCAAGATCTTCTTCTCTTAATGCATACAGCCTTTGGACACCAACCTAGATTGACATTATTAATGGTGAGGATTGATGACCCTCATCATTTTGGTGTCGTTGCCGGGGACACGGTGTTATTAGGAGATTCAGAGTTCTCTAAAAGAATATTCTAGTGACAGTAGAATACCTTTCAAAAATCTATGACATAAAGAATTTGGTAAGTAGTTTCTTTAGAATTTTATTTCTATGAGTAGATTAAAATTTCATTTCTGCAATTAGGAATATTAAATTGTAAATATCTCCCCACAAACTAACTCTGTGTATAAGAAAAATGACTGTGATGTTTGATCAAGAAGGTATAATGGTATGAACAAAGAATTCAGATCTAAAAATGGTAGAATATGATATTGAATGCGAGTAGATCCATTTGATGAAAAATCATATGCCATTTTTTATAACCACCACCATTTCCTTGTATCCACCAACAGCTCAATGATCTTATTACACATAACCTTAGTCAAAAATTGGCTTATCCAGTTTGTAATAATGAATTGGTAGCATTTCTAATTAACTCCATCCATATTTAGGGATTTCATTAGAGCCAAAATAAAAACCCACTCATAAATCCACCCATCCAAATTAGTTTTTCATCTCATAATAAAATTCAATCCCTGAACCATATCCATTAGAAAAATTTATTTTCATGTCTTTCAATTTCTTTATTTTTGTATATGTTTGTATAATGTTAAGAAACAATTATGGTGAATATCAAGGAAATAAATTTTTATGTACTAACATCTGAGGACTAGATCTATAGGAATTTCTAGAGTTGTTCTTGATATCAGCATACAAATTTTGGAGCACCAATAGTATCAACCAAGGAGCATGCAAATTTTGGAGGGACCCACGGATACATTCACTTTCTCTTTTAACAACTCTCCATCCCCAGAGATCACTAGTCCGGGATTTGAAGATTACTATAGTTTTTATGTTATTGCACAATTCAAGATGGGCTTTGAAGACCTAAAAATTGTCTACACAATTTTTAGAATCTTCTTGGAGTTACCAAGTATGCAAAAAGGTTTTTATGAGATCTTAGACATTGCTTCTTATTTTACACAAGTTGTAATTTGATGAATATAGTCTGATGATGGATCAAATTTTTCTCTAATCCTTCTCATGCTATTATTTCAACAAAAAAAAACTTTGATTGGAAAACTAGCTTGCTGGCCAATCAAAAAAAATTCAAAAAACTTTGATTGGAAAACCAGCTTGCTAGCTAATCAAAGGCAAAAAAATTTGATTGGAAAACCAACTTGCTGGCCAATCAAAGGCAAAAGGAGGCGGCTCTTCTTCAAAGGAAATCAACAGTTACCTGGTGGCTTTCTTCTTGGCACTATTTGACCATGTTAACAATAGGATGACAAAGACAACTAGAGGTATGATCAAGTTATTTTGTTCTACTATTTTATTTTTAAGTTTTCTTGTAAGTTTTTACTACAACTAGATCCACTTTTAAAGATTTCTAAGGAAGGCAAGATAAAATTCATCTCCCTACTTATATGAAAAATATGTGCACCTCTTTGCAATCAAACTTTTTGAGTCTAATTTATGGGCAACCATAAATAAACAACATGCATGAGTTTAGGTGTGGGAGAGAAGGAGAAGCATGAGCTATGCATTTTGATTTTAAATATGAGACACAACAGAAGGAGATCCACATAAGAACCTGTTGTAAAATAAAAGAGATCAAAAGCGTGAAGGAGATCCACACAAGAACCTGTTGTAAAATAAAAGAATATCAAAAGCAACAGAAGGAGATCCACATAAGAACCTGTTGTAAAAGAAAGAATATCAAAAACAACAGAAGGATATCCACACAAGAACTTGTTGTAGAAAAAGAAATCAAAAGCAATAGAAGGAGATCCACACAAGAACCTGTTTTAAAAGAAAGAAATCAAAAGCAGCAGAAGGAGATCCACACAAGAACCTGTTGTAAAAGAAAGAATATCAAAAGCAACAGAAGGAGATCCACATAAGAACCTGTTGTAGAAGAAGGAAATCAAAAGCAAAGTAGAAGGAGATCCACACAAGAACCTATTGTAAAAGAAAATAAATCAAAAGTAGTAGAAGGAGATCCACACAAGAACCTGTTGTAAAAGAAAGAATATCAAAAGCAATAGAAGGAGATCCACACAAGAACTTGTTGTAAAAGAAAGAAATCAAAAGCAACAAAAGGAGATCCACAAGAACATGTCCTCAATACGGAGAAGAATCTAAGAAGAGGAGATAATAATGTAATGCATGAGGACATGCATAAGATTAAGTGTGGGGCAATGATGAGGCCATAAATTACCATTATTTTGTCCTTCCAAGTTACCTTTGAAAGTGGATTTAAATGTAATCTAGGAACTTATAGTTTTTTTAAGATATAATATAGGATATATATCTTGTTCATTCTATAAAAATATTTTGTTATCTATTTTGTTGACTAATCCTATTGATTATTTGGGAAAAGATGCACAGTCTTATGTATACAGGCCATAAAGGAAAGATAATGCTAGTATTGGGAAAAATAGAATTGATCATGAAAAGTAAATTTAAAATTAGATCTAATTTTATATTCATATTCCTCTAAAAAATTATGTAAGTTCAAAAAATAATCATCTCAATCCAAGGTCACATGCAAAAGTTATAGTTGTTTTAAGTTAGCTGTGGAACTCGCAGAGTTAGTTTCAGAACTTGCAGGTTTAGTTCAAACTCACAGATTTAGTTCCAAAACTTGTATCAATTGAATGACAGTTATTTCTAGAACTTTCAATTCATGGAAAAATCAGATTTAGTTCTGGAACTTGCAGATTTAGTTCTAGAACTTGCATAAAAGGAATGACAACTTTAGTTAGGAACTTGCATCAACGGAATGACAATTTTTGAGGGATTGTGAAAACTTAGAGATTCTAATGGGAAATATGAGAGAGGTTTTTGTTCATAGCAATGTGTTTAACAAAAACCTCATTTAGATTTGCTACAAGTTTTACCAATGAAGAGAGATCTAACTTTTAGTGAGTTGTAGTCCGAGGAAACATGTATCAGATGAGCACTAAAAGTTCCATAAACAGAAATAGAAAAGTCAAATGGAAAATATGAGAGAGGTTTTTGTTCATAGAAATGTGTTTAACAAAAACTCATTCATATTTGTTACAAGTTTTACCAATGAAGAGAGATATAACTTTTAGTGAGTTATAGTCCAAGGAAACATGTATCAGACGAGCACTAAAAGTTCCATAAACAAAAACAAAAAATTCAAATGGAAAATATGAGAAAGCTTTAATTTCATAACAATGTGTTTAACAAAAATTTCATTCGTATTTTCTATAGGTTTTACCAATCAATATAAATCTAACTTTTAGTGAACTGCAGTCCGAGGAAAAAGTGTATTTTACAAGCGTCAAAAGTTCCACAATCAGAAACAACAAAGTCAAATGGTAAATCCGAGAAAGGTGTTTGGTCAAAATCATATTTTGAGGAAAATCCTCCTTCCAATAATGTAGAGGAATAAAATCATTATGATTCTTGTTACCAAAAAGCAAGGACAAGATTTGGGAGAAAATCTGCCTAAAATAAGCAAGATAAGATTTGACTTCAATAATATATCTCTCTCCATATTTTGTGGAGATGGAGTTCTTAGTTGTTAAGATTGAAATAAAGATAAGATCAAATTATATTTCTTAAAATAAAGAGTTGGTTGGATGCATAAATTATAAATGTAACCTTCCATACTTAGATATGTAATGCTTTTCTCCAAAGAAATAAATCTATTTTTTCCTCTCAAATATTCTCGTAGTTTTTGAGATCTCAAAAGTATGATTTAAATCCTCTTCCAAGGAATGGGCTGACCACTCATTCCAAGGAAGATAGATCTATGTTTTTATGTTTATGTTTATTCATTTGTCTTTAATTCATTCTGTTGTATTGTTTTTATCTTTGTATTGTAAAAATTCAGTCTGTTGTAAACCTGCAGTGTTTCATTCAATTATGTTTATTTTTAATTCAGCAATTTCATTTATGCAAGTTTCATTTCTTTCGTGTAAAATTTATTTATGCAAGTGTGATTTATTTTATGCAAGTGTGCCTTTTAATTCATGCAAATTTTATTTCTGCAAGTGTGCCTTTTAAATTTCTGCATGTGTGATTTATTTTATGTAAGTTTTGATTGTGTTCAAAGGATTCATTTTCCAAGATATTCTTCTCTTAATGCATAGATCCTTTGGACACCAAACTGGATTGACATTTTTAATGGTGAGGATTGACAACTCTCATCATCATACACGCTCATCTCACATGCTTTCTAAGAATTGAATGCATGAAATCCATATAGAAACCCCACTTGTTAGCCTCCAAACTTCACACTTCAGATTGTCCCTCTAGGGTTAAAAATTACATAAGGGGTAGGGACATTCATATGTTGCTTACCCTAGTGTATGGTTTTGAACTTTCTTAAGTTTATTATGAACTTTGCAGTAGCACATTATTCTTTGGATCATTTATTGCTTCTTAGTTGTCCTTTGTAACTTAAACCACCTTTGGAAGCGTATATAAGTAAGTGAAACCCACCTCATTTTGTACCTGCCACTCTTATGGAATTATATTGCAAAATTTATCATAAAAGGTACCCAATATCCATACACTTTGTAGGTACATCTACACATTCATTAGGGCAACACCATCTACAAGTATGAAGCTTCCCATTAGGTCGAGGAACTGATTTCCATATTTGCAAGCACTCAAATTCACTCACTCAAGTAGATTTGTAAAAGAGAATCTCAATATAATATTTTTCAAAGGAAGACTATCAAATTTGATTGCACTACAACCATATATCACATGCTTAGGTGGAGAACGACGTGCGGTCAAGTCTTATTTAGAGTAGTTTCAATATTGGCGGTGTATGGGGGTGACCACAACCCAACTAATGTTTATTTTGTAAGAATTATTATCTACATTTAGGAGTTGAAAGATCGAGTATTGAATTCGAGGCCACCGCAATATGATTGACAATGACCAATAGAGAGATTTAGATTAGTGAAAAACCCATAAAGTTGCAGGTTCCCCCAATTTTGAGTAGGGTCAATACCATATAAAGAGGTCAAGACCATACAAACATTTCTACCCCTATTGTATGGGACTTCCAAGGAGAATTTTAAGGTAATAGATCTAGTTGCAAAGCACTTTTAGGTCCAATTCTCCCTATTTCATCATCCATAAGACCTAGATAAGTCTAGAATCATCTGTAATTAGCTAAGTGCACTCAATCCCATGTATTTGTGAACTTGTATTATGTTGTGTACATTTTTACAAGTATTAATGTGTTATTCTAATATTTAATGATTAATTTTGGAAGTTACAAGGTGTGTCCAATTCTCCTCTTGTTATAGACTTCACTCAATTATTACATAATCCACTAGCTCCCGAGATGGCCTCTTACTATTCGCCTCTTGGTTTTGTTTCCCCTAAACTTCCTATCTATGATGACAAAGTTGATCCTGAAGAACATCTTAAGTAATTTCATGTGGCTTGCATTGATTATACCTCTTATGACATCTTTATTACCAAGTTGTTCCCTAGGAGCCTTAAGGAATTTGCATTATAATGGTTTTATGATCTCCCCACACATTTTGTGCATTATTTCACTACATTGGCAAATCATTTTTTGGCACAATTTTCTATCAACATTGGGGATAAGGTTTCTTATACACAAATTTCCAAGCTATGTCCAAGGATTTGATGAACATATCAATGATTATGTCTTGCATTATTAGACCATGCTTACCAAGATGAATAATATCCTAGTTGATAGTGACTTGTAAGACCTTTTTACATAAATCTTACTTCCTCCGTTACAAGAACTAGTCATGTTTGAAAAATTCAGATTAGTTGACCATCTATGTCATACATTAAAAGGGCATGAAGGTAAGTTATTACATATGAATAAGCTTAAGTATGTTGCTAGAACTCCTAATACATCTAATGAAAAATTCAAATAAAATCTACATTTAAGGGCAAGACTAATGATGTTAAGTATTCTTCTAAAGACACTTTCAATGCTATTAATCAACCTACTAAGCTATAATTACAACCTACATAATGACAATTTACACATTTACCATGTGTTCCTCATATTTTTCTAAAACAATTACTTAAGTGTAATCTTGTGTCTCTCCCTCCACTATCTAAGGTTGATAGGAACAAACCCCAAAGTAAGAGTTTTAGTTCCAAATCCTATTGCAACTATCATCGATGTATTGGTCATTTTATAAACAAATGCATAAGTGTTTTTCATGTTATTTAAGATCTTATGGACTCTAATTCCATTAAATAGGATGAGCCCACTAAATATTCTATGCCAACCGTAGACACATATAATTTAGCTTGAGAAATTTAAATACTTAAATTGCGCTAATTATATACTTTCCTATAAATTGACGACATATCGTCAATAAATGCTCATTTTCTCTTCTATCACCATTAATTAGTTACATTATCCAAAAAATACACCAACTAACAACCTTCCGTTAATAAATCCCCTTTCTATCTATACTAATTAATTATTATTAATCAATTAGCTACCTCTTTCATTTAATCAATAAATCGTCATTTATTTGATTAAAATCCCTTCATAACATAAATCATACTAACTATTCCTCTAAAAAGCTTCTATAAGCTTGCACACCTATTAATTAATCACTTTGGTTAATTAATAAATCCCCTCAAACCCCATGAGTCACTAAAGGACAAAATAAACTCTCATAAGGTTGACTCAACCCCCTTTCAACCATCCTTATCCACAACTAACCCAACCTCTCTATTATCCCACATGTAAAGGGATGTAAAGATTCTTTTATCCATTGGGCTATATAAGGATCCTTCCTCCTACCTTTCTATTTACACCTTTACACACTTTGCATGTTTATAGCTAATCTATAGACATTTTATCTTAGAGCATCTTTCATTTGAGCTAATAGCCTCATTCTTGCATTTCATCCATCCAAGATTTTGGGTCATATGGAGATAATCAAAATGGTCTTGTAGCCATACTTTGATGAGCCTCCATTCCCAAACCCTTGAAGATCAAACAATCAAATTTGATTTCCATGGATCTATCTAGGTTCATTTAGTGTTTTTGGTGATCTAAAGAGTAGAGATTCAAATGCTTAGCATATTAGTTTGATTTCTATTTCAAGTTTTAATGCATAATGTTGGTATTTAGTCTTGTTTAGCTCTTAACATGATGATCTTTGTGTAGTTAGTTCATGTTTTGAAACTATTAAGGTGTTAGTTTCAATTCCCTTTGCATAGCTAACTAATACATTGATACATTTGGCATGCTCGGTGGGACTTACTCCATTGTCTTTTGCACTTAATTTCAAGTTTTTGTAGTTAAGTTTCAATTTTGGTTACTAACCCTCCTTTTGCATATATTGACATAACTTGTTTTGTTGAGTTTGCATGTGTTGAGTATTTCTTATAGGTATAAAGGAGGTGAAGTGCTATCAAAATTAGAATTGATGGAAAAATTTCAATATTTCTCCATATTTTCATTTTTAGAGCTTACTTTTTCAACATTCTACATGCTAGTTTTGTCAATTTTTTGAAAATATTAAATTCTTGAGCATGTAAGTTAGTGTTTGATAGTTATGAGTCTTCTATTTACATATTAATGTAGTGGGTTGCTTTCAAAATTGGAATTGATGAGAAAATTTCAATATTTCTCTATTTTTTCATTTTTAGAGCTTACTTTTTCAACATTCTACATGCTAGTTTTGTCAATTTCTTGAAAATCTTAAATTCTTGAGCATGTAGGTTAGTGTTTGATAGTGTTGAGTCTTCTATTTACATATTAATGTAGTGGGTTGCTATAAAAATTGAATCTTGGTGAGAAAATTTCAAGATTTCATCATGTTTTCATTTTTAGAGCTTACTTTTTCAACATTCTACATGTTAGTTTTGTCAATTTCTTGAAAATGTTAAGTTTTTGATCATGAATGTTAATATTTGATAGTGTTGAGTCTTCTATTCATATATTAATGTGATGGGTTGTAAAAATTGAATCTTGGTTGCAAAAATGTGACCATTTTGTAGATTAAGTGACATTTTTTTTTTTTTTTTTGACATTTTTTGGGTACATGTTAAGTGCATACTTGTGAGCATAAGAACGTATGTGTAACCCATCTTCCGAGGCCATAAATGTTTCTCCCGAACTCAAAATGACTCCTTTTTTTTTTTACATTGGAAAGGTATTGAAGTGAAATATACAATGAAAACATAAATTTGGGATTTATACTTAAAGAATATATAGGCTTTCCCTTTATTGTCAAATTGGTCATTTTCTAACGTGTTTAATGTTTTGATGAATGTTATTTTTCCATGCTTTAATTGATTTAGACCAAAGATTTTGTATACTCTTCTTTTAAAAATTTTGGTGATATTGAGAATCAAAAACAAATTTGATATCTATATTTTTAACATTTGTATTAACTTGTAAATTTGATTATTCATTTTGCTTAAGGGAACGAACCTTTTACAAAGTATTTTTTTATGGCCATTTGATTTGAAGTTTTCCGTTTCTATCTAGTTGGGATAAATTTTGTGTATACTCTTATCTTGTACCTAAGGGTGATCTTGAGAATAAAAAGTAACTTTAGTCTTCATTTTCTAACATTTAGTTAATTGGAAACTTCATCTTTCATTTTTGGCTTAAGTCAATGAACATTTATCAAGCTTTTTATATGGTTCATTAATTATAACAAATTCCTTTACTTTCTAGTTGGATTATTTGTTGTGTATGATTTTCTCTTGCCTCATTGGATGATTTTGAGAATCAAAAGCAAATCTTAATCCTCTTTCAAATAATGTTATTTGCTTGGAGAACTACTAATGCTCGAGTGCATGACCTAAAAACGCTTGTCAAAGAAAGGAGTTTGAAACAATCGTTTCTAACTACACATGTGTTGCGAGGTTGCCAAACGCGTCGAAACGACGAAACCGCATTAAGTCTAAAATATTAAAAAAACACACACCACATTCAAAACACTTGATTTGTAGGTTCGGATAAGGGTATGCCCCGTCCGCTTAAAACTAGGACATAACCCCTTTGGCATAAGCCTTAAGCTACAACAATGGGGTGGTCCTAGGAACCCCAAAGTAGTCCACGCAAAGGGAACCTTGGGGAAGAAACGGGAAGTGCTCCGCACACCTACTTGACTAGTATTACCATTTATGAAATTTAGCATCAAAGTTATCCTTATCGCAACCCCGGTGAGAGTACACGATGGACACATTTATTGCCACTGTGCTTGAAGGGGGTAAAATAAAACTGAGATACTCCAAGAATTAGTCAGTGTGACTTTTCTTGGTAAATCGAGCTCGCTCTTAGATAAATTTTGACACCTAGTTAAGTGAACCACCTAGGAAGCTATCTTTGACTAGGAGCCAACTTTGACCATTTCAAAACCAATTTGAGTTTAGAGCCATTATTCATCACGAAACGTGTGAAGCATTAATTTTTCTTAATTTCTCACTCACCCTAAGGTGAGGTGAAACTCACCAAAGTGAGGCCAACATTTTCACCCCCAATTGATCTACTTCCTTCACTTTATTTTGACACTTTTTTTATTAGAAAAGAGTGACTACCCTTGTGTTGCTAATTGATTATATTCGTTACTTTTGTGTCTGTTTATGCTCATCCATATTTGCGGCTGAGTTGTTAAATGTCTAAATTGTGTGGAGACATTTTTATATCACCTGTAGCCTTTTTGATCTTGATATCCAAGTTAAATCGTCATTGTAGTTAGGATTGATTCATCACCTAGACTATCCTTGAACTATTATCTTGTTTATATTGTGCCACTACAATTTTGGTATTTACGTCTTGTTTCTTGTAAACTTGACCTAAATATCTATATTGTGATGTTACACTATATACACTTTAAGAATTCCTAGGTATACTCTAGCTTTAGTTTGATTTCAATTACCTTGCCTCAATTTTGAAAAGTATTGAGTGTTACCACTTGTGCGCATTATATCAATATTATCTCTGATATTAATACCTTACTTTTCACAAATTTTAGTTAACATATCTTAGTGGTGTATTGTGTGTCGCTCATAATCCTAACTCCCACTTTTTGGGATATAGGTCTTAATTAGATTCAAGCTTGATTTTAGTATATTTTTTTTGGGGATCGCATTAAATTTTTGTTAATACTTACACGTTGTTCATTTATTTGAACTTGACATAAGTGGTGAGATTTTTTTAATCATCTTGAAACACCAAATATCATTTAGAAACAAACTTAGGAAGTAATTCGATGATTGATTGGTTTAAAACAAATCTTGCATGATTGTGTCTTGCATTATTCTTCATTTTGACCTATCCATTTAGGACAATCACTTTGATCCATTAATTCTTTATCATTCATTATTCTTTGGTCATTAATTTGGATTTTTGTTTTGAAATCGCATGATTATTCCTTGTATTTATCTCGCCTTATAAACTCATTTCTTGACAATCCTTAAGGTCTTTGACCCTCTTGATCTTATTGTTTTTTCCTAATTTCATGATCATTTTTGAACACATCTTTCAAACATTGGAAAAAACATTTCATATCACGAAAATTTTGCATCAATCAAACATATGAAATCTTTCCATTGTATCCTTTATGTTGCTAAAATTTTGATCAATCCTTTGACATTTACGCCTCCAAACCTTGTTGGATTATCAATCTTGAGTCATCACGATGTATGTTTTCCTTAGCTTTTCTTTTGGAAAATCACACAAACATGCCCATATTTACAAAATGTCTAGTTGATTGTCATTATGTTTCCCAAATCAACATAAAACCTTCTTTGCTTTGAAGAAGCTTGATCATACAATATAGGTCTAGGCAAATGAACCCAACACATGCCAATAATGACTGATTATCACAAGGTCCCTTATACATACGATAATAAGGAATCAATTTTTTGGTGTTCACATAAAAATATGCCCATCATGACCAAACCTCGTTTGGTTCTTCACGCTAGAGAACCCATTCAGGTAACCCATTCCTCACCTTCATCTCATAGTCGGTGGTATGGTTTGGACACTTTTGATCCAAATTATTATTTGGGTTCCCCCCATTCTTCTTCTGATTCTAATCCAAACATTTCCTCTTCCTCTGAGGATTCCAATCCAAATATTTCTGTGACTCTTCTAAAGATTCATATTCATCTAATTCGACTCCTAAGTCGCAGTCCTCCCCTTATTCTGTAGGACATCTATTATCAATCACCTAAACAACATTATCCTCCTCTAAAGATTTGTGTTGCTACAAATTATCTTCATCATTCATCTAATCGACTCTATGTCATGGTCCTCCCTATCTTTGCAGGGACCCTTTTCATCAAACATTTAATATGACTCATGTCGTAGTCCTCCCTTTCTTCATAGGACCCCTTTTATCAGTCACCTCAACAAATTCTTCTTCCTTTGAAGATACGTGCAACTCTAAATCCCTCCAATCAAACATCTAATATAATTCTTGAATCGTGGTCCTCTCTTTTTTACAGAACCCTTGTTATTATTCATCCAATGTGATTCTTGAATCACGGTCCTCCCCTTCTTCGTAGGGCCTTCTTCATCAATCACCCCCATGAATTCTTCCTTCTTTGAATATTCTCTTGACTCAAAGTCCTTCTATTCAAACTTCCGAATTGACCCATGTGTCACAATTTACTACTTTGGATTTAATCCTACTAGTTTGCAGATGATATACCATCATATAGGTAGGTCCACACCATCTTCTTCTACTCCTGAGACATCTAGCTCCACATATTCTTCATCCCGCATGTCATCTTCTTTGTATCAATCATCATCAAATATCTTCAAATTCTTCCACACCAATTGAACCTCTTTATTCCAATCAACCCCTTGTGGTCGATCAAAAATTATACCAATTGAATCTGTTTCAAAATGAAGAAACAATCACGTCATTTATAGGGGAACATGAAGATTTCCTTTAGCAGATTACAAGCAAGGATTATCTTTAGACTTTAATCGTCCACATATTCTGAGGAAAAGGTTGATTTGTTTTATCAAGAAATGAAGGAAGAGCCTCAAATCACATAACTTGATCCTCCTCTTATTCTTTCATCTTCACATTCTTCATTATGTGATGAAACTCTTGGGTATTGCATTGATCCATGGCCTATCTTCTCATCACACAATCACTCTTTTTCTATCACAATTCCTCAATCAAAATCTCTTAGGGGGTTAATGCCAAGTAGCCCTTCATCTTTGTCTAGGTGTGGGTCACCTTCTAGTAGCCCTCCCTCCCTTCTATTTGTGTGGAAATTTTCAAGTAGTCCACTATCTTATATTCTTGGGGTACATCTAACTAGCCCCTTGTTTTCTATGTATGGGTCACCCCTAAACTCTTAGTCCATCATCTTCTATTCTTGAGCAACATCGTAGTAGCCCATCATCTTACATCTATGGGTCACATCCTAGTAGCCCTTCTTCTATTCTTGGATCACCTCCTAGTATCCCTTCTTCCTCTATATTGGGGCTTAACGCATCTAAGTAGCATTCCATCTTCTATTTGTGGCTCAATCAATCAAAATCCCATCTTCTTGAATTCTTGACCATATCCTTTTTTTATTTCCATCACATTCTCCTTCTACAAATGATTGTGGCGAGCCCATTTTCATTTTTTATATCAATTCTAAAATCCACATTCTTCTCCCACTTCCCGGGATCAGACAAGTCAAGCATTAGCTTATAAGAAACATAAACAAGTTTTTTACCAAGCTAAGATCAAAACACCGAAGAGCTCTAAAGCTCCCAACAACTCAAATGATTATAAAATTCAAAATCAAATGTGATTCCAGAATACACACCAACATACCCATCAAGTATGGCACAAAGTGCATAAACCTATGGATAGGGAACTCAAGCTCCCACATATGAAACTCATGTTTCAAAACAAATCAAAATCATTTGTTGAGTGTGAGCTCACCATGATCATTGAGATTGGGGATAATATTACACTTGATAGAAAAACACACTTAGTCTCTCTTATCAAAGAAATTGTGAACATTTTTGTTGGATCCTATCACGCAGAGTGACATGTTTCATCCCGATAACCATAAAAAATTAAAAATCATAAAATAGTTCAAAAATACAAAAATGAGAAAACATTAAAACATTACAAAAAAATCAAAGGTATAAAGATCAAACATCGCAATCGTCCCCTTCAACGTAATGCGTACACACATGGATGTTCTTTCTTCCTTTTTTCATATTCCTCTACAAGTCATCCACCATTTTCATGCTCCCACCTAATTGTTGGGGCATGTCATATCTTCACTTTCTCGTATGCGTGGCATTTTTCCCTTGTACATCCCATCTATCATTGGGGGAATCCACACTTCTTTGTCTTCCTACATATAGTTTTAGAAAACTTTGAAAATAAAAAAAACATTCAAATATGTTTCTAAAAATAAAAATAATAAAAATCATCCCACAAATCATCGTTCTTTAGTTCTTACTTGTTCTTGTGTGTGACTCACGGATCATCTTGATCTACCTCTATCAACAAAGATGGTTTTCTTACTATGTTTGTACTCTGGGGCACAATGAGTTGCTTGGTATTGTTTCTTAGTGCACGATTGCTTTTCATAGGACCTAAGTGTTCTCCGTTATTACCCTTGCATGGAACACCATATTTTAACCTTTGTCATTAATTCACATAGGTTAGAATCAAAGCTCGATAATAAAAACATAGCGTTATGTTTTCTCGTTAGGTTAGCTTGTTTACTTTCTCGGTATTTCATTGCATTATGTATGTTGCAAGGAGTTAGGCATATTTTCCTTTCTTCTTATTGCATTACATTTTATATGTTTCATAGAGTTGGTGTTTTTAGCAATGGACAATTGTTCGTATTATGTATTTTCATGTCATTCTACTTTTGTCGTATGCTTATATTTTTAATAAGGACTGATGACGTAGATCTTGGGCAATATGATGAAACTCAAGTTGTTTTAATACAATGGATGAAATATTTTCTTTTCTTTCCGTCTTCATTCCTCTTCTACATCATTCTCCTATCGACACTATTCTCACCTTTTTTGATCGTCGATCGCCTTCTTTCATCACCCCATCGACACTCGAGCGAAATCTATCACTTCTACTAATTTTTCTTCTACCCCTTCAAAATTTTATTTGTCTACTATCTTTGAAGTGGCATCATTTATGCCACCCCAAAGAGGGGCAAATATAGACACCTATAATTTAGCTCGAGCAATTTAAATACTTAAATTGCGCTAATTATATCCTTTCCCACAAATTGACGACATATCATCAATAAATGTTCATTTTATCTTCTATCACCATTAATTAGTTACATTACGTTAATTAATTAACTCTTCTATCCAACAAATACACCAATTAACGAACTTTTGTTAATCAATCCCCTTTCTATCTAGACTAATTAATTATTATTAATTAATTAGCTTCCTCTTCCATTTAATCAATAAATAATCATTTATTTGATTAAAATCCCTCATAACATAAATCATACTAACTATTCCTCTAAAAAGATTCTATAAGCTTGCACACCTATTAATTAATCACTTTGGTTAATTAATAAATCCCCTCAAACCCCATGAGTCACTAAAGGACAAAATAAACTCTCCTAAGGTTGACTCAACCCCCTTTCAACCATCCTTATCCACAACTAACCCAACCTCTCTATTATCCCACATGTAAAGGGATGTAGAGATTCTTTTATCCATTGGGATATATAAGGAGCCTTCCTCCTACCTTTCTACTTACACCTTTACACACCTTGCATGTTTATAGCTAATCTATAGGAATTTCATCTTAGAGCATATTTCATTTGAGCTAATAGCCTCATTCTTGCATTTCATCCATCCAAGATTTTGGGTCATATGGAGATAATAAAAATGGTCTTGTAGCCATACTTTGATGATCTTTCATTCCCAAACCCTTGAAGATCAAACAATCAACTTTGATTGCCATGGATCTATCTAGGTTCATTTAGTGTTTTTGGTGATCTAAAGAGTAGAGATTCTAATGTTTAGCATATTAGTTTGATTTCTATTTCAAATTTTTAATGCATAATGTTGGTATTTAGTCTTGTTTAGCTCTTAACATGATGATCTTTGTGTAGTTAGTTCATGTTTTGAAACTACTAAGGTATTAGTTTCAATTCCTTTGCATATCTAACTAATACATTGATAAACCAACAAATGACAATTCTAAATTAAAAATCTTCAATGATCCACTCCTAAGCATATAAGTGATACAACTACTTTTGGAGTGCATAATTCTTATCATGTGGTATCACCACCAACCTCTTATGATCATCCCTTAGATGTTATGATTGATACTATTACTCACATACCAAAGTCTACACCATGCATTACTTTCAATGAATTTGATATAGATGACACATTTATTTCTGATACAATGTTAATTTCTCTCTCGTATTCATAAAGTATCTATACATGGTTTATTGGTTGATCTACACAACAAAGATAATATGTGTTCCTGGTCATTGCTTCAATCCCTAGGCAACTCTTCTTAGAAGATTACATATGATTTTGATCCTCACTATCGTCGTATCATGCTACCTATCACTATTGGTCAAGTTACCACTCTAGTTTCTTTCTTAGTTGTTAGTTCTCTTACTTTTGGTACATTAAGTCTAGGTCTCCCTAGTCACATTTTCTTAAGGCTATCTTGGACCATTGGTTCACAAATGTATCAAGCTCATTCATAATTAGCAAGTTATTACCATTTGAGATATCATTTTTGAGGATCCTTCTCATTAGATGCCTAGTCTCCTAGTACACCTATAAATAGGGATTTGGTTGTACACATTGATTGACATAACCCTAATCCTTAGGTATTTTGATAGGTCCTTGGATGCACACACTGATTCACATAGCCCTAATATTCCTAGGTATTCTAATAGGTCGTTGGATTCTCACACTAATTCTCACACTAATAGGTCCTCCCGATGGGCCTTTGGTTTCACATGTCGATTCATATAGCTCTAGTCCTTCTACTAGGCCTTTGGTTACACATGTTGATTCACATAACTATAGTCCTTCTACTAGGCCTTTGGTTGCACATGTTTATTCACATAGCTATTTTCCTTCTACTAGGCCTTTGGTTGCACATATTGATTCACATAGTTATAGTATTCCTTGAACTCTAGATAACTCCTCCTCCACACATATTACCTCTAGTGGCTTACATTCTCATAGGATGCCCCATCGATCCTTTAGTACACAATGTCACTCTACATATCCTCCTTGGTATTCAAGGAGTGCTCATTCTTGTATTCCAATATACAAATCTAATAAATCACATATTGATCATTGCACTACTATACATTTCTCTTCTCCTAGACCCTCTTTAGAACATATTACTACCATTGTTCCATTGACAATTGAGTCACATTATTTGGCACATTTGAGGCTTGGGCCTCTATCATCTGCAATGGTCAATTCACCTCCTTAGGAGGCTCTCATTGGATATATTTCATGTTATTCCCTTTTCTTTTACATAGTTATGCAATAGAAAATATAAAAACATTCAAATAATATAAAACTCAAGACATGTTTCTCTAGCACACCTTGTTATCACTTTACATTATACATGTTGTTTATCCTTCTAGTTTGATAGATAAAAATTTCTTCTTTACACACATACGTTCACTGGGGTATATTGAGCATGATGCAGGACATACAAATCAATACATGATTATGGGAGCTATCATAGTTCCGTATGTAATTCTTATGGGGGAATCCTCCACATAATATAGGTTTTATTATTTCATTATAGTACATTTTTAATTCCTCATTACGCTTGATTACATACATAGTGTATTTTTTATATTTTGAACTAACAAGACTAACACATGTGTCTTATGTGGTGTTGATAATTGTTGTTTCATATGCTCTTATATATCACTTGCTATGTCATTTCATCACATTATGATACTCTTGTTTTCTATACATGCTTGTTAGTTGTGTGTGTAGTTACTTTTTACTACTCTGATTGTGGTCCAAGGGACTTTTTTCTTTTGACACCGTGGATGTCTCATGTTTGTGGCATCATGTATTTCTTGTGTGACATTGCATCTCTTGATTACAGCTCAAGGGACTTGATTGTCTTGTGACACCGTGGGTGTCCCATTTTTGCAAGCACTAATACTTTTATGTGACACTATTCTCACTATTAGTTTTACACATATTTTAATTACATTTGCACTACTATTATTGTTGGTACTAGTTCTCTTGTTGACATTGTTTCTATTATTATTCTTATTGCATCCTATGGTCTCTATCATGTGCATCATCTTTACAGGTATATGTTTTTCTTAGTGGCCACCACATCAGACCTTCACGTGTTTTCCATGTAAATTATTAGACTTCTCATAAATGGTTACACATCTATTATTTTGATATGCACACTTAAAATCTTTATTATACATTCCTTAAAATAGGGGAATTCATTCAAATATATTCTACAACTACAAATAAATGGACAAAATTTTGGACTCGACACAAGCAAGCATATGAAAAAGTACTCATAAAAACATCAGACTCTATAATACAAAAAAATAAACACAAGGTCAAAAACATACAGTATGGTGAGGACTATATGAACATTCCTAATCCATTTCTACAGTTTTTCCCCAAGGGAAGTTAGAAAAAAATTCTCAAAGCTTTTATATTTTCACCTACTGGAACATGTTTTTGAATAGTTTCAAATCGTATAGCTTAGTTTAAATTAGTTTCAGGGGGCATGAATTATTTCATTACTTATTCTCTACAACACTCAATTTGAGTTCCAATTTTAAGGATATTGCAGGCATAGGTCTCCTTTCTCCAACTTCATTTCAACACATTTCATCTTTATTTAGTTTCTACTCAACTATGAGGCACATGGTGAGAGTATGGGGGAAATTTATTCTCTTTTATACTTTGTGTCCTAAACTACAAATTTTTTCCTAGATCTGTCTATAATGGTTTCATCCATGGGGTCATGGAAGGTATCAAAGTGGATAATTTCTTCATAGGCAGTCCTTCCTTTCATCTTACACTTAAACAGGAAGATATCAAATTTGTTAAATGAATTTGATACATGGTATTCTTCCTTCACATGGTGTAGTCACAAAATCACGCACTTTAGACATTATTTAGTCTCGGTCTCATACTACTATTCATATGGTTTTGAGTGAAGAAATTACTAATTAACCCATGTCCTTTGGCCATTTTACTTTACTTTCTATCGTCACTTCCGACCTTTAGCACATACCTTCCCAAAGATGTTTTTGTTGTTTGGCGTCATTTTACCTTTGACTAGGGCATCCGGCCCAATCTTGGGGTGCCCTGTCCTGTTTGGGGCACCCTGAGCCTTTCTACACTTTCTCGCCACTTTTTGGGCACTTTTTGACCATTTGAACTTCTTATCTTATTAGTGGTCAGCATTTTCGGGTTAATTATGAAATTAGAAGAAGAAAACCATATAAATATAAAGTTATGAGACCATAATAAGGGACCAAAACTATGCACTACTATCATCACATAAGATTACATCCATCAAAGGATCCATTTTCATCCATCTAGCTCCATCACAAGGGTCAAGGATGGTTCATATGAATCACACTGCATAGGAGGGAATTTTATTCTATTCCATCCACCATTCTATTACATTTTCTACACGCTTATTACACTCGTTACTTTTAAAAGTGTGACTAGCATAAGAGAACCTAGGTCATGATTGCACACACACACATGGAATTACATTTGGTCTCGAGATGTAGTGCATCACTAAGTAAGTTCATCATTATGGCGCTTAAGGTCGATCAAACCCTTCATATGCATCTTTCTTTTTTAGGGTTTGATGTTTGTCTTGGGGTTTTGCAGGTCTCTTCTTCATTACTAATTACTAGCAACATACAAATGAGTACAATGAAGTTAGTGCGATAGGAAGAAAAGACAAGAAACCATCAAATGACATCTCAGAGGAAGGTTACAAAGTTTTTCATAGACTAGGGCATCCATATTGTAGATTAGGCGCACAGCGCCCGTACCTAACCATGCATCACACCACTCATATTTCCTAGATATGTACTTTCCGGACCTCGACACAATCATTTCCTCCTCCTGTTTCTTGAGCCATCTCTACTACATAGTTCAACATGCTCACAAATCAGCCTTGAGTTATTTCTAACTCTCTTTGCACTTTAGGGTTTTTCATATCTACTTTCTTAGTTGCTTGGGTCATTTTCTTTATACATTCATCTGTTATTTACTATTGTCCTTAATGTTAGATTAACTATAGAATTAGTTATAATTCCACATTTTAGTTAATCATTTTGGTGAACCCCACATTTGACACTACCTTCCACTTAGGACCCTCTTTCACTTCTTTACTATGGCTCATTCTTCTGACGATTTTACTTGACATGAGCTTGCATTTTAGGTGAGTGCTCATATATGTCCGAGTGAAGTGTCAATGCACCTAGGGTTTTGAGTGGGAAAATAAGACTACATTTTGGTTCCATTTTTGGGTCCTACTTTCAAATTGTTTACTATGATGTTGCATGATGATGGCTTATTGGTGAATCTTGTGGCTATTGAAGATTGGGTGATTGAAAACAAGATATGTTTACACAAAGTTATGATTCGACCTAATTTCAATGTGCGCACATGGGTTGAAGAACATCTTTATCGTGCACTTTATGAGACATTCTATTGTTGCTTTCTAATAGAGTTGTATGAGTGGTTGTCTGCGTGCATCAAATAAAATGGAGTTATAGACCAAGGAATTGGACATAGGAAGAGTATCGGATTTTTTAATGCATATGAACCTTAGAAGCGTGTTGTAGATTATTATATGCTGGTGTTGTGCATAGTTATAATTTGGAGTACATTATGTCTAAGTATTCTTATCCAAAAGTTGCTGAGTTTGAATTTTTGCGCAAGCCCAAAGGATCTTACATTCATGTTATTCCTTTGTCCATTAAGATCTTGATGGTGGTGTTGAGTTTAAAGTGCATCCCTATGGCTAGCTAAACATTACCCCACATTGTATTCCAGAAAGTGGAGGGACATCTCGTAATAAACTTGCTTGAGGTTGATGTGGGGGTTATTGGGGATGTGGGCCTTGTCCTCCAAATCTAGAACTAGAACTGCCACCAATATTTCCTCTACCACTAGAACCACCTGATCCACTTGATCCCAAGCCTCATGATCCACCTAATCCTCCAATAGTGACACCCGACCATTGGATGTACTTCCTTGCATCCCAATAGTAGTACTAAAATAAAATCCCACAATCTGCGAAGTTGTAGTACTTCCATATGTGTTTCCAATGTTTTGTGCTTCCGCACTCTACCTTGATGATGTGCCATAAAATATTCCTCCAATTGGGCCTCCAAATAACAAAGATGATGTTTGTGCTACCATAGATGAATTTTTTGTCTCACACACTTCTTTATTCAAAGTAAAATGATATCTACCTAAATCTACTAGACTACCTACACTCACATATATATATCAATAGTTACTTTTGGAACTTGAACACCAAGTGCAAGGGCTAGGTCACTAGGTGGGATCAAATGTGCACCCATAGTCTTTAGTCTTTTCTCATCATACATAATCTCATCGAAGTTGGAGGGGATTTTCTACTACATTTTCCTAAGTTGGGGAGAGCCTGATACTTTGGCTCCATGTCTTCCACATGAGCTTAAAATCCTTCACTAGACATCATCCTCCACAACTCCACATACTCCTCAATATCGTGCTTCTTCAACAATTCCCTCTCCCGTGCCTCATTATACTTAAGTGGCCTTTCTTTTCTTTTCCTTTCTACTGCAAGGTATGCCATCTTTAACTACACCTTCTTCCGCCTTTTTGTGCGTGGTGGGATGTTCATGCAAAATAGTTAATTTACAAGAGATGACCTCGTATGATCCATACTTTTGATTACTTTTCTACTAAACCTTCATTCAATGAAGCACTACATATTATGAAGTTCCTTACTTTGGGAGAAAACGTGAAGGCTGAGGAAATTATGTTAGACATGTTTGGAGAGTTGGATTTAGAGGTGTGCCTTGACCTTGAAGAGACTAAGAAGAAGAAATGGTATGCACTTAGGAATAGAAAGATAGGGGTAAATTGGTATGCATAACGAATGATGATGATGATGAGGAAAAAAACTTGGATGTTAACCACATTAAGGGTACATGTAAGGTAATGGACACAAAAATAGAAGGTGCATACGTATCATGGGCCTATAAAAACAAAGAAGGTTAACATTGGGATAGATACATAGCATAAATAGGCCATTATTGGTTATTATTGGTCTGAGAAGGAGGTGGCTAAGATTATTGAGATCCTGTGTGACTTTCAAGAATTATTTTCACAAGGCTATCATGAGTTAAAATGAGTGCATCACTCTTTGGGTGAAATGAGGATCAAATTAAAATAAGGTGCGCACCCGATTAGGAAGAGGCCATACATGATGAATCCTAATTTACGCGTCAAGGTGAAAGAAGAAATAGATAAGATGTTGAAATCTAGAATCATTGAGCCCACTAAAGAGCTAGAATGGGTTATTCCCATGGTCATTAGTATTAAAAAGGATGGAGGATAAGGATTTGTGTGGATTATAGGGAGCTGAATGCTTCATGTGTTATTGATCCTTTTCCTACCCCATTTACTAAGGAGATCCTAGAAGGAGTTGCGGGTGCAGATCTACTCTTTTACTAATCAATTTTTAGGTTATCATTAAGTGTGCATAGAAAAAGAAGATCAGAAAATAAAATTTTCACCACTGAGTGGGGAAGTTTTGCATACATAGTTATGCCCTTTGACTTAAGAATACGCACAATATTTTCACGCATTATTGTGCAAGCATTTTAGAACTTCATTCATAGTGTTTTTACAGGTGTATCTCGATTATTAGACCATGTATGGTTTGGTTAAAGACCATTGTGAAAATTTGAGGCTTATGTTTAAGAGGTGTAGGTAGTTGAGTATCTCTCTGAATATTAAGAAATGTATCTTTACGACACCTTTTAACACTTTTCTTGGGAATATTATTTGTAAGGAAGGCTTGTTGGTAGATCCAACCAAGGTCGTTGTGATCTTGGGATTGGAAGAACCTAACAATAAAAGTGAAGTGCGTGGATTTATTGGACATACAAGGTATTACAAGAAATTCATTAAGGGCTATGCAAATATTGTCGCGCCCTTAGAGGAAATTTTGAAGGCTAAGGGAAAATTCTATTGGGGTGAGGCGCAACCCCAGAATTTGAAACATTAAAGGAAAGGCTTACCACTATACCTATTTTGTGCTTTCTTTCGTGGAATAAAACATTTCATGTTCATGTGGATGATTCCAAGATGGAGATTGGTGCAGAATTATTATGAAACTAGGAGAAGGAATTGTAGACCACCCTATTTATTTTGCAAGCATAAAGTTGACACCAACTGAACAAAATTATATAACTACCGAGCGCAAAGATTTTTCCATGATTTAAACACTACAAAATTTCAGAAAATACTTATTGGATACACCATTTATTTTCTTCACAGATCATATGAAACTTAAGTATTTGGTCAACAAGCTTGTTTTACAAGGGCACATTTACAGGTGGATACTACTATTTCAGGAGTTTTAATTTACAGTGATTGTGAAACCAGGAAAAAGTAACTTAGGAGCTGATCATTTCTTGAGAATCAATTTTTTCGAGGATGCACAGAGCATTGAGGAAACTATGATGGATGTACTACTCTTTAGATTGAATTGAGTGCCCATATGATTGGAAGATATTATATTATTTTATTGCAGACCGACAGCACCCGAGGGATCGCAGAGACGTTAGAGAAGAAATAACTTGTAATATGCGCAACACCTTAGTAATTGATAGGTGGATATTTATACAAGCTAGGTTGTGATGAAGTTTTATGCTAGTGTGTACTAGAACATGAGCATGAGGTAATAATGAAAGAAGCTCATGGTGGAATTGTAAGAGGTCATTATGCGTAAGATGCTATCGTGTGAAAGATTCTCATGGCTAGCCTTTGGTGGAAAACTTTATACAAAGATATTAAAGAATATGTCAAGGCGTGTGATCATTTTCAACACCTTGGGAAGCCTGGATCCAGGGATGAGATGCCTCTAAGGCCTATTACAAGTGTTGAACCTTTTGAGAAATGGGTGATTGACTTTGTGGGTCCTATTTCCCCACCACATGTAGGAATGACACATGCTACATTATAACTTATACATAATATCTGAAATGGTGGGAAGAAGTAGCACCTATAAAGGATTGCATAATAGCTACAATAACAAGATTTCTATGGGAAAACATTATCAATAAGTATGGATTTCCATTGAGCTTAACAAGTGATAGGGGCACTCATTTTATTAATGATACCATCATTATTCTTTTGGATGAGTTTATGGTGGCGCACCACCACAAGACAACCCCTATCATCCATACACCAATGGTACTATTGAGGCTTTCGACAAGATTCTTGTACACAAGTGACAAAAATATGTGATGTTGGAAGGAAATACTGGGATGATAAGGTATCTGTTGTACATTGGGCATATGGGACCACTTAAAAAAGATTGAATAAAACCACACCATTTTAGTTGGTATTTGATGTAGAGGTTGTATTTCCTTTCTAATTCATGTTTCCATCCCTACATATTGCACGTGTAGGAGGATTGGATGATGAATAAGCTATTGAAGAGTGCATAGAAAAATTGATGTAGTTGGATGAGAGGTGCATTATTTCTCGATGGAGCCAAAAGACATAAGGCATGACATGATAAACATATTTGGAATAAGGAATTTGAGGTTTGAAATATGTTTCTTTTTTATGATTCAAACTTTACTCACCACCTTGGGAAGTTGAAAGTTCATTGGTTGAGACCCTTTATTGTAATGAAGATATCGGAATCAAGAACTTGCAGTTACATGAATTGAATGGTAGTTATTTCCCTGTTACTTTAATGGGAGTAGGCTGAAACCCTACTATAAATAAGTCTTCTTGGTGTTTGTAATAAGGCAATATTGCCACTTAGATTATATTTCCCTTTCATGAATTTTATTTTCATGTGTTTCCTTTCATTGTTGCTATGCTTTGTCAATTTAGTTCATTGTTTTGTTGTAATAAACACGCCTACGTGCGAAGAGCTAATTACTATCTAGTGGATTCATGCACAGAGGACCACACATACTTTTAGTGTGGGGTGGATTACAAGAGCACACAAAGAGGAAAATTTGTTTTATTTTCAGACTACCTAATAATTGAATGAACAAGCGTATTGTTGATAATGTTGAAGTACAATGATAAGGTTTCATAAGAATGATGGTGATAACAAGAACAACGCCCAAAGTAAAATCCATGTATGATGAATAAGCACGTAGTGTAGTGTGAGGTAGGTAGTGACATGAGGTTCTACTTAGTATAATACGCATAGGTTTATGTACTTCAAAGACATGGAGTGCACGTAAGGAGGTTTGTGATCCGAGAAGTAGTTTTCACTCCTAAAGGTTTTAGCTGGAACATGCAATGTAAGCATGATGAAAAATGTGGAAAAGGAAGGAAAAAGTTGAAAATATGAATTAAATGTAGTTTTACAGTGGTAGTTGGCAAGAAATTAATGCGGGTAAAATTTGGAAACCTATAAATAAAGTGTCAAGGTAAAATCATTTTTACCTTACCTTGTGAAGAATTTGTGTATGCTTTCATGCAACCTAAGGAAAAATTGAGCAATTTAGTAAGAAATTGAGTGCCAAGTTGGAGAATCTATAACCAAAGTGAAAAGAAAACATGACCGAGTGAAGAGTGAGTTCTATTGGAGAGAATATTGCAGGTTGAGATGGCATGGTGTAGATCTGGAGGAAATTATGACTTTTCTAGCTAGGGTTTCAAGAATTAGGGCACATAATACAATATTTGAGATGGGAAGTGTGACATTGTTGTGTGGAAGGTATGTGGCAAGAGGTCTAGAGTATGTGACATTGTTGCGATGGAAATGGCACCGAGTGTAGACACCAAAATTGGGTCACACTCCCCTTGGCCTCCCATCGAATAATGAACTCAAACATATTCACCTAACCATGACCCCTTTCACCCCACATTAATATTAGTTTAATTAACTTAATTAAATTAATACCCACACTCACAATATACATTAATTAATTATTTTAATCAAGCTAATTTCCACCTCACCTAGACACCTCACCTAGCCACTTCACCTTAGACCTATTCATGGCATATTTCCATAACTAACTAAGACTTAGTTTAACCCTAAAAATCAATGCTTATTATCCCTCTAACCACCTTCCTACTCATAAAAATTTAGCATCCGTTATAAATGGGAAGGAAGGAATGAACTCCGAGCTAAAAGAGGCAAGATCTGCCAATTTTAGTAAACCTACGGAATCCCACCTTAACCGATGCGGTCGGCCAACCCGAAACCACCATCGGTTACCATTTATTCACCTTAGCAACCTTGTTTTTGGGTTGGCACATTCTGAGAGAAAGAGGACGAGAAGAGAGCTACATGCAAGCAAAAACTAGAGTCTTTTCACACACCCAGACATCCATAGCTAGCATCAGGACAGATCCAAAAGCAATTTACACTCACGGTAACATTCCAGGAAGCATCACTATTGCACCAAGCTCCATTCCACCAACCGATCATCACCACCACCCAACCATTGGACCTACAACATTGGTAAGTGTTTTTATCATTAATCATTTCCATTCTTATTCTACTCATAGAGTTGTTATCATTTTTGTTATCATTCTTCCTTTAACATTCTCATTCCTCCATAGCCTTCTTTCTGGAAAACTCAAAAATCTCACCCACCCATTTATCAGATCACCTATCCTAGCCCTTCCACCTCTCTGAGTGTTCTTAGCATTTCCATAGACCTTGTCATCCCCTTTTTTAGCTCCATCTAACCTCACCCAAACTCTACAATAAGATCTTTATTGAACTACCATCACCCTACTATACCGACATCGGTTACCCATAACCATCATTGGTCTCCCTTAAAACATCATCAGTTATACCAAATTGACATCGGTCTCTGTGTTTCATACCATGTGCCAATAACAGAACCAAACAACCTTTTACCAAATAACCTAAACAATGAAAAACATGACCTCGACCGGTTCCAAGACCTAACATCTACCAACCCTTCGAGATACGACTATAGCCTAGCCGGTTATATTAGATTTTCTTATTGTGATTGAATGAGATACCTAAATCATATCAACTACAGTAGGAATTTGATTATTTATCACATTAATTTGTTTTAAACAATGGATTGACAACCATCTAGGGAGTATCACACTTCCTAGATCTACCACACACTAGGTAGTCCACTGTCATATATTATTTAACTATTCTTTTGTGGTCTTGTTTTCTATTTCAGGTAGTTCCTCCTAGCCAAAAGGAAGATCTCACAACCGATATTGGATAAAGAATTCAAAATGCACGCAACAACCATCAACCAATCAGAAATAATAGGTATTTCTCCTCACCCTTATCCTTATTTGTTTCGTCTCAATAAAGTAAAGAAAACGGTGAAACATTTTGGCATGCCCGGTGGGACCCATCAAGGGTTCTATTGCATTTTCTTCATTTCTCGACAAAAGTTGTGTGTTTGTTTCCCTTTAAAAGGCTTACATAGTAATGTTATTCCCTAGTAATCCTCTCTTCTTTCTAATTGCTCTAAAATAAACATTTCTCTTGGTGCATTTAAAAAAGAATCATTCTTCTTTCTTGCTTTCTGCATTTAGTGAAAGAGCATACCCTCTCCTATTCATCATTTTCTTCATCAAATGTAATATTTTTGATTTGGGATTAAAATTGGTTACATTAAATTCTAATTTTATGCATTTAGCTCACATTAAAATGAGGGCAACCTATATGTTGGAAGTCATGCCTAGGTGATGGTTGACACAAACAATCGTAGAAAGCACATTCTGTGTGTGTGTGTGTGTGTGTGTGTGTGTGTGTGTGTGTCTTGACAAACTACAAAAATTGAAATATACACATATTTCTTAAACAACATCTTACTTGGGAACACCATCTCGCAATCAAACGATTAGATTGGCGTACTCTCTAGCTTGTTACCTTTGTCAAGTCATTATCTCGCAGAGGACAGCCCGCCCCCACCATAACAAAACACAAAACCTCTCCTTTTAGATATCCTCCTTTTTACAAAGCCTTCATCACCAAAAAAATCTATTATAAATTCATGAGTCAGTCTTATAAATAGCATAAGATCAACACATTAAAAATCACTTGTTAGGTACGTGTTTTTAGTGTTTGATTGACGTGCGTTTTGAGGTGTGAGGATACACTTCTCCATTTTTCCATTATGTTGCCTTACACACTCCACAATCACAGTTGGAGTATTCTGACTTCTTCTGAGTGTGTCAAGACTTCATTGCATCATCTCCAAACCTCTGGGTTGATTATTTATCTCACTAAAATTCACAACAATCCATTTTTCTACATTTTCCAATTTTTCTTAGAATCGACATCGGTTACCTCGGACCGGCATCATTTTTGATTAACTAACAAGGGTTTTATGTTCTTTTGGGTTAAATTTCCTAAAGAACCCTTATTTCATTTTCTTTTCTATCAGAGTTCCTGTGAGTCTCTTTACTCTCTAGGATTTGATAAACAATCATCATACAACTTGTTCATCTAATTGTCAATAGTCTTTGCTCCATCTGGTAAAATTTTTCTTGTCTCATAAGAATCGATGTCGAGTTACCCCTCGAACCAAGATTCACACCCTTAACCGTTGTCGATTAAATTATGTTGAATCTCAGCTGATACATTGCCCAAATTCACCTATAAACACCTATTTTCTTCATTCCTTCTCTCTCTCTTTATGCTCCGTAGGATACAACATCACATGATATAAATTCATTCACATGGTGTTGACTCGCAAGCAACCTAATGCTCTTATATTTCACACGAGTTATCAACCACTCCCACCTAGTCCTTCACCACCCTTTTTCCTGTTACCCATGGATCCAACCCTACCTACCACCATTACCATAGGTGACGAAGAATTTATACGAATCCTTGATCAGAATCCCATGGCCTTACAGTTCTACCTTTCCCACTCTTCCACCCAGGACTCCTCAGGTTAGTTGATATATGGAATGCCGTTATCCATCTCTCCCACCCTTATTCTCACTTCTGCATTAGCCCCTACTAATGTGGCGTTACCTTTGCCTACCTTATCCCTAATAGTTTCACAACTAGGCCCCATACCCGCTATGACCATTGCATCTGTAGTATTGGTCGCACCTGTAGTATCTGTTTTCCCCTCATCGACCACCTAGACCATAACCTCATCCGCACCCATTGTCTCACAGATACCAATCACAACACAACCACCCGTGGTATCGGTGACCCCTACTCCATTCCAGAATCTTGTCCTCTCCATCCCATAAACACTTCCCCAATCACTACTAGATTCACTATGATCGTCCCACCTACATACACATACTATCAACCACCCCCTATCTCATCTGTCACCCATTCTAGGATATGTGACCTCTATGTCGGTTCCCTATTCTCAACCTCCCTATTCATCACCATACAATGGAATGCCACCCACATCATAGGTTCAATACCCGCCCCTTATGCCACAGGAGGTGCCCTTCCATCACAACCTACCAATGACCTCCTCAAATTGATGATGGAAAGGATGCAGACACTAGAAGCATTGGTTTCTAGCTCACGCAATTCTCTCACCTACGATGAAATCTATAATGAGCCCATTCATCCATCCATCCCTATTTTCCCATACCCCATGCATTGGGAAATGCCAAAATTCAACCATTTCAATAGTAAAGAATACCCACAACAACATTTATGGTCTTTCAAACATGGGTGTTACCTAATCGCCCATGATGACACTTTACTCCTATGGACCTTCCCGATGTCCCTAATAGGACCTGCATTGGATTGGTACAATGGGATACCAAGACACTCCATCTACTCATTTAACCAGTATCCCAAGCCTTCTTAGACCACTTCTCAATCAACATTGTTAAGAAGGTCACCATGACTGATCTTTATTCCACACGACAGTACGACGATGAGTCTATCGCTGAATTTTTTACTCACTAGTGCAGCCTAATTAACTAGCTCACATTTCAATTACCTCAAACTGAACTCATAGATTTGTTTACTCAGGCTTGCGCTAGACACATCTTACCAACCTTGTAAGTGCAAAGATTTCATACTTTTGATGAGACATTCACCATGGCACGGAAATTGGAAATTCGTGCTATCAAAGAGAAGAAAATTCAAATTTGTAACAAGAACATCGCGTTCAAATCAAATGATGATTCTTCATATTCGAAACCCCAAAAAACTATTCAAAACCCAAGGGATCTGCCAACACCGTAGTTCTCAAGGCTGGCCCCCCTCATCAATCAAACCCAACCAAGCATCCTACTAATTTTTCCTCTCTGTCCAAGCTTTCCAACTCGGACAAGAAAAATGAAAGTACACTTCAATAGGAGAATCTTATGCTTCGTTTTGGAAAATCTTGTTAAAGATGGTGCCATTACCCTTCCACCTATAAAACCACACACTTTGGTTTTGACCCTGAGCGCCCATGCCCGCATGGTATAAGGAACATGAATTTTGCAACTATCATCATGTCAAAGGTCATAGCGACAATAACTACATCACCTTCAAGAATATCGTCCAAGAAATGTTAGACAACAAATATCTAGTCTTGGATAGCCCAAATGCACCCGCTAACCAAAACTACATATCTTCAAGAATTCATTCCCTAATCATGCCCCATATTCCAGCCAAGATGGTGACACTTCAAAGGATGATAGAAATGTCTGCGAGGTCCATGTTATTTTTGATGACATACCAATTGCTTCCCAATTGCCTCATGTTCCTTCCATAGACGAAATATTAGCCCGAACCCCCTACCTGCACAAGAACCTATTTCATCTACTCCTCCACCCATAGAGGAACCCCCTTCATTTTCTCCTTCATCGTGGAAGAGCCTATAATTAGCACACCGCCTTTGACCCCTCAAATTTCTAAGCAGTTTTCAATGGCACCTCTCCTACTCATAGGAGGTACATGTCCACAACCTACACCATCACAAGGAGAGTCCACCTCGTCTGGCCCATCCTCTCCTCTACCCATGGAGGATCCTATAGAAATACCATTTCCTTTAGATGACCATTCACCACTAGACCTTCAAGATCCCACTAATCTGATGTCGGATCTCTTACCCATAGAGTCTGAGGCTAGCCATTTCCCTGTATCTCAAATACATCCCACGGGATTGCTACCATTTTCACGCTTGGCCGATTGCCTGGACTATGTTGATCGAGCCTTACTTTGGGGACACCTTCTACTTCTAGTTTCAACCCAAATGCAGCTGTCACTCACCGACACCTCCACTATCTATCCAAAAGTGTTTTGAGCAACCAAAATAAACACAACCATGAATATTGCAACACCTTCCACATCACCAACCGTACCCCAACACACACCTCTACCCACAACCCAACATACATCTACACCCAAACTCACCTCCCTTACCTAAACCCATCACCACCTTAGGGGTCATACCAACATCAAACCTTACTCACCCACCCATCAAATTAGATTTAGCCACTTCTTCCAAAACTAACACTAAACTTACCCCAACCCCTAAAAATAAGATCCAACCTCCTAGGCCTCATACACCAACCTCGCCTACCACGCCATTATCACCTTCACCCCTTCCATCCATCCTAGGGCCTCACCCTCGACCATACGGCCAAGAAACCATCTTCCACCGGAAAACTAAGAATGCAATAGCCCATCTCCTCATCACGGACCTCTAATATACCCAAGCGACCCACACAACTTCCACCATCACTCGTAACCTTCTTACCACCCATACCACCACTACCGTCCATAACTTCTTCACTACCCATGATACTTCCTTCTCTTTCACTCACACCTTCTACCCAACCTCTACCACCCACCTCCACAACACTTCGGTTACCCCCATGGGTAACCCGTCCTCTTCCACCATCTACTTTTCCTTCTACATCTCATACACCCGTGTCATCTTTGCCCAAAATTTGCAACCTAAAGCAAAGAATCCACTACTCTCCAATAAGGTAGTTCAACCAACCCAATCTTCCATCGCCAGCTCTTCTACCATACCCATGCCCAAGTAGATGCAACCAAGACTGAAGACCACTCCACACACCAAACTAGTGGACCAACCCATTCCCCCTCATGTAAAGCCTCTTCCTCCACAATCAACCATACTTGTACCCAAACCCACATTCACCTCCCATTGTGATCCACTAGTAGGATCTTACACCAAAATCTTAACTAATCTCCTCGAAAATTCTGTCATCACATTACCACCTCTTAGACCTTATGACCCACTCAAACCCAAACCAAAAGGGTTTGAAGAAACTAAAATTTGTGCCTACCATTGTGTGCTAGGACACGATGTTGAGAATTGTAAGGATAGACAACTTCAATTTCATTTGGAGGAGCATTCTTAGGTGCATCATCCACATAGAATGTGAGCACGTAGAATGTTGGATTCACCTCTGGAAGTGGAACTACTTCACAGACTATATGGGTTCAATATAGTATTACTATCTGAGCACATGGGAGTACGTCTATAGGCCCTATTCCAACTATAGGTGGTGGATCAGGAGGTATAGGTGGTTCTAGTTCTAGTGGGTCTTGTGGTTCTAGAGGCAGAGGGAACACAAGAGGTTCTAAATCAAGTTGTCAAGGTTTGCAGCAACCACATAATATCTACATGGAGATGTCTCTTCATCTTGTAGAGTATAGAGGTATAGAGGATGTTGCCGAACATGTGCATATGTGTGAAATATTGTGGTGTGCTAAAGGGATCACAGCTGCTGAGTGAAAGGAAAGTCAATTCACCACTACATTACAGGGGCACACACATAGCTAGTATAGGAAATTTGACCCTGATCAAACTTGTGTGGATTATGCAGCATTGAGAGATGCTTTCTTGAAAGAGTTCCGTATACCTGAGTTTAAGCAGAAGAGTATAAGTGCACTTTAGGATATCAAGCAAGGCACTACCGAGGGTGTACCTAAGTATGATGCTCATTTTAAGACACTTCTATCTAAGCTATCTTATGATATTCACACTAGCCATCATACACAGTGGTTCGTTGGAGGATTGATTACACCTTTTAGAAGGGCGCTATCACATAAGACATACATTGATCCGCACGGGCAACGGGAAGCAGATTTGTGTGCTTTGAGGTAGTTAAGAGCACTGCCACTTATGTTAGTCCATTCCTAGAGGCACAGTTGTCAGCTATGGAAAAGCAAAGCAGTTAGAGAAGCTATCAACAAATTCAACCCATGAAATGCGCTTAGGAATTTGGTGTACAGATTGTGAAGTGGAAGGTCACACCAAGGATAGTTTCCCTCACTGATATGTACACTCATTACTATTAGACTATGAAATTTTTCATTTGAATCATGATGCTAGTCACTTTGTCCTTTATTCATCGTGCATGATAAGGAAGAATGTATCTTGCTTTTGCAAAATTTGTAGGTCAACGACCCATGATATCGAGGATTTTTGGCTGATTAGTCGATCCAGTGGATGCTATAGACCGTGGAGTATGACATACAAGTATAATAGATAATTCTAAGGGTAAGAATGAGCACCAGGATCGGGATCATAATCAAATGCACTATGATAGGAATGAGGGGCGCTTTGAAGGAGGTCATAGAAGAGGATGTGGATTTTGTGGTGGATATGGAGGATGAGGTCATGGTGGAGGAAGAGGTGATTTCCCTCATGGAACATGTTATACATGTGGATATCTTGACCACTATAGGTGCGAATGTCCTCAGAATATTGCATGTTATTTCTATGGAAAGAACCATAGCTATGAAGAGTGCCCAGACTTATATGAGCATCTGAGTAAGTAGCATAAGCAAGAGAACAAAGGCACCGAGATGGTTAGAATCCAGTGCGTGGTAGAGATCAATGGATGCCCAAGATAACCGAAGGACCTGAGGCATTGATAGTGAAGATTACTACACGCGTTGAAGCAACACACGTGAGAGAGGCATTACACAAGAAGCCTACGATCACCAAGGAGGAGGTTTTACATGCGAGGTACCCAAATCCTGCTCATTAGAAGGAAGTTTACCAAGATACCATGGAAGTGCTAAGGAATCTTTAGGGTGAGATACAGTACCTCAAGGAGCAAAATAAAGCATTAGAGACGGTCCAAATTGATATCGATGATCTACGAGAGGTGTGCAAGATGTTGCGCCAGGAGAACATTATTCCACTATTAGGAAGTTGGTTAAAAGGGAACACTCCACACGTAGGTCTTGAGACCAGATGGAAGATTCTGCATGTAAATATTCCCCCTGATAGCATTGACTATGAAAAAGAAATTACTCTAAATGTTGTTGTAGATGGGTGGCATTGAGCAATATATTGATCGATACAGGTGTGGAGGTAAATGTGCTTACATTAGATGCATGGGTACAAATGGGGAGCCCTCCATTGTAGCCATCATCTAATGTTTTGTTTATGGTAAAATGGACTAAGGCCACTCCCATAGGAGTTTTGAAAGATGCATCTATAACTATACAAGGGGCCAAGTTCACTGGGATTTTGAGGTATTAGCACTTGCAGAAGTAAACAATTTTCCAGCCCTGCTTGGATGCCCTTGGTGTTATGCGAATAATGTTGACTTGAGATTTAATAAGGGGTATATCAGCTTTGAAAACAAGGAGGAAAGGGTTGTGATACCTTTGACAGATGGAAATTCTACACCATATGTTGAACCTCTAAGTGAGGAGGATTTAAACAGAGTCTATGTATGTGCTATTCAGACCCAAAGGTCAATGAGCCATCAAAAGAAGGCATCCTACAATGGGAGGATTCTCATTCTATTAGTGATACTACAAGTATTGCTTGTGACAATTGGGCTCATGGTACATATGAATTAGTAGGATGCGAGGTGAAAAGTGTGGTTGCGCACAAGAATGGACTTTATTCAATTTGACAGATAGGTAGCACAAGTACCTTGGTATACAGGGGATAGAAGATCTTCCTGCCTTTTTGAGGGCCATGGAAACACAGTGGATAAATCAAGTTAAAAGGAGAGATATGTTAGTATATACACTGCGTGGGACAACAATGTGCTGGTGGGTAGTCCATAGAGATAATCTTATAAATTGGGAAGAGATTGGAGTTGCTTTGTCTACTAGGTTTATAAGGAACAATGCACCTACGCAAATCTACACTTATCATGGTGATCAACCTGTTCAACATCACATTCAACAATGTGAAAGAATCTGGACAGAAGGATAGGAAGCATTACCACCTTCACTCTGGGTGCATATATTGTATTCTACGCTATAAGGATACGCATGTGGTTGGTATGTATATGTAAAAATACATTGAGAAACTAGAAAATGGAAATATTTGACTGCAGGAATGATCCAAACTTTTGAATACTTCTTGACTAAACCTCCTATAGCATAGGCATTAAAATTTTTCAAGCACTTAACTATGGGAAATAGTGCAAAAGGCCGAGGAGCATATACATGAATTATTCGTTGGGGCGTAGTTCGGAGCATGTTTTGAAAAGGAAGAATAAATGGACTCCATAGTACTTGAACGTGCTTGACTTGAGAAAGAGAAAGGAATGATGGTTTCGGTCATGGATAATGAGGAATTTGAGAACCTAGATATTGAACATTCACACAGGGGTGCACGAGGTCTTGGAAAGTGCGCATAGACAAGGAGGCATGTGCCTACCATGAACCCATGAAGACAAAGAAGGTGAATATAGGTTTGGAAGCCGAGCCTAAGAAGGCCATAATCGAGGTTACTGGTCGACTCAAAGGTATAAAATATCATTGAGTTACTTAGGGATTATCAGGACTTATTCCTCAGGAATATCATGCACTTAAAGGCATGCATGAATCACTTAGGGAAATGAAGATCAAACTTAAGGGTGGTGCATGACCATGAGTCGAGAAGAGACCTTACATAATGAATCCTAATTTGCATGAAAAAGTAAAAGAAGAAATTGATAAAATGTTGAAATATGGAATTATCAAGCCCCTTAATGAGTCAGAATGGGTTAGCCCAATGGTGATCGGTATCAAGAAGGATAGATGGATTAGGATATGTGTGGACTATAGAGAGCTAAATGCTACATGTGTCATAGATTCCTTCCCTATGCCATTCACTGAGGAAATACTAGAAGGAGTTGTAGGGTGTGAAATATATTCCTTCAAGGATGGATTTTATTGGTATCATCAGGTTAGGATTGCTCAGATGATCACAAAAAGATAACATTTACTACTGAATGGGGCAATTTTTCCTATACTGTGATGCCCTTTGGATTGAAAAACGTGCCTGTTGTATTCTCGTGCATAGTTGTTCAGAATTTAAGGATTTTATTCATAATTTCTTACAGGTATACCTAGATGATTGGACAGTATATGGGCTTGTGAAAGATCATTATGACAATATGCGCTTAATGTTTGAACGATGCAGAAAATTGAGTATCTATTTGAACATCAAGAAGTGCATATTTTCTACGCCATTTGGGATACTATTAGGACATATAATATGTAAGGAAGGTTTGCTAGTTGATCCAACCAAGGTTGCAGTCATCTTAGGCCTGGAAGCACATACTAGTCAAAGTGAGGTGTGTGGATTTTTAGGTCATACAGGGTATTATAGAAAATTCAAAAAAGGGTATGTCAAAATTGCACACCCTTGGAAGAATTGCTAAAGGGGGAAGACAAATTTTATTGGCGAGAACCATAGCAACGTGCATTTGAGATATTAAAAGAGAAACCTACTACCACACCCATTCTATGCTTTCCCTCATGGGATAAACCATTTCATGTGCATGTGGATGCTTTTGGCATGGCCTTTGGTGCTATGTTAGCTCAACTCGACAAAGGTATTATGGATCATCCATCTATTTTTCTAGTAGGAAATGACTCATGTAGAATGGAATTATACAACTACAGAAAGCGTGAAGCATTGTCAATGATCTATGCATTGTACAAGTTTCAACAAGTACTTGTTAGCAACACCATTTGTGTTTTATATAGATCACATGGAATTGAAGTACTTGGTAAACAAGCCCATCTTACAGGGCGCATATGTAGATGGGTGCTCCTATTTCAAGAGTTTGACTTCACAGTTGTGGTGAAGCTAGGGAAAAGCAATTCTGGACCAGATCATTTATCTAGAATCAATTCAGGAGAGGATGCACAAACAATTAAAGAAACAATGTTGGATGCACAGTTATATAGGTTACAACACGCGCCCATGGAATTAGAAGACATTGCTATCTTTCTATGAACAGTATGACACTAGAAGGAATGAAAGCATTAGAAAAGAAGTAGCTTGTTATACGCGTGGCACCATTTATGTTAATTAGTGGTGACCTCTACAAGCTAGGTAGAGATGAAGTATTACGATGTTGTGTATTAGAACATGAGTGTCAAGATATTATGGAAGAATCTCATGGTGGTATTGTAAGGGGGACATTATGCAGGTGATGTGACTGCCTGGAAGATCCTACTTGCTGGATTATGGTGAGAGACATTGTATAAGGACTGTAAAGAATATTGTAAGGTGTGTGATCATTGTAAGAACCTAGGAAAACCAGGGAAAAGAGATGAGATGCCTTTGAGACCGATCACTAGTGCCGAACCGTTTGAGAAATGGGCCATTGATTTTGTAGGACCTATTTCGCCAGCCACGCGCAGAATGGATTGCGTTATATTATTACTTGCACATATTATCTCACATGGTTGGTAGAAGCAACACCTACTTAGGACTATACGGTAGCTTCAATAGCTAGGTTTCTATGGGAGAATGTTCTTACAAGATATGGATTTCCTTAAGCTTGACAAGTGATCGAGCTAGATAATTTTTGAATGAGAAAATCAAGATGCTATTAGATGAGTTTATGGTTGCACACCATAAAACTACACCTTATCATCCTCAAGAAAATGAACTCATGAAGCCTTCAACAATATTTTCAGCCGAAATTTGTCAAAGATTTGTGATGTTGGAAGAAAGGATTGGGATCAAAAAGTATGAGCTATTCTTTGGGCATATAGAACAACTTACAAGAGATTGAACAAAGCCACACCATTTCATTTGGTGTTTGGCACAAATTAGAATTTATGTTACCTTCTTTGCACATTGCACACGCTGGAGGTCTAGGCTGATGAACATGATTTAGAAGAATGTATCAAAAAGACGATTCAACTAGATAAGAGCCGAGTCATAGTAAGATGGAGTCGAAGTAGGAAAAGGCCGGCGTAAGGCATGGCATGATAGAAACATAAGGGATAAGAAATTTGAGATTGGACAAATGGTACTTCTTTATGAATCAAAGTTTTTACACCATCTAGGTAAGCTCAAATTACATTGGTTGGGGCCATATGTTATCACTTCTATACTTGAATTAGGTGCTTTCCAGTTAGAAACACTTGATGGAATACGACTACCTGTTACTTTAATGGGAGTAGGCTGAAGCCCTACTATAAATAAGTTTTCTTGGTGTTTGTAATAAGGCATTATTGCCATTTAGTTTAGGTTTTCAATTCTATATTTCCTTAATGTATTTCCTTCATTGTCGTTATGCTTTGTCAATTTCGTTGTTGTTCTTATGTAATAAGCGTGTTTGTGTGCATGAAGCTAATTACTATATGAAGATTGTTTATGTGCAGAGGACTGCACATACTTTTAGTGTGGGGTGGTTGTAGTTATCCAAGAAAAATATTTTGGGAATTGAAAGGTGAAAGGAATAAGTTACTATGGGTGTACTTTAAGTCAAAAGAAGATTGCTTCTCAAAAGTGACCAAGGATGGAGATGAATGAAATAAAAATATAACGCGAGGTAAGTGGAGGACATGATAGCTACCAGGAGAAGGTACTGTGATGAGGTACTCAGGCGTAGAAGCATGCGCTAAAGAGAAGTCTGTGACCAGAGGGTAGGAAGGCACACTAGAAGGTTATAGTTGGGCATGAAGATGTACCACACAAAATGAATGGATTTGGTCAATGAATGAGGGGATATTTGGTAGGTGAAGGAGTAATAAATGCATCAAAATTTGAAAATTTTTGAAAAATTTATATAAGGATGGGTTGCAGATTCATTTTTACTATTACAACTAAGAGTATTTGAAGAAAGAGCCAAGTACGAAGAGCCTAGTGATCGAGTTAAGGTGCGAAGGGTGTGAAACTAAGCATGACAACTAGATATATGTGACAAAAAGCTTACGTCCTGATGGTGAAGGGTTTGAGTGAAGCAGGGAGACATAAAAGGGTTATGTTATGAGGTTTCCACCTAGGGCATGATTGAATCAAGCTAGGGTTTGATTTGAAAAGTTACAGAGTTGAAGAGGAAACATTTGCAAGGTAAAAATGGCAATTTGAAGAAGACATCTACAACAACAATAAAAAGGAAAGAAGAAGGTAGTTGTTGAGGAGGAAGAAATGGCACCCGTAAGCCATTTTTCAGAGATGCAATATCCAAAGGGAGTCATCGTTAGGAAAGAATGGGATTCGCCCATCAGAAAGAGAAAAGTAAGTGAATATAATCACGACTTCTTGAAAAACAGAAGGAGCTCGATTCCTTGCTCACTTTGCTAGAATGAAAAAGTGCATGGTGGAGGACATGCTAGTATATGTGTTATGTTTGTGGAGCCTATTTTCATGTTAGAGTGTGGTACACCTTCTATGTGTTACACTCGGGTATTTTTATGGCGGTCCCGCTCGCCGGTGAGCGGGTCAAGGGGGTTTGGGGGCAAAGCCCCTGAAGCAAATTTTCATGGGTGGTTTATTAACCCATGGGTAATGGGTAACCATTATGGGCTGTTTTTGGGTCCATGGTTTTTTCGGTACTCATTGTTTTTTATACCCACAATTTTTTGTCTATGGTTTTGATACCCACGCTTTTTGCCCATGGTTTTGATACCCATGGTTTTGTACCCATTTTTGTATCAAATCGCTTAAGCAATTGTCTATTTATATGGTCTTATGCATATAATACATACAAGTAAATGTATTACAGATGTGTTTTGAATTCGGGTGTGAATTCTCAGAGAGTTTGTTGAGCATAGCTCCAAACGGATCTGGGTATTGTATTGAGAGAGTGGAGGCTTGTAATAAAATCTGAGCAAGTGATTCTTGTGGGACGTAGCCCAAATTGGGTGAACCACGTTAAATCTTGTCTCTTTGTGTTGTGTTATTTATTCTGCACTTTTATTTGAGATCTATAATATTTTCTACATATTAGTTTCTACTGTTACGATTCTATAAGGGATTATTCCACATATTTTATCTCTTATTTCCTAACAATTGGTATCAGAGCCTGGTTTGGTTTGCTGAAGTGTTGAATCACAGGGAAATTTTTATCTTGAGTGGGAGCTATGGCAGATGATGGAAGATCTAGGGTTGATAAATTCAACGGGCATAATTTCAGTCTTTGGAAGATGCAGATGGAAGATTACCTTTATCAGAAGGATCTTTATACTCCACTGTCTGAGAAGGTGAACAAACCCTCGAGTATGATAGATGCGAATGGGATTTGTTGGATCGGAAGGAACTTGGAATGATCCGTGTGTCTTGCATCTTCGGTATTATTTAATGTTTCAAAGGAAAAGACTACAAAAGAACTAATGGATGCATTAGGAAGTTGTATGAAAACCCTCTACCTCTAATAAGATATTTTTAATGAAAAAGTTGTTTAATATGAAGATGTCTGAGAATAGTTCAAGAGTAGATCATTTAAATGATTTCAATATGGTTGTGAATATGCTAGCTTTGGTTATAATAGAATTTGATGAAGAAGTTAGGGCTTTATTAATTTGTGCTCTTTACCCGAAAGTTGAATAGCTGGTAATGGCGGTAAGCAACTCTGGTTCCAGCTAACTCAAAGTCAAGTTTGAGGATGTCAGAGGGGTGATTCTAAGCGAGGAAATGCGAAGAAAAAGCTCCGGGAATCTTCTACTTCAGGAATGCTTTGACAAAGGAAACTAGAGGGAGACAAAAGAATAGAGGAAACCGTGGAAAATCGAAAGATCGGCAAGGTCAAAATCCAAGAGCAAGATTGTATGTTGGAACTTGTGGAAAGTCCGGCATGCAAAGAAGGACTGTTGGGAGCTTTCGGACAAGAAGAAACAACAGAAGAAAAAAGGAGGCAAATGTGGCATCGGGTAATGTATGTCAGATGCTTTGATTCTTTCTTTTGCATAATATTATCAATCTTGGGTTTTAGATTCAGGGGCTTCTTTTCATGCTACTCCACATAGGCATTATTTTGTTGATTATGTTCAAGGGGATTTTGGGCATGTTTTTCTTGGTGATGATGAGCCTTGCAGTATAGTTGGAAAAGGTTCTTGTTCAGTTAAGATGCGTAATGGGAATACATGGCTATTGAAGGATGTCGATATGTGCCTACATTAAGGAGAAATTTGATATCGGTAGGGCAATCGGGAAGTGATGGTCAGATCATGTGATATTTACAAGCTACTCTTGAAGGTTACCAAGGGTGCTCTTGTGGTGGCAAGAGGTAAGAAGGTTGAACCTTGTATTTATCCACTGATAGTACTAATGATTGTAATCTTGTGGCTTTAGATGCAGATACAACATTATGGCACTATAGGCTCACCATATATGAGCCATAAGGGCATGGACATCATAAAGAAGAATTTTCCTAGATATACAGAAACAAGTTTGGATTTCTGTGAGAACTGCATATATGGGAAACAAAAGTGAGTAAGGTTTCTCAAGGTTGGACCTACAAAGAAAGAGAGTAAGTTAGAGTTGGTACATTCTGATGTGTGGGGCCACTCGTATCATCTCTCGGGGTTCAAGTTATTATGTTACTTTACTTATTGATGATGCAACAAGGAAAGTTTGGGTTTATTGTATTAGAAATAAATATGATGTATTTGACACTTTTGTTAAATGGAAAGCCTTGTAGAGAATGAAACAAGTCTTAAGCTAAAATGTCTCAGTCGATAATGGAGGGGAGTATCAGAACAATGAATTTAATGATTATTGTTCTAAGAATGGAATCCATAGGCAAAAGATGGTTCCAGAACTCCATAGAGAATGGGGGTATCGTAAAGGATGAATAGAACAATAATGGAACATGCTAGAGCATGAGGTTACATGCAGATCGCCTCTTTCTTTTTGGGTAGAAGTGGTGAGCACAAATGTGCTGTACTTGATAAACAGAGGACCCTCAAGTGCCTCGATGGAGGCATACCCGAGGAGGCTTGGTATGGTAAGAAAGTTGATTATTCATTTCTTAGAGTCTTTGGATGTGAGGTGTTTGTTCATATAGACAAGGATGATAGGACCAAGCTAGAGGCTAAATCGAAAAATGTACTTTCATTGGTTATGGTGGTGATGACTTTGGATTTAAATGTTGGAGTATTAAGGACAAGAAAATCATTCGGTCTAGGGATGTGGTCTTTAATGAGAAAGTCATGTATAAGCAATAAATAGCAGAAAATAGGGAAGAATCCAAGAAAGAATATGCAAAGTGGTAGAGGATCTTCCTGATGGGACAAAGACCCATGAATCAGCTTCAGAACCAACTCAACAGAACCCCAAACTCCTACAAAGGAGGAGGTCTTCTAGGGTAAGAAAAGAACCTGAACATTTTTCTCCTTCTCTTTATTATTTATTACTCACTGATAGTGGAGAGCCAGAGAGCTTTGATGAAGCAATGCAGGTAGATGCCAGTAAGAAGTGGGAGCAAGCCATGGATGAGGAGCATAAGTCTCTCATGGAGAACCAGACTTGGGATTTGGTGAAGCTACCGGAAGGCAAAAGAGCATTGCAGAAACAAGTGGGTGTACAGAGTTAAAGACGAAGAAGGAGGAAAGAAAAGATATAAGGCCCGGTTGGTGGTCAAGGGGTTTGCATAGAAACAAGGTATAGATTTTGATGAGATCTTTTCTCCTGTAGTAAAAATGACTTCTATTAGAACTGTTCTTGGAATAGTGGCAGTAGAAGACTTACACTTAGAATAGTTAGATGTAAAGACTACATTTCTCCATGGTGATTTGGAGGAGGAGCTATATATGCAACAACCAAAAGGATATGAAGTCAAAGGTAAAGAGGAGATGGTGTGCAAACTGAAGAAGAGCTTGTATGGCCTGAAACAAGCTCCACGTCAATGGTATAAGAAGTTTGATAGCTTCATGATGGAGCAAGGTTATATTAGATGTCATTCTCACCATCATGTGTGTATACAAAGAAATTTGAGGATGGAAGTTATATTATCCTGTGTTTGTATGATGTGATGACATGTTGGTTGTAGTAAAAACATGCAGAAATAAAAGTACTCAAGAAACAACTAAGTGAATCCTTTGATATGAAGGATTTGGGGGCAGCCAGACAAATCCTTGGTATGAGGATAACTCGAGATAGGAAGGAATGGAAGCTAACTTTATCTCAGAAGAGTACATTAAGAAGGTATTGATAGGTTTAACATGCAGATGCTAAACCGGTTGGGACTCCTTTGGCAGGCCATTTTAAGTTATCAAAGGAGCAATGTCCCAAGATAGAGCAAGAAAGAAACCATATGTCCAAGGTACCTTACTCATCAACGGTTGGAAGTTTGATGTATGCTATGGTGTGCACTAGGCCTGATATTGCCCATGCAAAGGGGAGCTGTGAGTAGATTTATGAGTGATCCAGTAAAGAGCATCGGTAAGCAATAAAGTGGATCCTTCTGGTATTTGAGAGGGACCATGGGGACAGTTTTATGCTATAGTGGATCAGACACCACTTTACGTGGTTATGTAGATTCAAACATGGCTGGAGATGTAGACAACAGGAGGAGCATGACAGTTATATTTACACTATAGGTGGGACAACAGTGAGCTAGATTTCACGACTACAGAAGTTGGTGGCTTTGTCAACCACGGAGGCTGAGTATGTTGCTGCCACAGAGGCAAGCAAAGAGATGATTTGGTTACAACAATTGCTTGAGGAGTTAGGGCATAAGCAGAGGAATGTAAGTTGCATAGTGATAGTCAGAGTGCTATACACCTAGCTAAGAACTCTACTTTCCACTCCAAGACGAAGCATATACAGTTGAGATATCACTTCATCAGGACAACTTTGGAGGAAGATAAGTTAAAGTTGGAGAAGATTCATACCAGTCAGAATCCTTGCAGACATGATGACCAAGGTGGTCACAAGGGATAAACTAAAGCTATGTTCAACTTTGGTTGGCCTTCATGATGACAAAGAAGGGTCGAGAAGCTTGCTTAGTGGAAATCACCTCCAAGTGGGAGATTGTTATGTTTGTGGAGCCTATTTTCATGTTAGAGTGTGGTACACCTTCTATGTGTTACACTTGGGTATTTTTATGGTGGTCCCATGGTTTTGATACCCATTTTAAAATTTTCATGGGTGGTTTATTAACCCATGGGTAATGGGTAACCGTTATGGGTTGTTTTTGGGCCCATGGTTTTTTCGATACACATTGTTTTGATACCCACGATTTTTTGCCCATGGTTTTGATACCCACAGTTTTGCCTATGGTTTTGATACCCACGGTTTTGTATCAAACTACTTAAGAAATTGTCTATTTATATGGTCTTATGCATATGATACATACAAGTAAATGTATTGCAGATGTGTTTTGAATTCGGGTGTAAATTCTGTAGAGTTTGTTGAGTATAGCTCCAAATGGATCTGGGTATTGTATTGAGAGAGTGGAGGCTTGTAATAAAATATGAGCAAGTGATTCTTGGTGGACGTAGCCCAAATTGGGTGAACCACGTTAAATCTTGTCTCTCTGTGTTGTGTTATTTATTCTACACTTTAGTTATTTTAGACTCGTATATAGTTTCTACTATTGCGATTCTATAAGGAGTATTCCACATATTTTATCTCTTATTACCTAACAATATGATGATGCGGGTGAAAAGCTATTGAAGAGAATTGAAGTCTACCAAATATGATCTTCTATATTTTGGAAAGTATGAGCCCTCGTATTAGTGGCTCATGAGTAGGGTGCATGAAGACTTCTTCTACTTTGCGGGACGTAAAGTTAGAGTCTCATATGTACTTGTCTCATCGATTCATGATTTTGAAGGCCACATGAGAAGATATAAAAGGTGATCTTGTAGATAAATATGGATTGTAAAGACCAAACAGGAGTTGGGATACTTGAAGGGTCCATGTGGAATGGACATAGATAAATTAAAGAACTGTCTAGTTGTACAAGTTGCATCCCACCTTGTTACCAAGTTGAATGATCAGGAGTGGTGGTCTCAGGTAAATACTATGTGGTTGCATGTGGCGCGTAAGATGTCAGAAGGGACAATCTACAACATTACAAGCTATATTATAGAGAAAATAGTCAAAGAAGTGTGCACATGAGGGAAGATCAGCTTTGGGGCTGTTCTATTATCACTGGTATTTATGGAGATCGGAGTACCAGATGGACCAAAGGAGAATGTATGGGAATACCCCATGGAGAACAAGTCCCCAGCTGAAAGATTTAGCAAGTACCTATGTAAGGGGGATATGACAGATGATGTAAAGAAAAGGGCAGAGAAGTGGTATGATAGACTCCACACAACATTTGGGGAAGAGTGGCACATCTCGAAGGACCTACTAGAAGTGGTAGGGAAACAAGTTCAGTTTTGTTATATATCAACATTTCTACATCGCATGCTTTCCAATGAAAGATGGAGTTTGGAGCCCTTGGTGCAAGTTTCCTTACGCATTCACTGCAAGGTATTTTCAAGCATTTGTTCATAGATTTACAGACACATGCCGATTGGTCTTCAATGTAGATAAGGTAGACTGTGATTACCATATGCTAAGGAAGAAGTATGTGTACCTAGCGAAAGCACTTATATAGAGAGGATCATTTCGAAGTATCAATATCAAGCCAATAAGATTGGGTCAGGCAGATGGGGGCAACATTGGTGTATCTCTAGTTGAAGCTGAAAATGGAGAATAAAAAATATGTGGAAGGTGAGTTCACACTTCCAGCACCACCAAAGGGAAAGCATACAATGGAGAACATCCCAGTGCTTAAGCCCATAGAACAAGTTGAAGTGCAGGATGAGGAGGAGGAGCACGAAGATAGTGGTGGTTTGGAGCATAGGGGTAGGAGACATCCTACAAGTAAAGGTGAAGCTGAGCATGCCATTACACCACCTCAGCCATAAGAGGGGGATGATGAGGACGTGAATGCAGTCCAAGGGGAGCACATGTTTAAAAGGGTATTTAGGAGAACAAGGACCCAAGGTGCTACTCCAACCACTGTGCATAAATCACCCAGACTCTCCCCACAAAAGGAGGCTACTACGCAGAGGAGGGAAATAAAGTTGAATGAGGATGTAGAAGAGTAAGAGGAAATCATGCCTAATTCTCCTATACTTCTAGAGGACACAGAAGAATAGGGTGAGGCATCAAAGGAAAAAGAAGAGGAAGATAAAAGACCAGAGGAGACAACTGCAGAGGATGTTTAGGACATGGAGACACAAGTCCCTAATTTGGAGGCTAAAGTTCCTAAGAAACAAAGGTTTAGAAGAACAAGTGGAGAGCACATTCCACCGGCCATGGGGTATGTAGAGGATGTAGGAAAAATTGTTTGCACCCGCTTCTAGAGCACAATAGCACAGAAGGATTTATTCGGCTGGGAGTTAATGGATGAAGATATGGCAACGTGTGCACTCGAAAGTAACTATCGTGGTCGATGCACACCCACATGGATGAGCCTAAATTTGATGTGTGTGAAGAGTCATGCATTTCGAGAAGACTAAAGAAGGAACCTCAAGCTAGACACATGACAATAAAGCCTACTATCATGTAAGATGAGCAAGTCAACAATGCATTGGTGAAAGTTTTCTGCTGAGGTGACAAGAAGAAACATGAACAAATCTGCCACGATCAGAGCATTGCGTGAAGAGTTGAAGAGAAAGGATGCAAAGATAGCGCACATAACACAAGAGAGGGAATTCACGTAGAAGAAGAGCGAGGTGTTCATAAGCATCACAGAGGAGATTGGGGACAATGTAATCAAAGTAATGCCACACTTAGAGGTCAAGGTACCACAGACATTTCCTTTCATGATACACTATGTGTGAAAGTTGGTAGACTTGGTACTTGAAGAGGTAACTTTGCGTATGCAAGTGCTAGAATGCTCTAAACAAGATGCCAAACAAGAGAAAGCATCTATGATGAGAAAAATTGCATATTATGAAGGGCTTTTGCAAGAATTACAAGAAGTATTAAAGAAAGTGGACCAGGCTTTAAATATATGCATAACTCTAGAGGCACTTATCAACATTAAGACCCTCCAAGAGAATAACAAGGTCTAAAAGTGATGAAAGATGAGACATTGGTCCGTATAGAGAGATTGTCAATGGTTAAACAAAGCCCGAGGCCACGCGCAACAAAGACAAGAGACGTCAAGACTTGGCCGGAAGAGCTTGGAAAGCTGATTGCACAGAAGATGGACCTTTTAGAAGGAATAATGACATCAATGTCCAATGTTGTTTTGGTTCTGTGAAACGAGAAAGGAGAAATTGTGAGGGATGAGTTGGAATTCATTGTTGTGGACATCCCAGAAAAAGAAGAGCAAGCACTCCCTAACTGGCAGATATTAGAGGCTGAATTTAAGGAAGAGTATCCAGAGTTGATACTGTAAACTAATACAGAAAAGGTTTCCTAATAACCTCATAGAAAATATTTATTTATCTACATTCTTTTATTCTTATTCTTTCCATTCTTCTATTCTTTCCTTCAAATTTTGGACATACCCATTGTCGGGATGATAATGAGATTAGTGTGGGGTAATGTTGATCAAAGAATACTTGTCAAATATCACACAAGGAGTCCATGCGGGATAGAAGGCCTAGAACCAAGGGCACGGAAGGATAGGAAGGACCTGCGCATAGAAGGAAAGTTTAGATTTTAGGACTTAGCTAATTTTGAGCATGAAGACCTATTTTTAGAAGATGGCATGCGGAGCACATCAATGATGCAGAGACGTGCGTGTCATGCATCGTCTATCTTTGGAGAAGCGGTTCGAAGTGTTTATGCATGGAGACAAACTAAGAATAGTATTTGCAATTTAGTTAACTACAATAGGACTATAGATAACACACTTGCATGTGTGGCTATGATGTAAACGGCATGTGGTTATCAATAGCATGCAGCCTATTTCTGGAATAGATAAGTGGTGAAGGGCAAGTCCCCACCCTATATAGATGATGTTAGGTGCATAGGAGGGACATATGAGTGTGAGATATATAGAAAGAGAGAGAGTGGATGTATGGAAGGAGATGTATGTATGTGTAATAGAGAATATACACATATGATTGAACTATTGTATCAGTTCCATATGCGTATTGGTATAGATTGACAATATTGTAAGGAGCTTCTGTATTTATTAATAGATGGAAGACATTGGCTGAATCTAAGTGTCATTTTGTGTATAGTTGAGTAGTGCATATTATTAATTCAATCATGATTATTGTTTAATCTTGTTCTTCCATAGATATGAGTGTAGCATGCATTGTGGAATGAGGGATTAGTTATGAATCTATATGTTACTTCCTTCATCATGTTAACATATGTTACAAAAATCCTAAAGAGGACCTCGTACCTTTGCATGCTTTGGGTGAGCGCTTAGTCTAGGCCGAGTGATGTGCCAAAGGTGCGACTAGGGTGTTATCTGGTAAATTCTCGCCGTTGCATCACATGCCTTTCACCTTGTGGGCTTATCGCACTAGTATTCACACTTTGACTGCTACCACCACCTTTTCTCTGGTCTATGGTACTAAGGTTGTCTTACCTCTCGAAGTCCAAATTCCATCTCTCTCGCATCTCACTACAAGACATGCTCAACGACGATGACTTTCACCAAGATCATTTGTGCAACTTGAGTTATTAGATGAACGTCGTCTCAATGCTCTTGACCATCTCCAAATCTACCAAAAATGTATCAAATGTGCCTATGAAAATGTGTTCACAAATGAACCTTTCAGGTTGGTGACCTTGTCTTGAAGGAAAATCAACATGTAACTAAAGAGGAGAAAATTAAATGGGGGAAATTTTCCCCTAATTGGCTCGGACCCTATATTGTTACCCATGCCTATGGATCAGGTTCTTATCATTTGTCTTCAATCAAAGGTAAACCCAAACCTGAGCCCCTTAATTCCTTGCATCTTCGACCATTTTATTGTTGACATAAAGTTCTATACCACTTTCTCGTAAGTTGATTGGTCATCCCTTGAGCACTCGTCCACCTTCCATATTACCTATTTTGAAGATCCACGACTAAACAAAAATCATGTGATTACCCGTCACCATTTTAGCCTTGTCTTCAATATGAGTACCATGACTCTACTCATAGCATGATTCTCATGGATAATTTTCATCTTCTTCAAGATGGAATCCCATGGTCGTTCATCACTCAAAACCACCCCCTTTCATAGTTAACTCTTGTGTACTATGGTTTTGTCATCCGAACAAGAGCCTACCCTTCCTCTATAGTCTTTTCCATGACTTAAATGTCCAAAAACAAAAAGGGATGCAACTCCTTGAGTCAAAATTCTAGCAAAAGATGACTCCCTCAAAAGGGACATCTCTTCACTCTAATTCCACCGCTATAAATAGACTGCTCCCTTAAAGGACAACTATATCATAGTTATTTCAAAATTCAATAAAAATATCCAGAAGCTTCCCACATCGATCAACTTCATGAAGACCTCAAGGAGATCATATACTCATCCCATATAGACTTCCCACATCGATCAGTCTATTAAAAACAAACAAATGAAGAAAAAGATGAAATTTTCATCATGGACTTGCCTATTCTTGATCCCAAGTTTCTTGTTCCGAAAGACACATTGTTGTACACTAAGTTACACTAAACCACCTATTCTCACCTCCTTTCCTTTTAGCCTAATTCCCTCGTTACTCAAGGGACTTTCCGCAAATGTGACATTTGGTGATTATGCAACTTTCTTCACCCTTCGAATGGTCCATTATGCAACACCTTTAGGGTCTTACATTCATAAGCCCCTCTTAGGTATGGTTGACTCATTAGGGTTCTTATCAATTAAGTAGATCTTTTACCACCTCTTACCATTTTCCTTCCTCATTACTTATTGATTATCCTATACAGAGACCAGCTCATCGACACCTATATTTAACAACCACTCAATCATGCCTATGACCTACATTCAACCATGCATGTGACCTAAACTCAATCATGCCTATGACCTACATTCAACCATGCCTGTGACCTACACTCAATCATGCCTATGACCTACATTCAACCATGCCTGTGACCTACACTCAATCATGCCTATGACCTACATTCAACCATGCCTAACACTTACCAACCCATTCTTCTACTTCATCATAATCTTCCCTAGCTTATGGGAGAACTACATCGGCCTGAGGTCCCTTTTCACCGGACTATGTAGGTAGCACTTTGAGGGCATGGGGCCCTTAGAGGTTAGCTCAACCACTCTCTACCCTAACCAATTCCCCTTTCCCTTTCCTATTCACATTCTACCCTAGTTAGTTTCCTTTCTATATCAATAACTGGAAATTAAACCAAACAAGAAACAATTGCTAAACATATTTGCCATCATAATTTACACATTCATTTCATCACATCTCCCATTTCTCTACCATAATCATACATTTTCCTACAAATCATCTTAACATGATCCATACCATCACTAATTACACACATTAATGAATTAGAAATTCAATCAACCATAAAACTTGACTCAACCATGCCTAAATCAACCTGACTCAACCATGCCTAAATCAACTTGACTCAACCATGCCTAACCAACCTGACTCAACCATGCCTAAATCAACCTAACTCCACCATGCCTACACCAACCTAACTCAATCATGCCTAAACTAACCTAACTCCACCATGCCTAAATCAACCTAACTCAACCATGCCTAAATCAACCTAACTCCACCATGCCTACACCAACCTGACTCAATCATGCCTAAATTGACCTGACTCCATCATGCCTAATCCACCTAGTTTCCATCACATACATACATAATAATAGAAATGAAAATCAATAACCCCATTCATGCTATAAGTACCATCAACTATAAATCAGAAATTTTGTGTATACACACGTGTGTACATGGATATAAATAAATACCAGTCTCTCATAAACTCTCATATATAACCTCACCATCTTCAACACGCAGGCCAATATATGATCAAAAATAACAAAAACTCTCATCTACATCCTCACTCTCTTTGGCACGTAGGCCAATATATATAAAAAAATAAACAACTATACAAAATAGGAGGTACATATGGCTATCAGACATCACCCTACTGGATATCCTCCATCTCTATCTCACTTGTCTCCTCCTCCTCTACCCCTTTACGACATCTAGCTAGCATCTCACCACCCACCCTCGGTCCTGGATGGATCTCTATTGATACCTTGCCTCGTGGCTGGCCTCCTTAAACTGGTGGCCTTACCCTGACCATGTCTCAGGGATCGATGGACCCCTGTGCTCTCCACACTTGTGGGTGCATGACCTGAGTCCTCTCACTCGAGGCCTGTTATGCTCTATACTCTTCATAGGATAGGAAATATATCCCTATGGCCATCAGATGATCTTGGTAATACCTTACCTCACCTAAGGCATCCCTTAACCTACCTATAGGTACTGTCTGTGGTGGTGCCATTGGCCTCAGCCCCTGTGCACTGGTCCAATGCACTGTAAAGAGGGAACCTATCCTGTGCTGCTCTGTCCTAAGGGACCTGTCTTGCCCTCGCCTATATATATAGGCCTTGAGGGTCATAACATTCACCTATGCAAAGGGTAACTGTCCCTAAATACCTATAATCTATGTCTATAGGGTGGCCACATGTACCCCATCCCCATCTCCACCCCGTGCGTACCTATCCTCGCGCTACACCGGGCCTATAGAGTGGCCACCTGTGCCTAAAAATAGTAACCTGTGCCTCGAACCTATCATACCCTTACACTATCCCTAACTATGTAATTAGGGTAGCCACCTACCCCTGTAGGGAGTCACTCTACACTGTGATTGTGGCTAAATATGGCTTCCCTGGCCTCGGTGGTACTGCTCGTAAATATGCAGCCCACCATTGTCTATATCTATCAATAACCATGACATCATCAATCCATCGGTCTATCACTGCTCCTCCTACCTTGTTGACACTTTGCCGGGCTGTGGTAGAGGTAGAGGCATCTCCACATCATCCCTCCTATACTGTGGGAAGGGTGGGGTATATCCTGAAGTAGCCCTAACTGTTGTCTAACCCTATCAATAGGTATGATCTTGTGCTCTCCTACACATCACCACTCTATCCATCGAAGCGGTTGTAGCTCATGCAGCTCTCTCTTCGCATCCACCCATATGATGGAAAACCCACATATGGCGTCCAAATAATTTCCATGTTAGACAACCCCTCTAGAAAATTCCTATAATAGGATACATCATGTATAGCTCTAGTAGCTCGACGCTCTCCAACACCAGGTGGTATGCATCACCTGTAGCCTACTCGAACAAAGCCCGCCTCAAATGCATCCGGACAGGGCATACCACCGGATGCACAAACATAATGTACTCGCATGCCCAACAAATGTAGTAGAAACATGTAACATAGACTGAACCTCCATAGCCTCCCATAGGCCCATAACTCTCTGTATAACTACACCAAGAATGTTGGTGCCCATGAAAATCGGGGTCCTATTCTCCATCATGTTGTGAAGAACCCCATCAATGCCCATGGGAATCTCCCACCCTCCACGTCCGGCAATTCAAAGCAACAAACTACCTCCATCAACAACACCACTAGCCTTATCTCCTCTAGATGGGCCCGGTACATATCTCTATAGCTCATACTGGCACTATGGAACCTCATCTCCACCATCCCCTCTCGAACACGGTCAACATCAACTCCTTCGATGCCTCTCGGAGATAAAATACACATGTGCCCCCATTATCGATAAATGTAAGATCCAGACACATCCTCTAGGGTGACTGTGATCTCACCCATCAACAGATTGAAGGTATTGGTCGCTAAGTCCCATCTGTTGATGAGGGTAACCATCAAACTCAAATCTCGTAATACATGTCGGAGCATCGACCCCAATTAGGCCAACCTCTACAACATGGTGCCAATCATCGACTGTCGCACTCCCTCATACCTCCATGAGTAGGGGCGGTACCCTATCCCGCATCCATAGCTGGTCCCTCTCCTGCACCCAACAAAACACACTATTATCAAAACCTTCCCATACCAAACACGTATTGTACCCAATAAACCTTGTCCCCAACCCTTATTACTTATTATACCCACCCTACCACTTACCCCTTGCTAGACCAATCTATTCATGTCATTTATACCTATTCCCTTATTTTCCTCTCATGAAACCTACCCTTACATCTCCTGGCATATCCTTACCTCTTACCCTTGCTCTCTATTGCCCTATTTTCCCAAAACGCTATTTTGATACTCAAACAATGACCGTTATTGGTCATGTGTGTAACCGACATCACCACCTACTACTTGACCAAAGTGTCGGTCCCTGTTGTAGAGCCGAATACGTCCAAACCGCCCCCATTTTTCCAAAATTCTCAAAATCTAACCTAATCCTCCACTCTAACCTACCCAAACCTATCCTAGCTTCATTCCCAATCCTATTTAACCTACATTGGACCTTCCCACCCCTCATTTCCTTTATTTTTACCCATACATTCCAAATAATAAAATTACACCCAAATTTTCACCCAACCCCATTTCAATAGCCTATTTCAATAACAAATACAAGATTGGATAGAATCCTACCTCATCTAGTGCCGTCGGTGTGGTGGTATGACTGACCACTACATAGGTGGCCCACCTGAACCTTCTCCTACCTCTGCCATGTCCAATCACCAAATCCAATCCTCTTGACCTCCACCCAATCATAATCAATCCCCCTATGCTCGTGGACCTGTCTACCTAGATCCTCTCACCAACCAGTACTCTCCACCTTTGATAGGTATGCTAACGTGCCCTTTTCTTCATAACAGTGCAAAGGAAAAATTACTTTGTTGTTTTCTTAAAGACAACACGTACATAAATGAATCTCAGTCAATACGGATTTTCCTTTTAAAACCCTAAACTGACCGATTGATGTTGGTCGTCGTGCCTAGTAAACCGATGATGGTTACACCTAAACTAACATCAATTACCTACCAATTCACTTATGGCCCATTATTCCCCATTTTTGACCCAACTTAACCAACCCAGCCACCATTTGACCTTACCCACCCTTATTGCAACCTACCTATAAGCCTACATTACCTATACCTATCCTTAATTATGTTTAGGGACTTGTTATTTTACCCGTACCTTGGCCCTACCTATGCCATGACCTAGCTACTTGGACCTCGGAACATTGTTAATGACCTATGAACCCATGTGCTCACTATACCTTACGACATTATTACCCATGTTGTTTGACCTAATGACCTTACCTTTCCTATTATTGTGCCATTTATCCTAACCCAACCTTTGGTGTACTAGAACATACCTACACGTTCTTGCACCTGACCTGTGATGTGCTTCCACACCATATCCTATACCTTGGATACCAGAATCACTTCAACCTTGTTTGGATAAACCTATCGACCTTGGACGATGTAGAGTTTGCATGCTCTTCAACCTGGTACCGTGCCGTAGTTTATACGTGTGTGTGTGTTTGAATGTTACTACCTTTGACCCTAGCCCATTACCTTGATTACCCAATTGAACCTTTACCCATTACCCCCGTTTTCCACCTTCCTCTTCATCACATCCACCTTTTATCAAACCACTCACCGATTCTATCTTCTACCTCATCAGTTCCTAGTTTGAGGGGGAGCACCTTCACCCACACATGGGGTAACCACTTCTTATTTTTGTCAACATTGCATACCAATACAAGCTACACAAAAAAGGGGTAAAATGTAGACACCAAAATTGGGTCACACTCCCCTTGGCCTCCCGTCGAATAACCAACTCAAACATATTCACCTAACCATGGCCCCTTTCACCCCACATTAATATTAGTTTAATTAACTTAATTAAATTAATACCCACCCTCACAATATACATTACTTAATTATTCTAATTAAGCTAATTTCCACCTCACCTAGCCACCTCACCTTAGACCTATTCTTGGCATGTTTCCATAACTAACTAAGACTTAGTTTAACCCTAAAAATCAATGCCTACTATCCCTCTAACCACCTTCCTACTCATAAAAACGTAACGTCTATTATACATCCGGGAAGAAAGGAATGAACCTGAGCTAAAAGAGGTGAGATCTGCCAATTTTAGTAAACCTAGGGAATCTCACCTTAACCAACGTCACCAACCCGAACCGTTGTTGGTTACCATTTATTCACCTTAGTAACTTGTTTTTGGGTTAGCACATTCTAAGAGCAAGAGGATGAGAAGAGAGTTGCATGTAAGCAAAACCAAAGTCTTTTCACACACCCAGACATCCATAGCCAACATCAGGACAGATCTAGAAGCATTTTTCACTCACAGTAACATTTTAGGAAGTGCCACTATTGCACCAAGCTCCATTCCACCAACCGATCATCACCATCACCCAACCATTGGACCTGTAACATTGGTAATTTTTTTATCATTAATCATTTCCTTTCTTATTCTGCTCATAGAGTTTTTATCATTTCTATTATCATTCTTCCTTTAACATTCCCATTCCTCCATAGCCTTCTTTCTGGAAAACTCAAAAACCTCACCCACCCTTTTATCAGATCACCTATCTTGGCCCTTCCACCTCTCTGAGTATTCTCAGCATTTCCATAGACCTCACCATCCCCTTCTTTAGCTCCATCTAACCTCACCTAGACTCTACAATAAGGTTTTCATTGAACTACTTTCACCCTACTGTACTGACACCAATTACCCATAACCATTGTTGGTCTCCCTTAAATTGTCGTCGGTTATACCCAACTGACATTGGTCTTTGTGTTTAATACCCTATGCCAATAACAAAACCAAACAACCTTTTACCAAATAACCTAAACAACCCAGAACCTGACCCCAACTAGTTCATGTACCTTGACATCTACCAACCCTTCAGATCTTACTATAGCCTAGCCTGTTATATTAGATTTGCTTATTGTGATTTAATGAGATACCTAAATCATATCAACTACAGTAGGAATTTTCTTATTTCTCGCATCAATTTGTTTTAGATAGTGGATTGACAACCATCTATGGAGTATCACACTTCCCAAATCTAGCACATGCTAGGAAGTCCACCGTCATATATTATTTAATTATTCTGTTGTGGTCTTGTTTTATTTTTCGTAGTTCCTCCCATCCAAAAGGAAGCTCTCAAAACCAGCATTGAATCGAGAAGGCGTAACACACGCAAAAACTATCAACCGATCAATAATAATAGGTATTCCTCCTTATCCCTTACCCTTATCTGCTTCCTCTCAATTAAGTAAAGAAAACAAGAAACAATGAGAAAAGAAGCATAAATTTCACTAAATAAGAAAGGAAAGGAAAAGAATAAGCCAACGCCCAATGTATATATACATGAATTACGGTGTGCATAAATGTATTACCCCAATGGAGTGATGATGGGGAAGGAGTGGGTATCACATGTAAGGAACATGACCATAAGTGATTATATTCACTGAGACGGATGCCACAATGTGTGACATGGTTTCAAAACTTGTTTGAGTGACAGAGAGAGAACCTCGGATGATAAACTGGTGTATGATGGCAAAGGGAAGAGGTTATTGGAGAAGGCGGGGTTACTGCCCGATTATATGAGCTTTCATTCTTTGGGAATTCGAGAGATTGTACCAATGGATGATTTCAGATTTTCTTGATAAAGATGTGTTCTTTTGACTACTGAAGATCATGCTTGAAATGGATAAATCATTTATGCTCTTTGATTGTAGGGCTGGTATGTTGTTGCTTGCAATAATCTATTTCACTTCTCATGAGTAAAGTTGTAATCTGGTTTGAATGGTTGCAAACTTATCCTTTCACTATTGGACTCATCCTTGGATCAATTCCATTGATCCAAGGTATGTTTTAAATCTTCTTATCAAAATTGAATGAAAAAATGACATTCATTGATTAAAATACTTAATGGACTGAAACTTGTAGTTATTGCAAATTCTTTATCATCTTGAAAATAGTGCTTGCATTCTATTTTGTGTTGTGCTTGCTCTTCTTGATCGACCCTTGTAGGGCGCTTAATGGCGTTAAGGGAAATAGAAACCCTGCTTCCGATTCTTGAGAAAAAGAAATTATTATGTACCCTTTACCTATATGGTCTACCCTAATAGATACGGGACTCAAGTAATTTACCTAACTATTACTACACCACTTTACGTGGGATGACATTCTAACCTAAGTTGTTAGCTTGAAAGGAAATAACCTAGGGGATGCTAAGTTATTTCTAAACCTATTGTTTTTGGTTAAATCTACATCCTATCCTAAGGTGGCAATTTATTGTTGGGGGTTATATCCTAAGGTTATATATTTTAAACTAACCTAAGATCTAACCTAAGCTAAATTCTATCTATCCTAAACTAATGGGATATGAAAGGGGACCTATGGGTCATTGGCAAGTGGGGAACTAAGTGGTGGTTCCTAAGCTTTTATTGGGATTTGATTTTGATTTGGTTTTAAATGCATGAAAGTACTGCCAGTTTGGTAGGGGTTAGTGAAAGTTTAGAGGAACCTACGTGGAGGCATCTCTAAGTTTGGAAATGCATTTTGAAGTGCAATTAGGTCTCACCAACTATGAATGGTGGTGGCAAGGAAAGATAAGTGGGAAAATTGGAATTAATGTCATTAATATGCCTCGGGTTTGGTGAGCAAAGCCATCTTGGAAGGCATGCTTGGCAGATTTGTTGGGGGTTGTTTTGCTTTGCATGCTTCATGATTTTTTCTCTGCATGGAGCTATCTAGTTTTTCAAACCAGCAGTTTGATCTACTTAGTGGCTATTTTTGAATTCTTTGATCTATTTTCGGTTCGAGGAATGTATAAGAGGCATTGTGGAAAAATATTATGTTGTTTGATCTTGCTTGGAGAAGAAGAGGTCTTGGAAACTTAGCTGAAGTCTTCTTCGAATCGGTAGAGGCACTATCAGGCATGATAGGCTCTACCCATTAAGATTTCTTGCTTTCTTCTAAATGATTCATTAAAACAATTCTTCTCACTAGAAATTTTATATTTGCATGATGTATGTGGTTATTCACTTGCATGTATTCTTGAAATTATGTGGGTTTTGGAATGTGAATCCTTTTTTATTATTGAGTAGTTTTGGGAACTTTCTCTATACTGGTTGTTAGAGGTTTGCATGTGATTTGTTTTGGAACTTTGTAACTTACTTGAAGCTCTATTGAACTCTGTAACTTGAACTAGTAGTTCTGTTAATTGTATTTGAAGCTTGTAGCTTGTATTCGAAGCTTTGTTTTCTTGCATTCAAAAATAATGTGGAAAGAGATGGCTTATTATTGTTGGGTTCTGAATCTCTATTTAGACTTGTATTTCATGAGTTGAAGTGGAGCTCCAGTAGGGATTCTAAACTTGTATTGAAGCTTGAGATTTGTTTTAGCTTTATTGGGACCGTGTGGTTGTTTGGACTGTGTTTGAACTTATTGAAGTTTTGAACCTTGGTTGAATCTTCATTCAACAACTGAACTGTTGTATACTTGTATTCTTATGAATACTAAATTCATTTTTGTTTGTTGCATTGTGTGCTCTGTACTTAAGCTCTTAACTGAGGTTTTATTCTTCCTTAGGGAAATGGAAGGCTTGAACCCATAATAGGGTGTTGGTGTTTATTCTAGCTTTTATTAGGGCCATGGGATTCCATTTTAAACTCATATTTGAGCTTGTGTTGTTTGAACTTGTGATCGATGCACGTATTTAATGCAACACAGTATTCCATTGATGGTTGTTTTGATTCTATATTTGGAAATTGATGAGTTGTATACTTATAGGTATTATGAATTGAAAAATTTAGTCTCTTTTATTACTATCTGATGGATGGGGTCTTGTGAGTTTTGTTTTTTAAATAGACCGTGTAACTTCTTTGTGGCCTCCTTTGTTTTGATTTTGAGAAGGAATGGTTGTTTTACTTCTACCTTTTAGACTACATTGCACTATGTTTTCAAACTTGATGGGCATGTGAATTAAAGAGTGTATTCTATTCATATCTGCTCTGAGCATACCCATGTCTTGTGGGAAAACTTGACTACTTTGTTCTTAGAAATAATTGGAACTAGAACTGTGTTCTATTATGGGACAGTCATATCAGTTGTAGAGGTTCATGGAATGAATTACTTACTTCCTTTCTATCTTTTATGTTGAACAAACCCTACCTGTCTTATGATTTTAAAAGGAACTAGAGAGGTTTGTGGTTATTTTGTTTAGTCGAGTTGGAAGAAGGTAGGATAGAACTTGTCTTATCGAATTACTTAACTACTTACTTCCATCTGAGTCATGGGTTTTTGTAGAATGCTAAATTTTAAACTTGTTATTTTGTATGTGGTTCAAAAAGTTACAGTATCACTTATCTGGATGTTGGTAATGTGGCTCTTGCTTGGGATTTCAAACTACCTTCTCATTTGTAGTTTGTTGTTAATGTTTGTAATGGGAATTCAGTCTTCGAGTTGAGAGTTGTTGTGACTTTTCAATCTTTTTTCGATTGGAGGAATTTTACTCCACTATTATATCCTTGTTGAACCACCATGTATTAAAGAGAAATAATTATACTCTCTTGGGGGCATTCTATAGTTTGGGACTGTACTGTGTATTTCTTCTGAGATTTGATATTGGATTTGAGCTAGGTGAATGAGAATAGGTCTTCTGGGAAGGTTGTATGGAAATTGGAAGTATGCGGGCTTGACTGCATTCGGTTTTGAGTTCTCTTTTGGAAACTAGCTTAAGAATTTCTAAGTTTGTATTAGATGATGGATTTCATTTCATAGTATAAATGAAATGAAATATGGTTTGGGGTCCTTGTTGGTTTGAGATCCTTTTTCTATTGACTGATAAGTTTATTGATTGAACTTCTCATTATTCGATTCTCTTCTTTTCTATATGGAGGGATGAAACTTACTAATATCAGTTATGTTATAACTAACTCCTTGCAGATTGGGAAAAGTTAAATGTGTCCTTCTATCCTTATGAATTTATGAAATAATTTAATGATAAGACTTGTTGACTATTTAAAAGTAATTGATAGGATCAATTAAGTCTTGTGGTATAATTCTATGTTGCAGATTATAAAATGTTCCTTTCTTAAAAGTAAATCAGATTTCTTAATTGTACTTCTTTCTAGATGTTATTACTTATGATTATCTGCATGATGTTTTTCAATTGTTTCATGAAAGCAAAAGTTGTTTAATGAAGCAATTAGTGGAATGCACTTTACTTTAATGCTTAGTGCTTATCATGCTCAGTTCATTGAACTTACCCATGCTAGAAATTTTGTAGATGGACATCGTAAGTGATTAAAGAAGACATGAACTTTCATGTTGTATTGGGTTATTTAATTTTGAACCTTATGTAAAGAGTTTTGATTCATTCTTGAATTGTATTGAAAAAAAAAAAGTTGTATTCTTTTGGAATGAAAGTTGTTTGTTATACAACATGCCTAAAATACATAGTCTTGTAATTGAATAAGTTTTTAATGAGGAATTGAATGTTGGATATTTACTTGTATTGGTTGTGTAAACTATCTTATATTTATGAAGAAGATGGAATTCCTATCTTGATGATATTATTCATATCTTTATATGTTTAATTCGGATAAACTTGATAAGTTAGATAAAAGGGAATTAGTTTAATCTCCCTTAATAAGATGCAGCTTGTTAAGTTGCATAAGTTAACAATCTTATCTAAACAATTCTAATATAGTATTGGAATGTGTAATGAATATGCGATAGAACTTTAGAGTTTGTGAAAGATAAGAAGGGTTTGAAAAACCCTAACACTTAATCAAGTAGAGGAAGGTTCTTCCTCACTAAATGAAATGTAACCCAAAGAATGGTGATATGATCGTTAATCATTAGACTTCATTTCTTATAAAGTCTACCACTAGTTGAACCTATTTGGTTATTACACCTTCTCTAAATGATTAAGTTATATTTAATGGAACTTATGATATTGCTTTGTCCTATTTTGGTTAACTGTTGTTAAACTAAATAAATGAACATTAAAAGCAATCATGAGTTAAAGGAAGTTCTTTAATGCTTAATTGATTCAAGTATAGAACAAGGACTTAAGGAGTGTTGGATTAGGGTTAGCATAGATGTTGTAATCTATTTTATAATCCAAATTAATTAAACATTAATAACCTCCTTGGGGTATGTACATCATGATGAGGTAGTTTCTATAGGATGTTGGCACACACCAACTACAGGGTTGTACCTTCGAGAAGACTAGGGTTTTCTCGAGGATACAACATTGCAGTTGACATGTGGCAACACCCTTCTGCATTGATCATCTAGATCTACACACAATAAGGACTTGAACTTAGTTTCTCTCTAGGTCAAGTTAGTGGCATGTTTAGGATAGGTAGTAGCTCTCAATGGCTCAGGGTACCTTGGCACACCCGGTTGACTTAGGTCAACCGAGTATGCCCATATACCCTAAGTCATTGTGAGCATCTTCCTATAATGATTTATGTTTCTAACTAGGGCTAGGGTTAAACTTTGGGCAAGTGGACTGACGGTAGTCAGTAAAGACCATTCATGATAACAGAGGAGTGAGGTGAAGGACGTATTCCAAAATGATGAGTATGTCATCTAGGAATAGTGACATACACAGTATGTTGTAAATCTTTGGCCAAAGTATCACAAGTTTTGGTTGCATTGTCCTATGTCACCAAGTTTAAAGCAACATGTGATATCAGATGAATATTGGTAACAAATATTCAGGTATGTTCTTTAAACAAGATCACTCAGTACCCAGGTTAGGGTAGGAAAACCAAGTATACAAAGTATACGATAAGTATTCAATACTTAAAGTTAAACATGAATAGATCGGTAGGTAACCGAGTCATGGAATGAATAGATCGGTGTATCACCGAGTCATTTACAACTGCATATGGTTATCTGTTATGAGATTGATTGGTATGGAATGTGTGTTCTAAATAATGTTTTATTTAGAATAGTGAACATTATGTAAAAAAAAAAAAAATTCCCTTGTTTCTAAAGTCTTAAAATGGGAATGTTACATCTTGGTATCAGAGCTGAAGGTTGCAGCTCTTGGACCTATTGTGTCCATAATCTAATGAAACTTAAATTTTCTTGTAACAAAAAATGGTTAGAACAAGAGGAAATGTTGCAAATAACCCTCCACCTGAGGAAGGAGTAACAACTACCTAGAAACTAGATGAGATCCTTGCTGCCCTGTTGGACACAAGAGATCATTTGGTTGTACTTGAACAACAAGTAATGGGAAATGAGGAGGAAGAAGATGCTGACAACAACAATCAGCCACCTCCTAGGGACAACACCAATGTAGGTGTTGATAATAACAATGTGAACATACCTGTTCAACCTGAAAACAAAAAGGCTAGGCTAGTAGCTGAACTCACTAATGATATAAAAAGGATAAGTCCACCTAAGTTTGATGGCACCACATTAGGAGATGGAGCTGAGAACTGGCTCAATGAAAATGGAGAAATACTTTGCAATAAGGAATTTCTCAAAAGAAACAAAGGTGATATGGGGAGCATATCAGCTTTCTCATGAAGCATCTTCATGGTGGGACAGTCGTAAGGCTGAGTTAAACATTGATGAAACTAATATCACCTGGGATCAATTTAAAGGTTACTTTAGGCAAATGTTGGCTGCCACAACTTTACTATGATCAGAAAATGACTAATTTTAGAACTTAGCTCAAGGAAAGCTAATTGTAACTGAGTACTGGGAGCGATTTACAAAACTCCTTAAGTATGTACCTCAGTACCAAACTGATGAGAAGTTCAGATATGAAATTCATCATGGGATTGAATCCCATTATAGGAGGAGAGGTGGATGTTCACAGCCCAACCATGATGGAAGGGGTTGTTGAAAAGGCCATAAGGTAGGAACAAAATTAAAGGCAATTTCTACTCATAAGGAGGAAGTAAGGAAGAAAAATCCCAACTCCTCTTCATCATCTCTTACACCTAAGAAAGGACCATGGAAGAAATTTGGAATGAAAAGTAAGATTTCATCTGATACTAATAAGAAAGTAACAAACAAACAAGTTTGTTGGTAATGCACGAAAACAACTTTGCTAAGAACAATAATAATGGACATAAGTCCTATGGGGGTTAGAACGATAACTCTAAGGCTGAAATAAACCCGAGCCTAGGAAGGGACCTATAGGAGGCTGTTATAACTATGGAAAATATCATTATGCAAATCAATGCCCTTTGAAAAAGGATGATCATAATCAATGCAACAAGATACATGCTACAGTAGTTGACAAGCACAAGCTGAGAAATAGGCCATGCCTATAGAAGTTCCGGGTAAGTTATTTGGTTTACTTGTAACTATTATTTTTGATACTGAGAGCTACTAAATGTTTTATTTCTAATAAATTAGCATCAAAATTAAAAATAAAAGCTAGAAACATGGATAAAACATGGATATATAAGTATGGAAACAATGTTGTTCATATAGTTAGTATGTGTCTTTTTGGAGCAGTCCTTGATTTACCTAACTTTTCCACTGAAGTTGATCTTTATGTTGCACCTTTGGGGTCTTATGATGTAATCATAGGTGTTAATTAGTTAGCAGAACATAAGGCTAAAGTGGACTATTTTGAAAAACACATTAGTTGTTTAGATGACCTACGAAAAAAACAATAGAGATTTAGGGTGTGAAACGTGAGATTTCTATTAGAAAATTATCATCTATGCAACTTAAAAAGGCCAAAAACAAAGGTTGTACCTTATATGTAGTAAAAATTGTTGAAACAACTGAAGAGAACAATGATGTTATGGAATGATATCCATTGTTACGAGACTTCAGTGACGTATTTCTAGAAGAATTTTCAGTCTTCCACCCAAAAGGGAGTTTGATTTCATGATTGAGATCAAGCCTAGAATTGAACCTATTTCTAAAGCACCATATCGAATGACTACTATAGAATTAGTAGAGCTTAAGGCTCAATTGTAGAACTTTTGTCTAAAGGTTTGATTAGACCAAGTGTTTCACCTTGGGAGCACCTGTAATTTTTGTGAAAAAGAAGGATGGAACACTTAGATTGTGCATTGATTACAAAATGTTAAACAAAGCAACAATCAAGAATAGATACCCACTCCCTAGGATTGATGATTTATTTGATCAGATGCGTGGAGCATCGGTATATTCTAAGATAGATCTTCGATCTGGATATCATCAATTGTGGATTAAGGATGAGGATATTCATAAAACAACTTTCAGAACAAGGTATGGACATTATGAGTTCATGGTTTTACCTTTTGGATTAACTAATGCACCTGCAACATTTATGAATTTAATGAATAATATCTTTCAAGAATACTTGGAAAAATTTGTGCTCATATTCTTGGATGACATTCTCATATATTCTAAAAGTATTGAGGAACACCATGAGCATTTGAAGATAGTTTTGGAAATATTAAGAAAGAGATGGTTATTTGGTAAGTTGTCTAAATGTTCTTTATGACACATAAAGTACACACTATTTGGGACATGTAATAAGTAAGAATGGAATTGTTGTAGATCCTTCAAAATTGTAGCTATAACTGAGTGGCCTACACCAAAGAATGTACATGAAGTTAGAAGCTTCATGGGACTTGTTGGCTACTATAGAAAATTTGTAAAAGACTTCTCTAAGGTGGTTGCACCAATAACTTCTTTACAGAAGAAGGATAAAAAGTTTGTTTGGAATGAGAAATGTGAAATTGCATTCAAAAATTTGAAGGAATAGTTAACTTCAACACCTATTCTTGCAGTACCAGATCCTAATGGAGATTTTATGGTGGTAACTGATGCATCTGGTGAAGGTCTAGGAGGTATTTTGTTACAAAATGGTCATGTCATAGCTTACAAAAGTAGAAAACTTAAGTTACATGAGTTGAATTATGCTCCACATGATTTAGAGCTTGTTGCCATTGTTCATGCATTGCAAGTTTGGAGGCATTACCTACTTGGTAAACCTTTTGAATTGAAAACTGATCATCTTGGGCTGAAATATATCTTCACTCAGCCAAATCTTAATGCAAGACAACAAAGGTGGTTAGAGTTTTTGTCTCAATATGATTTTGACATCAATTATATCAAGGGTAAAGAAAATAGAGTGGTGATGCCTCTAAGTCATAGGAAGCACATTTATGCTCTTATAACATTGAGAACTCAATTTAAGGATGAAGTAAAAAGTGTTATGGAATCTGATTCTTATTTTCAGCAAGTAAAGACAACGCTTGCTTGCAGATCCAGAATGATTTGAGGTATAAAGGTTTTCACTTTGATAATGAAGGAATCTTACGATTTGAAAATAGAGTATATGTACCTTTGCTAAATGATTTAAGAAAGAAATTGTTAGCAGAATTTCACAATTCACCTTTTTCTAGACACCCTGGTATTACAAAAATGCTTGCTGATATAAAACAACAATATTTCTAGAAGGGAATGAAAAAGGATGTTATAGATTTTGTGACACATTGCCTTGAATGTCAACGTGTTAAAGCGGAACATATGCACCCAGCCGGTTTATTGTATCCTCATAGCATACCATGTATACAAAAATGGCAAGTGATAAGCATGGACTTTGTACAAGGGTTGCCTATGTCAAGAAATAAACATGATGTTATCTTAGTAGTTGTGGATAAACTAACAAAGGTAGCACATTTTATCACTGGAAATCTAAAGGATGATTCTCCTGTGTTAGCTAAAATATTTGTTCATGAAATTTTCAGATTACATGGAGTACCTGAATTAATCATTTCGGATAGAGATCCTAGAATGACGTCAAGATTTTGGCAAATGCTTAATGCAACTTTAGGAACTAAGCTGAATTTCAGTTCTACGTATCATCCGAAAAAATGGATGGATAGACTGAAAGAGTTAATCAAGTTTTGGAGGATATGTTATGAATGTATTGTATGGATCAACAGTATAAGTGGGAAGAGTACCTTCCACTAGTTGAGTTTTCATACAATAACACATATCATGCCTCTCTTAAGATGGCACCTTTTGAAGCATTATACGGAAGAAAATGTAGAACCCCTATTAGTTGGGACAACATGGAGGATAGAGAGGTAATTGGACCTGAAATCCTTACTAAAATGGAACAACAAGTTAAATTGATTCGTGAACACTTGAAAGAAGCAGATAGATAGAAAAAGAGTTATGCTGATTTGAAGTGGGTAGACAGGAAATTTGAACTTGGTGAGAAAGTCTTTCTTCGGGTCAAACCAAAAAGAGCTCTATAACTTTTGGCAAGGCTACCAAGTTATCACCTCATTATGTGGGACCTTTTGAGATAGTTGAAGTAATCAACCCTGTAGCTTACCGCTTAGCATTACCTCCTACTTTATCACAAATGCATGATGTTTTCCATATTTCTTTGCTTAAGAAATACGTTTTAGATTTATCACATGTGTTAAATTGGAATTCCTTGTAGGTCCAAGACCCAAGAATAATTGTGGTTAAACCCATACGAGTTTTGAAACTCACCAGTTGCATTTGAGAAATCATGATATAAGTCAATGCAAGGTCCAATGGGACCAGTTTAATGAAGAAAGTGCAACTTGGGAAAACCTGATGATATGAAAACTACTTTTCCATATCTATTTGAATAGAATTGATTCTTTGTTGACTGATAAAAAAATTTGTGATTTTATCTTTATAATACAATAAGTATGCCAGTTTTGGGCAGATATTTATTTGTTTTGAATAAACAACTATTTAATGCTGATTTCTAAAACTTAAAATTTGGATATTGTTGCAAACATATGTTAAGAAAGTGAATAAAAATTGATTATCCTAAATGCAATGACTAAAATGAGGTAATCATCGGATGATGATTCTTTTTAGGAGGGAAGCATGTAACACCCTCGACAATGGTTATATTCCTCCTTTGCATTTCAAGTGTTGACATGTGATTTTCTTGATAAAGATGTGTTCTTTTGACTACTGAAGATCATGCTTGAAATGGATAAATCATTTATGCTCTTTGATTGTAGGGTTGGTATGTTGTTGCTTGCAATAATCTATTTCACTTCTCATGATAAAGTTGTAATCTGGTTTGAATGGTTGCAAACTTATCCTTTCGCTATTTGGACTCATCCTTGGATCAATTCCATTGATCCAAGGTATGTTTTAAATCTTCTTATCAAAACTAATGAAAAAAAACTGACATTCATTGATTAAAGACTTAACGAACTGAACTTGTGGTTATTGCAAATTCTTTATCATCTTGAAAATAGTGCTTGCATTCTGTTTTGTGTTGTGCTCGGCTCTTCTTGATCGACCCTTGCAGGGTGCTTAATGGCATTAAGGGAAATAGAAACCTACTTCCATATTCTTGAGAAAAAGAAATTATTATGTACCCTTTACCTATATGGTCTACCCTAATAGATACGGGACTCAGGTAATTTACCTAACTATTACTACACCACTTTACGTGGGATGACATTCTAACCTAAGTTGTTAGCTTGAAAGGAAATAACCTAGGGGATGCTAAGTTATTTCTAAACCTATTGTTTTTGGTTAAATCTACATCCTATCCTAAGGTGGAAATTTATTGTTGGGGTTATATCCTAAGGTTATATATTTAAACTAACCTAAGATCTAACCTAAGAAAATTCTATCTATCCTAAACTAATGGGATATGAAAGGGGACCTATGGGCCATTGGCAAGTGGGGAACTAAGTGGTGGTTCCTAAGCTTTTATTGGGATTTGATTTTGATTTGGTTTTAAATGCATGAAAGTAATTCTACCAGTGTGGTAGGGGTTAGTGAAAGTTTAGAGGAACCTACGTGGAGGCATCTAAGTTTGGAAATGCATTTGAAGTGCAATTAGGTCTCTGCCAACTATGAATGGTGGTGGCAAGGAAAGATAAGTGGGAAAATTGGAATTAATGTCATTAATATGCCTCGGGTTTGGTGAGCAAGCCATCTTGGAAGGCATGCTGGATTTGTTGGGGGTTGTTTTTCTTTGCATGCTTCATGATTTTTGTCTCTACATGGAGCTATCTGGTTTTTCAAACCAACAGTTTGATCTACACTTAGTGGCTATTTTTGAATTCTTTGATCTATTTTCGGTTTGAGGAATGTATAAGAGGCATTGTGGAAAAATATTATGGTTGTTTGATCTTTCTTGGAGAAGAAGAGGTCTTGGAAACTCAGCTGGAAGTCTTCTTCGAATCGGCAGAGGCACTATCAGGCATGATAGGCTCTACCCATTAAGATTTCTTGCTTTCTTCTAAATGATTCATTAAAACAATTCTACTCACTTGGAAATTTTATATTTGCATGATGTATGTGGTTATTCACTTGCATGTATTCTTGGAAATTATGTGGGTTTTGGAATGTGAATCCTTTGTTGTTATTGATAGTTTTTGGAACTTTCTCTGTACTGGTTGTTAGAGGTTTGCATGTGATTTGTTTTGGAACTCTATAACCTGTACTTGAAGCTCTATTGAACTCTGTAACTTGAACTAGTAGTTATGTTAATTGTATTTGAAGCTTGTAGCTTGTATTCAAAGCTTTGTTTTCTTGCATTCAAAAATAATGTGGAAAGAGCTGGCTTATTGCTTGTTGGGTTTTGAATCTCTGTTTAGACTTGTTTTTTGAGTTGAAGTGGAGCTCCATAGGGGTTCTAAACTTGTATTGAAGCTTGAGATTTGTTTTAGCTTTATTGGGACCATGTGTTTGTTTGGACTGTGTTTGAACTTATTGAAGTTTTGAACCTTGGTTGAATCTTCATATTCAACAACTGAACTTGTATACAGTTCTTATGAATACTTGAATTCATTGTTGAGTTGTTGTGTTGTTTGTCTATACTTAAGCTCTTAACTGAGGTTTTATTCTTCCTTAGGGAAATGGAAGGCTTGAACCCATAATAGGGTGTTGGTGTTTATTATGAGCTTTTATTAGGGCCATGGGATTCCATTTTAAACTCATATTTGAGCTTGTGTTGTTTGAACTTGTGATCGATGCATGTATTTAACACAATACAGGTATTCCATTGGTTGTTTTGATTTTGTATTTGGAAATCGATGAGTTGTATACTTATAGGTATTATGAATTGAAAAATTTAGTGTCTTATTTATTATCTGATGGAAGGGGTCTTGTGAGTTTTGTTTGGTCGAAGTAGACCGTGTAACTTCTTTGTGGCCTCCTTTGTTTTGAATTTTGAGAAGGAATGGTTGTTTTACTTCTACCTTTTAGACTGCACTGTGTTTTGAACTTGACGAGGTGTGTGAATTAAAGAGTGTATTCTATTCATATCTTCTCTAAGCGTACCCATGTCTTGTGGGAAAACTTGACTTGCTTTGTTCTTAGAAATAATTGGAACTGGAATTGTGTTCTATTATGGGACAATCATATCAGTTGTAGAGGTTCATGGAATGAATTACTTACTTCCTTTCTATCTTTTATGTTGAACGAACCCTACCTGTCTTATGATTTTAAAAGGAACTAGAGAGGTTTGTGGTTATTTTGTTCAGATGAGTTGGAAGAAGGTAGGACAGAACTTGTCTTATCAATTACTTAACTACTTACTTCCATCTGAGTCATGGGTTTTTGTAGAATGCTAAATTTTAAACCTGTTATTATTGTATGTGGTTTGAAAAAGTTACAATATCACTTATCTGGATGTTGGTAATGTGGCTCTTGCTTGGGATTTCAAATTGCCTTCTCATTTGTAGTTTTTTGTTAATGTTTGTAATGGGAATTCAGTCTTCGAGTTGAGAGTTGTTGTGACTTTTCAATCTTTTTTGATTGGAGGACTTTTACTCCACTATTATATCCTTGTTGAACCACCATGTATTAAAGAGAAAGAATTATACTCTCTTGGGGGCATTCTATAGTTTGGGACTATCTTGTATGTATTTCTTCTTGAGATTTGATATTGGATTTGAGCTAGGTGAATGAGAATAGGTCTTCTTGGGAAGGTTGTATGGAAATTGGAAGTATGTGGGCTTTTGTGCATTCGGTTTTGAGTTCTCTTTTGGAAACTAGCTTAAGAATTTCTAAGTTTGTAATAGATGATGGATTTCATTTCATAGTATAAATGAAATGAAATATGGTTTGGGTCCTTGTTGGTTTGAGATCCTTTTTCTGTTGACTGATAAGTTTATTGATTGAACTTCTCATTATTCAATTCTCTTCTTTGTCTATATGGAGGGATGAAACTTACTAATATCAGTTATGTTGTAACTAACTCCTTACAGATTGGGAAAAGTTAAATGTGTCCTTCTATCCTTATGAATTTATGAAATAATTTAATGATAAGACTTGTTGATTGTTTAAAAGTAATTGATAGGATCAATTAAGTCTTGTGGTATAATTCTGATGTTGTCAGATTATAAAATGTTCCTTTCTTAAAAGTAAATCTAGATTTCTTAATTGTACTTCTTTCTAGATGTTATTACTTATGATTATTTGCATGATGTTTTTCAATTGTTTCATGAAAGCAAAGTTGTTTAATGAAGCAATTAGTGGAATGCACTTTACTTTAATGCTTAGTGCTTATCATGCTCAGTTCATTGAACTGACCCATGCTAGCAATTTTGTAGATGGACATCGTAAGTGATTAAAGAAGACAAGAACTTTCATGTTGTATTGGGTTATTTAATTTTGAACCTTATGTAAAGAGTTTTGATTCATTCTTGAATTGTATTGAAAAAGAAAAGTTGTATTCTTTTTGGAATGAAGGTTGTTTGTTATACAACATGCCTGAAATACATAGTCTTGTAAATGAATAAGTTTTTAATGAGGAATTGAATGTTGGAGATTTACTTGTATTGGTTGTGTAAACTATCTTGTATTTATGAAGAAGATGGAATTCCTATCTTTATGATATTATTCATATCTGTTATATGCTTAATTCGGATAAACTTGATAAGTTAGATAAAAGGGAATTAGTTTAATCTCCCTTAATAAGATGCAACTTGTTAAGTTGCATAAGTTAACAATCTTATCTAAACAATTCTAATATAGTATTGGAATGTGTAATGAATATGCGATAAAACTATAGAGCTTGTGAAAGATAAGAAGGGTTTGACAAACCCTAACACTTAATCAAGTAGAGGAAGGTTCTTCCTCACTAAATGAAATGTAACCCAAAGAATGGTGATATGATCATTAATCATTAGACTTCATTTCTTATAAAGTCTACCACTAGTTGAACCTATTTGGTTGCTACACCTTCTCTTGAATGATTAAGTTATATTTAATGGAACTTATGATATTGTTGTCCTATTTTGGTTAACTGTTGTTAAACTAAATAAATGAACATTAAAAGCAATCATGAGTTAAAGGAAGTTCTTTAATGCTTAATTGATTCAAGTATAGAACAAGGACTTAAGGAGTGTTGGATTAGGGTTAGCATAGATGTTGTAATCTATTTTATAATCCAAATTAATTAAACATTAATAACCTCCTTGGGGTATGTACATCATGATGAGGTAGTTTCTGTAGGATGCTGGCACACAACTGCAGGGTTGTACCTTCAAGAAGACTAGGGTTTTCTCGAGGATACAACATTGCAGTTGACATGTGGCAACACCCTTCTTGCATTGATCATCTAGATCTACACACAATAAGGACTTGAACTTAGTTTCTCTCTAGGTCAAGTTAGTGGCATGTTTAGGATAGGTAGTAGCTCTCAATGGCTCAGGGTACCTTGGCACACCCGGTTGACTTAGGTCAACCGAGTATGCCCATATACCCTAAGTCATTGTGAGCATCTTCCTATAATGATTTATGTTTCTAACTGGGCTAGGGTTAAACTTTGGGCAAGTGGACTGATGGTAGTCAGTAAAGACCATTCATGATAATAGAGGAGTGAGGTGAAGGATGTATTCCAAAATGATGAGTATGTCATCTAGGAATAGTGACATACATAGTATGTTGTAAATCTTTGGCCAAAGTATCACAAGTTGTTGGTTGCATTGTCCTATGTCACCAAGTTTAAAGCAAACGTGATATCAGATGAATATTGTAACAAATATTCAGATATGTTCTTTAAACAGATCACTCAGTACCCGGTTAGGGTAGGAAAACCAAGTATACAAAGTATACGATAAGTATTCAATACTTAAAGTTAAACATGATAAGTCCACCTAATTTTGATGGCACCACATTAGGAGATGGAGCCGAGAACTGACTTAGTGAAATAGAGAAATACTTTGCAATAAGGAATTTCTGAGAAGAAACAAAGGTGATATGGGGAGAAAATTAGTTTTCTCATGAAGTATCTTCATGGTGGGACAATCGAAAGGCTGAGTTAAACATTGATGAAACTAATATCACCTGGGATCAATTTAAAGGTTACTTTAGGCAACGTTGGCTGTCGCAACTTTACTATGATCATAAAATGACTGAATTTCATAACTTAGCTCAAGGGAAGCTAACTATAATTGAGTAGTGGGAACGATTTACAAAAATCCTTAATTATGTACCTCAGTACCAAACAGATGAGAAGTTCAGGATACGGAAATTCATCATGGGATTGAATCCCATTATAGGAGTATAGGTGGATGTTCACAGCCCAACCATGATGGAAGGGGTTGTTGAAAAGGTTATAAGGAAGGAATAGAAATTAAAGGCAATTTCTGCTCATAAGGAGGAAGTAAGGAAGAAAAATCCCAACTCCTCTTCATCATCTCTTACACCTAAGAAAAGGACCACGAGAAGACATTTGGAATGAAAAGTAAGATTTAATTTGATACTAATAAGAAAGCAGCAATAAACAAGTTTGCTGGTAATGCACAGAACAACTTTTCTAAGAACAATAATAATGGACATAAGTCCTATGGGGTTCAGAACGATAATTATAAGGATAGAAATAAACTCGAGCCTAAGAAGGGACCTGTAGGAGGCTGTTATAACTTTGGAAAATATCATTATGTAAATCAGTGCTCTTTGAAAAAGGATGACTATAATTAACAGCACAAGATACACATTACAAGAGTGGTGACAAGCAGGCTGAGAAATAGGCCACGCCTATAGAAGTTTCGTAAGTTATTTAGTTTACTCAGAACTATTCTTTTTGATACTTGAGCTACTTTGAATGTTTTATTTCTAATAAATTAGCATCAAAACTAAAAAGAAAAGTTGGAAACATGGATAAACATGGACTCATGCAAGACGGAAACAATGTTGTTCATACTATTAGTATGTGTCTTTCTGAGCAGTCCTTGATCTACCTAAATTTTCCACCAAATTTGATCTTTATGTTGCACCTTTGGGGTCTTATGATGTAATCATAGGTGTTAATTAGTTAGTAGAACATAGGGCTAAAGTGGGTTGTTTTGAAAAACACATTAGTTGTTTAGATGACCAGAAAACAACAGAGATTCAAGGTGTGAAACGTGGTATTTTTGTTAGAAAACTTTTAGCTATGCAACTTAAAAAAGCCAAAAACAAAGGTTGTACCTTATATGTAGTAAAAATTGTTGAAACAACTGAAGAGACCAATAATGTTATGGAACGATATTTGTTGTTACGAGACTTCAAAGATGACATATTTCAAAGAATTGTCAAGTCTTCCACCCAAAAGGGAGTTTGATTTCACGATTGGGATCAAACCTAGAATCGAACCTATTTATAAAGAACCATATCAAATGACTACTATAGAATTAGTAGAGCTTATGGCTCAGATTGCAGGAACTTTTGTTTAAAGGTTTTATTAGACCAAGTGTTTCACCTTGGGGAGCACCTGTAATTTTTGTGAAAAATAAGGATGGAACACTTAGATTGTGCAAGGTGTAGTACTTTCAAGGTGTTGTATATAGGTTTAGAGAAGAACACAAGTTAAGAATTTATGTAGAAAAAGTAGAAAAGGAGTGCCATGAACTGCTTTTGACATTTGTCTACCCCAAAAAGAGCACCTCCGAGGAGAAATATGTATCGAGAGCATTCATTTGTATAAACCCGTTATATTGTCGATAGATTCGGTAGCTATGCAACAAAAATGTATGTATATTTAAGGCCATAGGTTGTAGATGGAGTGTTTGTGGAAGATGACGAAACAATTTCCGAAGAACCCTTTGTGTTGAAGAAGGTGGAACAAAAGAAACAAGTGCGCAAAGAGACTCCCACCATAAGTGGAAATAAAGATAGGACTCCTGTTTCTAGCATTCCCGTAGGGCATGAATAAATGTGTAGGGATGTGGAGCCAAACAAATATATGAGAACACAACCTTTTAAAATGTCTCGATAATGAAGAAACAAAGGATAATACCATGCTCGGACTCGATGAAATGGAGAGAGCCGAAGGAAGAAGGGGCTGAAAGCGAAGAAGAACTGGTAGAGAAATTGAGCCCATATGTATACACTATTGATGAATCAGATGAAGAAGATCGAGTGCACATTTTTATAACACTCGTGTTATGGATGTAGATAATGAACAAATAGGGTATCATGTCACCCGAACCACATATTCAAAATTAGAACTAGCTACAAAATATATGGAGTGGGCACACCCCAACCCCGAGCTAGAGTGCATAGAACATCTATTGGACCATGAGGTAACAGCGCAAAGGATGAGGAAAAGAGTGAATTACAGGAAAAGTTCCTAGGTGGAGAATAAAATGTTGCAAAGATGTTTTCCTAAATGTGTTCAAGGAAAGAATAAGAGGCCAAGGTACACTCCACAAGGACCTATAATGTAGTACATTAAGGACCCCAATAAATTTTTACACACCGTATCAAAACACGATACCTTTAGATCAATTATTTTGCTGGTCATTTTATAGTAAGGAGGAGTTACTACCATACATAAGGAAGATGCTATCCTGGGTGCTTGAGTCACATATCGATGATCCAAAATTCGAGGTAAGTGCTCATTCATTAATAGATACCTGAGATGTGGAAACCTCTGGAGATACGTATCCGATAGTCAATTCCTAATAGTTATCGATCAACAAGCATGTAACACACTTAACACGTTATTGGTAGAGGTAGTGCCAGGGATTTTCGATAAGAACAACAAAATAAGATTTATGCAAAGGGAGTTGGATGAGAAGAATAAAGAGATATAGGAAAGAGACATGGAGATAAAGGAGAAAGAGAAAATTATTGCATATTTAAAATAGGAATTAAGGGAAGAAAAACAGAATATGTGCACAACATACAAGAAGTCAAAATGCATCACCGATGTGATTTTACTCACATGACCATATTTATCCCCTCATGAAGATACCAAGTATGAAACAAATTTTCATTATTTAGAGGATTTAACACACATAATTACTACTCAACAACCACCTCTTACATTGAGTATGCATAGGATGTATTGGCATGGAAAAATCAATAAGAAAAAGAAAAAATAAAAGACATAATAACATAGTATGGTGATTTAATCGAAATAGTGAAGGAATCTGCTCATGTTTCAAGTTTTTTTATGATAACTATGAAGATAGGGATCATGTAGTAGGTATTCTTGTTTCCAAGGATGAAGTAGATCTAAAATAATTCTAAGCCAAGAACAAAGGGAACATGGCGGAACGTGAAAGAATATTGGTTGAGGTTAAGCAAAGGAGGGAGGAAATTGATCTACTAAGGGCCTCCATTAAGAATAAATTAAAAGAACTCTACCCCAGTGTCACGCACAAGATGGAATCACTATTTGATGCATGGAAGAAATTGAAGACTATGGTCAAAACGTTGAAGGCATGGGGTGAGGACTTGACTACTACAGAGGTTCCTACCATTGTGGGTGATGCCCTTACTTAAGAAAATAAGGAGTTAAAGGGATGAAAGACATTGGAAGTATTTGTGAATAAATAATTTCCCCTTATTTTTCCCCAGTAAAAATTGGATTCTTTCATTCTTTGGCACAAGCCATACAAATTTTTTTATTCTTTGATTATTGGAGAAATATTCACCATTCTTTGCGCGAGTGTTGCCAAGGATAGAAAACATACCTAGTGTCGGGTAATGTTGGGTACCAGAAAATGGCCAAGTGTTGAATTATATAGAGGCATGGGAAGAAGGAGTACAGGAGAAACACACGGATGAGTGAACAAGATGAGTGCACTGGATGACAAGGTTTGCACGTGGAAGATGGAACGAAGTGCACGCGAGGATCATTGTAGGAAGGCATGGGACTTAGTCACATTTTAAAGGATAAGGATAAATATATACATGGAGTGTATGACACACAAAGGGGATTTTATAGTCAAGAAGAGTTTATTTTTAGGAAGGAACTTGTAGTTTGAACTTACGCATGGGAGCTAATAATAGGATTAGATCTAGAGTTAATTATAGATAATCTATTATTAGGTGAATCTTGCATGCTTATTTAGTTATCTTTGTAGTGGCGCATGGCTATTTTGAGCATGTAACCTATTTTGAGAGTGCATGGGTGGTGAAGGGAAATCCCCAACCCCTATATATATGTATTGATTTACACGGTTTTAAGAGACTGATATTGAGACCTAGATCTGGATTGTAATGCAGAGGTATACGATCACTATTATGGTTGCATGCATGAATTTGTAATGATACTTATGGTATATTCAGCTTATTTGTTTTTCATGAATTAATATAATGGATGGATATTGATTTTTGATGTCTCTACTTGATGGTTATTGTATGGTGAATCTGGTATTAATCCTTATGTGATCTATATGTTTCCTTATTATGTGTATTTCCAAATTGGAATCAGTCGGTAAGATGATGATATATGTACTCGAATATGGTTATTATGATCATGCATGCTAGTACCTTGGTAAGATAGTAACAAAGAGGGACACAAAGACCTTTGTGTGTTTCAGGTGAGCACTAAGATATGTTTGAGTGAAGTGATAGCGCGCCTATGGTTTTGAGTGGGAAAATAAGTCTACGCATCTCATATTACAAAAACTTCTTGAGAGTAATCTTATCACACTTCCTCCACCACTCAAAATAAACCCATCCTAACCCAAAATTAGGAATTACAATGAGAAGTTTTGATGTGACTATCACAGATGTGTAGGACACTCAACGAATTGATGTTTCAAGCTCTACACAATTATCCAAGATCTTATTGATAACAACAAGCTTGAGTTTCTGATACCTATTGAATCTCCACCTAACACTGACAAGGGAAAAATCAAACTCTTTAATAATCAACCTCAACAACGTGACAAGAAAACAACTGAACCTTCAACTAATCATGCATACCACGTAGTGTCTCCTCCTACTTTTGGGGCCCTTGAATTTTTAGTTGTGCATATCGACACTTCAATACCTATCATCTCTTTTTATAATCACGACTATCATGCAACTTTTACATCTGATCACCTACATATCAACACATCTATTGGATCGATCCCCATCAATAATACTAAGGTTGACCCATCATGGCCTATTAGCGCATGCTCTATTCCATTTCTTGATGCTATTGGTTACCCTTGATCACAAATCAAATACCCTCTAAACAAGTCATATGGTGTCATCAAACTACATGTTACAATTGGTCCTCTCACTTTTCTTGTCCCTTTCCTTGTTGGACAAGTAGTCGATGGTTGTGACATGCTACTCGACTCAATTGGATTCGTAGGTCTCAATCCATTATCTCTATGAATCATTTATGGCTCAAATTGATTCACAAAAATCAGGTCATCTCTATTGACAACGTACCACCATCTACCCCATGGTCATCATCTACACGAGTATTAATTCACACATATTTCACTTCATCTCACACATCACAATCTGTATTACTAAAAGAACAATCTACTCCTAGTTCACCTACTGTACACCTTCTGTGTGACCTCATCACTCAACTAGTCCTACACATCGGCATAGGCCCATTCCTAGGATAGTTACTGCATCTTGACATAGGTCACCACCTCATTTCATTCCACGTGGGTGTCCATCACCTCCACATTCAGCTTCATGTAGATCTCCATCACCTACACATTTTATGGCACCTACGCAGTCATCGTATATTCATCAATCACATGCATATAGACTTCATTCACCTATACAATGTTTATCTACTATACCACCATTACTAGAACATGGTCATATGCTTTCATTGCCACATTCATCAGATGAAGGTCCTTCATCCTTAAATGTCATTGGATAAATCATTCAATCCATTCACTTGGGGGTAAACATTTAACCCCTCAAACATAACAACATAGTACATCAGAAAATAGCATATTTATAGCATACACATGTCGCATCCCCATCACATTGTATGCTCATGACTCTTATACTAGCATCATCATGCTCCTATGATACACTTTCATGATTTGGTTCACATTTGAATGTTGAAGGCATACTACACATGAACCTCACACATTACACAATGCATACTACATAAAGTGTCTCTCCACACATCTTTTAATACATCTCGCATTTTTCACACTACATTTTCAAGTTTCCCTACATCATTTTAATTCGACATTCGTACATATACACATCATACTAGTGATCATCACACATGTGTCACACTTATATTTTCTACAAGTCTAGTATTACATCATAATCATCATACATACTTTTTAGCACTCATTTCACACTATTAGGTTAACTACACATCTTGTAGTACGTTCTATACATTACATTTTACACACCTTACACATCATATGGTCATCTCTTATCATTACACATACTACATCATATTCTATGCATTGCACTCATTACCCGATGATGCACTCTAGTCTCACGGTCCATACTGGATTGTTGAGGGTATACAAAAAAATGGACCACAACATGCTCACATGTTCATCATTCACTCTTATTTTTCTCATGCGACATTCCTAGGTTTAGTGATATACGCTTTAGGCTATAGGGCCACTTCTCCTTACATCATCTTGTGATCATTTACATCATCACCTTTTCCTACATTATTTAGTGGTACACACTTTAGGCTAAATCACCACCCCATTTCTATTCATATAGTTGTGATATATGCTTAGGCTATAGAGTCATACACATGTCATCGCTATGCCACATTTCATCACTACACACTCACCACAACGTGCTACAAACAACACATAGTTTGACCATTTCATGATGACACACTCTCATTTATGGTTCATTCTTGATTGCTAAGGGGGCATACTAAATGAACCTCACTGCATACAACTCCATTCACTCGGGGGACGCAACTCTTGTCATCCATCTTGCATTCCATTCCATCCATCCACAACATGTTGCATATCTTGGTTATTTGTACTCTTGCTTACCTTTTCTTGTTCATGTTTGCTTATTACACATGCTAGCTATATTTTGTATATGTCATTTTCATTACCATACACACATGCATGTTCACACATTTTTCTAGTTGTGATCACTCGATACAGTCTCTTAGATGCGAAATAGATGCTCGCCTCCTACAACTCCTACAATGGTCGTTGAGGGCATACACATTCGTCTCTTACAAGTGTTATTGTTTCATTTTGTGCTTAGAATTTTACATCACTTGCTTATATGCACTTTTGACATATGGTTTATCTTTATAACATTTTAATGGGTTTTTCATATGTTGTATTTGTTTGCAGGATTATTTACTTCCATGGTTATCTATTGTTTGTACTTGTTTTTTTTTGCTATTGTATGCAGGCCTTTCCCTTTGTTTGGTGTGCACACTTGTTTTTGTATGTGGTCATTACGTGTCTTGGACATTCATGTGAGTGATGTCCCACATTTGAAACCCACTTTGGTGGTCTATGATTTTCTTCTTGCATGTTTACTTGCATTCTATCTTCTACATTGTTTATGTAGCATACACTTGTATTTTACATGCATACTTGTTCATATTAACACTTGTTTCTAGCCACTTGTTTGCATGTGAATTGGTTTCTACAAATCACATTCCCTTTCCCCTACAGGGCACATTTTATGTAGTTGGTCCTCTTTTGGAGCTGCATTCTCCTATCAGCGACATCGCATGCACCCCCAAAAGGGGGCATCATTTGGGGTTTTACACATTACACAAAGCTCTCTACCGAGTACAGTTTAGTTCAGTTTTACATCCTTGACATTGTGGGTTATACAACAAGTGGGTTCAAACCAGTCTACAAACCCCGTACACAATGGATTTTAGAGGAAAATTTCCCTTAACATTCTAGAGCAGCGATTACATTGGATGATATAATGGATTTCCTCCCTACACTAATTTGGCTAGTGGCGTGAACACCTACAAAAATAAGGCGATAAATATCTCTTCACATTTTATTGAGGAGTTATAGGTTAGAGAATAATGCAACTTTCTCCCTACACTTCTTCAGCCAAGGTGGCATGTGATTGACCAAAAAACTCGCAAAGACAAGATATCCTTCTACAATTTTTCTCTCAACATGGACCAAGTGCACATGTTCCATTTTTCATTTGTGTAATTTACATTTACATGATTTCACATACATATACATGTGTTTTTACATATATATGAATATTTGACTACTTGATCGTTTTCTCCTTACAGGTATGTCTCGTATGAGAAACAGACAATCAACAAAAACAATGGGGAAACAAAAACAACATTTTGTGGCAAAGCACATGATACTAACCATGCAGTTACACCACACACATCAACAACTACACACATGTTTCCACCCTAGGTTCACTCTCACCACTTTTTGAAATTTTTGCATCTTTAGTTTCCATGCTCCACTATTTTGTCATTCCACACTTTTTCTAGTCCATCAGTGCATTTTTACATCACTCTACATGGATTATCAGGTACACATCTCTATCTACTTTATGTTATTGAGCTTTCCACTCACCAACATAAAGTGGGGGAAAATGTAGTCATAAAATCATGCACTTTAGACATTATTTAGTCCCGATCTCTAACTACTATTGATATGGTTTTGAGTGAAGAAAGTACTAATTAACCCATGTCCTTTGGCCATTTTACTTTTCTTTATGTCATCACTTCCCACCTTTAGGACATATTTTCCTATTCTATTTTTTTCATTCAGCGTTATTTTACCTTTGACTGGGGTGTCCAACCCAATACTGGGGTGCCTCACACAACTTGGTCCCATTTGGGGTGCCCTGCCTTTCTACACTTTTCCGCCACTTTTTGGGCACTTTCTAACCATTTGAGCTTCTTATCTTTTTATTGGTTGGCCTTTTCAGGGTTAATTATGAAATTAGAACAAAAGAACCATATAAATATAAAGTTATGAGACCATAATGAGGGACCAAGCACTAAGCACTACTATCATCACCTAAGGTTGTATCCATCAAAGGCTCCATTTACATCCATCTAGCTCCATCACAAGGCACAAGGTTGGTTCATCTGCATCAAAATGCATAGGAGGAATTTTATTTTATTCCATCCATCATTCTATTACATTTTCTACAAATAGTTATTTCTCGTTACTTTCACAAAGTGCGATTAACACAAGAACACCTAGGGCATGCTTGCACAGACACATAGAACTACATCGGTTTTGAGATGTAGTGCAACACTTAGTTAGTTAGTCCACCATTGTGGCAGCCGAGTTCAATCTGACCCCTTTATATGCATATTTATTTTTTTAGAGTTTGATGTTTGTCTTGGGGTTTTACAAGTCTCTTCTTCATCACTTTGATTACTTGAACATACAACCGAGTACAATGAAGTTAGTATGACTGGAAGTGAAGGTAGGAAACCATCAAGCGACATCTCAGAGGAAGGTTATAGAGATTTTTAACAGACCAAGGTGACCATATTGTAGACTAGGGTACCCACAGGTGCCCCCGTACCTTATTAGGAAATATTCATTTAGTGCTCCATTAGATTGGCTAATAATTACGAATGTATCTATTAGTGTGATGTAACCAAGTGGGTGATTTTTTTATAACCCTGTAAATACAAATGAGGGAGTTATAAATAATCATGAATGTAATTGTTTGTTTATGGGTTGTTTTGGAGGTAGTTTGATCTCTTATTTTATAGGAAAAATATTTTCATATATATTGGCATGTATATGAGTGAATAGGTGAATGAAGCAATACATAAGTGTGACATTGATGTGTAAATGTACTCTGTCATTTTTATTTGGTATCAGAGCATCAATGGTCATGTCCCTATGAACAATGAGAGTCTTAAGAAGAAATTGCAGTTCCTTTGGTCTATTCTGAGAGGTTTCAATCACCATACAACATGTATCTTCCATTTGGTCATCAATTGAAAGAATGTATCTATGGCATATTTGGGACTCAACTTGCAACTAAACTCAAATGAAATGTCCATAGGATTGTATGATTGGTTGTTTAACATTTTTCATCGGTGATCATTATTTACCTGAGAAAGGAATCATTGATTAGTCACAAGGTGTAATAGTGCCAGAGTGCAATGTCATAGAGATTTTGATATTTCATTGCAAACACCATTCAAAACCTCCACGCATTCATCCTGCAAAGTGTTGGCACAGATCTGAGGAGAAAGGAAGATATCTCAGCATTCAGGATCATTGTTGTTTATGGATCTCGGTCTTTACGTGAGTTATGTGGCGGTTGTCTTGATCCATTGAACCAATTTGTCATCCTGGAATAATTTATACATGCCTTAGATGTAGACTTGTATGCGCATGCACAAAATACGATCGCTCGACATCTCACGAAGTTCTAGATTCAAATTTGAAGTGGGGAACATCTACAACAAGCTCCAGATATTCTTTTGGTCTCATAAAAATGAGCAATTTTGTTTATTTATCCAACCCATGGTATTTTTGTTAATAATTTGTTTTAAGTGAAAGTTGTTATAAATTTAAATCCCTATGGATATAATTCAGTTATAAGGATTCCTAATGCTATTATTGTCATCATTATCGAGGAGTCAAAACTTGTCTAGTCTTATTGATATTAAAAATATCTTTGATACCTATTAGTGTTGCATAAGTATTTTCACTCATCATATATGTGTCATCAAGTTATATGTTGAAAGTCATTAATAAGTTAAATATCATCTCATTAAAGTAAAATTGTTATTTCAATTCGATGTACTATAAGATTCATATGTATGATGTCATTAATAGTGTCATTTTATTTACAAATTCTAATATTTAATTATATTTTTAGTCGTCATTTCTTGTATTTATTACCTTGTAAGTGTCTGTGAAATTTGAATCATTATCGTATTATCTATTGTCTCATCTCAAAATAGTGTGTTAAGGTGAACAATAGATTATTGAGTCCAATGTTTGTGTCATTATAAAATTAAAAAGTTGAGTCATAGTCAAAGTTGTCAAGTCATTTTTTGAGAGTTGAAGTCAAATATTTGTAAAAATTAAAAAAATATTATAGACGCATTTTCGGTGGTTTCGACTTCCGAATGAGGTATAAAAAATTGAGCTCCATGTTCAAATCTAGTGAAAGTAGTAGCATGAAATTGGAGGACGGAGGCATATGAGGTTGGAGGTCAATCAACGACCTCTCGTCAATCACCAATGACAGGGCTGCACGAAGCTATGGTGATAATGTGTGTGTGAGTTTGCTTTTATTTTAGAGTTGTAGTTTGTTGTGTGCAATATGATTTCAGAGTTCATGTTTTGTGTTGAATAAGTGAAATGTTCACATTGAGGGGGAACATGGTCTCAATGTTCCATTTTCATTTTTCCCTCTTTTCAGTTTGTATTCAGTGAGCAGCAGAATTCAATGGATTTTCCTATGTTATTCCCTGAAGTGAGATAGTGATGAGAGCCGATGATACTACTGCAACATCATGATATTGTGGTTGTTAGTTATTCACTAGAAAAACTATCCAGAGGTTGTTGGTACTATCCTAAAAAACCATCCATTGTGTGGTTGTTGGTTAACCACTTGGAAAACCATCTAGAGGTTATTAGTATTGTCCTTGAAACCATCTAGATCATGAGAAGGCTACATAACGACACGTTGCAGTATAAGGCAGGTTTTCCCCATGTTCACACTAAGGGGGGAATGTTAGGAAATATTCATTTAGTGCTCCATTAGATTGGATAATAATTACGAATGTAATTATTAGTGTGATGTAACCAAGTGGGTGAGTTGTTAATAACCCACATAAATAGGACTGAGTGAGTTATAACAACTCATGAATATAATTGTTTGTTTATGGGTTTTTTTGGAGGTAGTTTGATCTCCTATTTTATAGGAAAACTATTTCCTATATATTGGCATGTATATGAGTGAATTACATGAATGAAGCAAATAAATAAGTGTGAAAATTATGTGCAAATATACTCTGTCATTTTTATACTTAACCATGCTTCCTAGTCCACTCAGATTTCCCAGATCTACACTTTTCTGGACCTCGGCATAGTTGTTTCCTCCTCATGTTTCTTCACTCATCTCTGTGAAACAATCCAACAAGTTCATCGAATCAGGTTGAGTTATTTCTAACTCTCTTTACACTTTAGGGTTTCACATATCTACTTTCTTAGTTTCTTGGGTCATTTTCTTTATACATTCATCTATTATTTATTGTTGTCCTTAATGTTAGATTAACTATAGAATTAATTATAATTCCACATTTTAGTTAACCACATGGTGTTTTGGATCCTTATTCTTCTTCTCTATCTTCAACCTTCATGTGTTGGGTTCCATACACCCAATACTCCGGTATATACTTGACAAAATTGGGGAATGATCACCCCAATCCTTTGGAAAAGTTCAACAATCCAAATCTCCAAGTACAAAAAAATAATGAGAAACTCTTCCCTCCACAAAATAAACATGTGTATTCCTTCCATGTTTTTCATCTCTTTATTTCACTATTTACAATTTCAAATTTCATGTATATTACATCTTTAAATTTGAGCTAAAGTTTAATTATTTATCATGAACATTAACTACACTATGTGTTGTAGTTTTCATCATGGATCATGCCAACACCAATACATCATGATCTTGTAAAATAAACATTTGATTGAATACAAAGTGTGTCTATACACTAAGGTATTTTCTCATTTAAGCATGTAATTTAATTTCATACCTAAAGGTGGGAAAATATAGACACTCAAATTTGGTAATTATAATCTTTAACATTGCTAGTCTTGACATTGGTCTCTTGTTCAAACAAGTGCACTTTACTTACTCTCATATGGTACATCTCTAGGTCTCTTGTCTAGCTTGTTTGATCATACACACTCATCTGTCAATAGTTTCTAAGAATTGAGTGCAAGAAATATATTTAAACACTCCACTTGTCAACTTCCAAACTTCATACTTCATATTGGCCCTCTAGGGTCACAAATGTATAATAGGGGCAAGAAAATCCATACATTTTTGACCCTAGTATACGGTTTTTATCTTGCTCACTTTCATCTTGAACATTCAGGATGCACATTATTCTTTAGATAATTTAATCCTTCTCATTTAGCCTTTTTAAGTTAAATCACATTCAAAGCGCACACACACACACACACACACACACACACACACACACACACACACACACACACACACACACACACACATAATTGAAACTCACCTCATTTGGTACCTAGTACTCTTATGAAATCCTATTGCATAATCTAACACAAAAGGAACCTAAAGATCCCTAAACTCTGCAAATTCCACTACACATTCATTAGGAAGAACCATCTATAAGTTTAAATCTTCCCACTAGGTCTAAAGGATTATTTCCCACATTTTCAATCACTCAAATCCAATCACTTAGGTAGATTTTAAAGAAAAAAACTCAAGTCAAGCTTTGTCAAAGGAAGCATGTTAAATTTGATTTAACTACAACTAGATATCATATGCTAGGTTTGAGGTGTCTCCAGAGTAGTGCCAATGTTACTAGTGCATGGGGATCCCACAACCCAACTAATGTTATTTTTAAGACTTCTTATCCATAGTTAAGGTTTAAAATATTGAGTAGAGCACTCAAAGGCCCCCACAATATGATCAAAATTCATCAAAAGAGAGTGACAAAGAGATTCAAAAACTAACCGATTCATAAAGTTTTAGATCTCGGTTTTGAGAAAGATCACAACCATACGAGATAGGTAAAGACTATATGGACGTTCCTGCCCCTACTTTATAGTCCTTCTCAAGATCATATTCAGGTCACACTTTCAACAGCAAACCACTTTTAGGTCCATATCTCCATGTTCCATCAACTAGATCATCTAGAGCAATATATAATCATTTATAATCAACTAAGTGCACTCAATCCCATGCATTTGTGAACTTGTATTGTATCATGTATGTTGGTATCTAAATTGATTCTTCCTTTTAAACTGAGCAACATCACAATTTGATCAGATTCTTAGAGGAAAACAAATCATAATATGAGTTGTTTTGGAGTCGAGATGGATTTAAAATTACTCTTTATTACTCGGCTTGGAAAGACGTGGATAACACTGTCTAAGGGTTCAACCTACCCTCACCACTTTAGGTTGTGCATTCAAATAAGGTGAGAGGACCCATTTTGTAATTTTTATTATGAAGAATATCAATGGATTAACAATATTTGAATCTCCCTTTGCAATATTTGAAGGAGACCTTGAGAAAACATGGTCAATGCAACATAATCTAACTCTCACGAGCTATCACCCTAGAGAATGAATATGTTTTCTAGACAAGGTCCAGTTACTAAAGACAATGATAAAAATTGATTGCACCTGCATATTTTGGTAAAGGATAGGCAAACTCAATGAATTTCTTTAGCATTTATGGATATACAGTGCAAGCAGGGGTGGTTCATGTAGGATTCATTACTTAATGTATAATTTGTTGTTGGGAAGTTAAGAAGGATAAAGTTGATTATACCAAATTCTTGAGAAATTTTAACAAATGTTGGAACATCTACAAAGCAAAATGACAACAGGCTTCAAGTAGTCAGAATGAACCTTCAACTAGAAGATGTGCATCCATGAAAGCCCAAAGATACATGGTTTCACACATTATTCAAGGATTTAACACAAAAGGTCATGTTAAAGACTTAATTGCTTAAGATACAATCATAGACTAATAAACAATCTGTATCATCATAATGAAAGTAAAGTGAATTTAAATTGTTTATTACATCATGAAATGAAATCTCTCTTCATGATATAATTGCAAATGCCACAATACTATCACAAGGATAAGATCTTGTGTGATTCAGAGGAACTCCTAACATAAGATTACAATAGGAACATGGATAACTACTCGAAGATATCTCAAAATGAAATCAGGCACAACTATGCTCATGATTAACACGATTTAATCAAGGTTCTTCAAATTGATTAGTAAGGAAAAGTTTATTTACAATCTCAAAGCTTGTTAATGGCTAGACACTTGCAACTATCTTGACATGATCAAATTTTTAGACACACGGGAAATAACAGGGTTCTCAGATAAGTTCCTTGGGGAAATGGCTTTTCTCATCTTTCTCTCTTTCTCTTTTCTTTGAATAATTCTCAGAAAAATTAACCCCCCTCTTTGGAGTGATTATCCTTTTTCTTTTATGTCACCCCATTCACTTTCTAACCTTCAAATTTCCCCCAAAGTATGAATATTCCAGGGAATATTTCCTTTTACAAAACTTGTTCTAGAACATGACATTTAAAATTTTCCTTTAAATAGACATATGTACAAAATGCAAGTATTTTCAATCGATTCCACTTGTGCTCGATCGGGACATCGGTCATCATTTCTGACAAATTACTTTAATCATTCTTTCCTGATATTGATTAGATATTCATTTCAAATAATCTCTGAACACCGCCAGATGACTCTGATATGACATATAACCACATTAACTTTTCAAGAATCCATCTTGGATGCTACGCACTCTATTTTATGTCTTATTGGCTTAATTTCCACACAAAGTTCTTGTCGAATCACATTGATTTACCATCTCTACTCACTCATAATCTCTTCCAATTCTTAAATTGTTTCTATGCAAACCGAAAAAATCCCCCTCATCTCATGGGAAATATTTTACTAAATAAAAACAAATTTACTCTTTTCATTATAAAACTCGGTAACCTCATTATCATTATGTATTTCTCTTCTTGTTCTGAATATAAGGAATTTCATCAGAAAAATGGTGAAGGAACTTGTAGCACACAGTTTGAAGGAAATTTCATTAGAAGATTTAAATCAAATCTTCAATTTGATTGGTCCTGATGAAGCCTTTGTTAGGGACCTATTTGATGTAAAGTGTGTAGGTGATACTAGAGGACCCTTGACATATCGGCAAGTCTGATTAACACTTATTACAAGGCTAATCAAGATTAATACTATGTTTGCAACCTTTCAAGTTATGTATTTTCATCTTTTTAAATGGGAACACTTGAAATATCCCAAAGATTTAAAGAGATACTGGGTTGAGAGAAGACCTCAGGTATCTGGGCAAACTGGTTTTCAATGTCCCTTTTTATGCAATGAGGGATTTGTATCGAAAGAGATTCCCAAGGAATCATATGTGCTATATGATAAATCCTCTATCAAAATTGTGCCTATCATTTCCCATAAAATAGATGAGTTAGAGTAGAGAATCAACTCCCTGGAGAAAAAAAAAGAGACTGTCTCTTCGCAACTAGTTTTAACACTAGCGTCATATTCAGGTAAGAGAAAGGGTGAACCACAACCTCAACTTCCAATCATTATCTACTTGTCATTCAAGGGAAGAAATATCCTCCACTCGGGACAATAGGGGAAGATTTACAATTCGTTCATCCACCCACTTAATGCATCATGCTCCTCAGTCAGAGCATGAGTTTTTGGGGCCTCAACCCATTCCTTCTCCAAGAGACAATCCACCCCTCATAAGGAAATGGGAGGCTGGGTCAAGCTCAAGACCTCAAAATCTATCCAGTCAACAACATGTAGTGCTTTCCTTCTAATCACCTTGGTATCCCCTCTCAAACCATTCCTAGCAAGTCGACCCTTCACAAGGGGAAAGGAAAAACGACGTTCTTCACAGGTGGTTTGGATATTTTGGATTAGGTATCGTCACAACAAGAAAATTGAGCTCAAGAAAATCACGATTCATCCCAAGACCTGGTAGGGTCAGTTATTTTTGTTCAAATAGAACAAGGTTCAAGTGAGTTTGTCTTTGAGAAAGAATAATCTTTTGAATAAGCTTCCCCTACTGGGAGGAAACTATGAAACAAGACTGAAAAATGTCTGAATGTTTCTTTCCTTTCATTGTCTCTACTTTTAGCATGTGTATATATTTCTTTATCATGGGCAAGGACCCTATAGAACCCCATTTTGTTCCTTATTCAAAATGCAAGAAGCAAAAAAATATCAATAGTTTACATGCTTATCCAAATGTATGTAAAACTTTATCTAATTCAATGTGAAACTACTGCATTCTTCCACTTTACAATTGAAATAAGGAAACAATAAAGTTCATAATAACAATTACATCCCATGTAACAGAAGTATTTATTTTAAAGCATCAGTTTAAAGAAGGAATATGAAAAGAGAATACAACTTAAGGAACAATGCCTAAGCATGTTCATCATCTTTTGTATTTGCATTATTTTCTTCCTCAGCTTCCATTTCTACATCTTGTTCCTTTGGCAACCTTTCTACGTATGCATCATACCTTTGGAACAACTCATTTACCTCATCCTCATCTATCTGGTCTAGTGTGATGCTATAAGATTAGTGATTTCCCAAATATTGTGTCAATGCAATGGCCCATTTTTTTTTCTCGAGTGGTCTAGCCTTTAACTCTACAATTCTCGTTCTCAATCTTTCTCATTTTTTTAATGATTTCATAGGATAAATCATTCTTCTAAATATTATTTTCAAAGGAGTTAAGCAAAAACTCAATCTTCAGATCCCCATATCTCCTTTTGAATTTATCAAGTGCCATATCTTCTAACTTCAATTCAATGGCATCAAGAGTGTCATCAACCCAATTTCTCTTAATTTAAAGCTTTTCCTTGATCCCATTCAAGGTTTCCACTGTGATCTTTGATATCTCTTCTATGGAATGCTAGCTTCCTTCGAATGTTATTAGCACAATGGTTTCCTTCTCAACCAATTCATCACTGAGCTAGGTTATGCGGTTTTGGAATAATTCCCTCAAAATAGAAAATCTCATTGTCACATTGTTCAATTATCTCATCAATTTCATTGAGTTTTTTCTTAAGGTTTTCATACTTTGATTTGGCCTTTGCAATTGCTTCCTTTCCCCTTTTGGTTAATTTTTCAATCCATGGGTCCACCAGCTAGACCTTTTTGACATGTTTTTTTTTATCTTATCCATTCCCTCGGGGTATCTATGGAGGCACTTTTCTGAGCTTGACTAGGTTGCCTAATCAACTGCTGCAAACTAGAGCTTAAGTATTTAACATGTTCTTTTAACTACCTTTTCGTCATTCTATTTTCATCCACCTTTTGTAAAATGCCATTCACTTTGCCTCGATACCCCTTTCTTTAGTTGGTATCTTGAGGGATTTCCCAAGGGAATGATTTGAACATTATAATCATTAGATGTTATATCTTCTCTAGTTTTACCCTCAAAGGGGACTACTATTTCCAAAGTCTTGGCTCATGATGAATCAATGTGGGTTTTGGTGATAGTTATAGCTCTTTTTAGGCTCTTACTACCTTTGGAAAAGACAAAGCAGTAAGGTCAATAGCTTGAATAGGGAGGACCTCCTTTTCCTCATTTGAAATTAATTCACCAATCCACCCTTTTTCCAAACTTGTTCCATCCTTTTCCTCTTGTGATTCCTGTTGGGGTTCCTCAGGGACAACCATCAATTGTTTGGACACCCCTTGTTCATCCTGAGCCAATGATTTTTCATGTTCTTCATCATTTATTTGATAACCACTTTTCCACTCTTACCTTATGTTAATAATTCCTTCAAATGTTCTTTTCCTTGGTCTGGAACCTAAGGTTGATCATTATTTTCTTGATTTGTGTCAACAGTCAGGGGATATTCCTTCCTTATTTCTCCCATTGATACCATACTGGACCCAACTTCTCCTCTAACATTTTCTTGCACCAATGACTGGCTTGCAAGCTCTTCTCTCCTTAAAATCTATTGAGTTGGTATCTTACCTTCCTCATGTTTTGATGATGCACATGGTAATGACATAGTAAGTTTCTCTTCTGAAGCCAAATTCACATTTCCATCTAGAGGTTCAGTATGTCCTTATCGTAAAAATTTTCTCACCAACATTTGTAGAGCTTGTGCCATTTCTATTTTCTCTTCAAAAATAGATTTTCCTTCTTGAGAAAGTTCATCAACTTTAGTAACTTTAATGAAAATAGAAATAATATCTCTAACTAACATCTCTGCATTAATATCTTCTCCATGAGCAATTATGGTTTATCTAATTCTGAAACCACTTGTCTTATAGAAGGATATTCTATTGCTTGGATTTTCTCTTTACTAATTAATGGATGATTATTTCTTTCCATTTCCTTTCTTGTTTGAAGGTCATCTACCAGTGTCATCAATGGTTCACTCATAGATAATTTAAGTACATCTAACATAGAAAATCCCTCGCCAAAAGATCAACATCAATCACATCAGCTTGGGTCTTTGAAAATTTGTACAATGTTCCAAATGAAGGCATACTTATATCATTAATAAGTAGGATCTCATATGTTTTCGTACATGGAGTTAAAAATTGGCTACTTATCGAACTATTTGTAACATTTTCCGGGTTACTTGATCTTGAGTGCCTTTCATTGTTGTTTCCTCCACAGATAGAGGTGGGAATAGAAGCTTTGATTGTTCCACTCATGAAAATGATGGAGCATGTTTGTGATCGATAAAAATCAATCCTTTCAAACTCATGAGGATTTTTACCACATCTCTATGCTTATGCTTTTTGGGTGTGTGAGCACCTACTCTCACCAAAACTAGTACATGATCAACCTTGTGTTTCTTGTGTTCCCTTTCAAACTTTTTTAGATTAGGTGCTACTCTTTTCCCTTCCTTATGTGGCTTAGATTGAGTAAGACCACTTGTTATAGCTCCACTCATTAGTTTCTCAATACTATGAGGTTTTGGTGAAACACCTGAGAAAACCACATGGGATGTTAAACCCTTCCCCTTTGCTTGGATTGGCATTGCAAAAGTAATGGGGGCATTTTCCATATATTTTAAGAGCATGTCTTCAGTCTTTTGTCTAAGAACTGACATAGAGGTACCAGTCCCACTAGTGGCTAAATTCCACTCATCTATGAGTTCAAAAGTGGGCCTTTTTAGGGAAACTGAGGGGCCTTTCCTCCCAAAGGATCCATTCTATCTGCTCCTTCCCTTAGGGGTGGAATATCATCACTCAAGTTTCCTAAACTCTTGAAGTTGTTTAAGATTCTGGTATTCTAAATTGACAAGTCAATGTTCTTTTGGGTTAACCAATTCACAGTCCTCCTCATTACATTAGTTATCCTTATATAAGAATCATCAGATTTTGTTTCATTCCAATTTGGAGGGATTATAGGTTGTCCTTCCACCTTCTGATCAACATAATATTTTCTTATTGTATGTGGATCATCCACAATTCCTTCTGGGATAACTACAATTTTGAAGTCTATTATTTGTGAAAGGGTCATTATGGAGAAATCCCTTAATCTGACCTCTTCTTCATCCCTACAATTCATACAATAATCTTCAAAATGAGGCTCATGTTCAAAATTATTTGCAATGTTGTTGAATACCCATCTGATGTCATAATTGACCCTTGCCTAAAAAATTTCCATGTCAAACCTCTGCATTTCATCTTCAATCAGCTTGGCTTTTATGATGGAAGGGCATGAATACCTTCCAATTCTAATGGGTAATTTGATATTTATCTTATGTCTTCCGGAAATCAATTTGTGCATAGGCATTAGTTACCTTTCCAATTCACATAAAGTCAATTTATCATCTAAATATCTAGGTAATTTACAAGGTTTTCCCTCGAAACCACTAACCCTTATATATGTGAATTTTTTATATTGAATGAAGTAACATCCATACTCCAAAATCACTTGTTTGGTCTATTCCAAAATTATATACTATCCCCACTCTTGTTTGAAAAGACAAATGATTGGGGTAAAGAAAGCATCATTAACCAACCTCACATTCCCACTCCAATTGACCAGTTGCAGTTGAGGGAATATCTCATGCATTTGGCACTACTTAAAATCTGCATGTGGTAACAAACTTGGGAAATGTTTATGCCCTGAAACATTGTAAATTAAGTAGGTCATCATGTAGAATTCCATCTCTGAAGTGTCACCCATCTCAATTTTCACTACTAAGGTGACCATGTGGCCATGGAGTGCTTCTGCAATGAAATTAGCCCAACAAATGCTCCCCTTTCTTTCCAAAATGATCCACATGTAAGTAATCATCCACTCCTTGAATTCATTTGCCATTTGACTCAATAACACAATGATATCTTCAACCTCTTCAACAAATTGTGCCCTAACTAGCCTTTTAGGGATTCTAGTTGTTGCCTTTTTTCATGAGGAGCCATTTTGTATTTATGATCTTGGCATAATCCTTTTTCTTCGCTTCATAATCTTGTAAAGATAATTTGATACCAATGGTGATTGGGTTTGTGATTACAGAAATTTTTGAATTATTCTAATGGTCACAGGTGTCAATGTCAACACTTGCATCCCCACTCCCATCTAATACTTCCCTCTTTTCGGGATCATAATTCATAGCACAATGCCACACCAATTATGGGAAATGAACCGATGGTGGGATAGCACCAGCTAGAGAAATGCGGCTATCTTGAATTACCTTTAGGGACTCACTCTTATGGGGGCTATTCATTCTCTGAAGAAAATCATTTAGATCAACACTCATCAGGTCTATGTCTGTAATTTTGTCTAAATTACTCATGACCCCTGATGCAACCGAGAACGAAGATGACATGGTCTTCATCTTCAAAAACCTTAACTTTCCTTAAAACTAGCTTTCCAATGAAAGAGAAACACTTGAATTTCTAAGTTCTTACCAATCAACCCACAAGTTCCTGAGCAGTTTAAATCCAAATTGACAACCTTTTCAGTCTTCTAGTTCCCAATTCAAGCTCCACAGTTAAACTCGTAATAATTCTCAATGAAAATCACAAAGAGTAGCAATAAAATTCAATCAAATTGATAATAAAAGATTATAGCATTTGTAGACTTTAAAACATCCTTGATTTGCATAGCAAGTATTGATGGTGGTAGAAATAAATGCATTATATTATAACCATTCATTCTTTCATTCTCAATTTCAAAATTGAGACGTCCATGTGGAAAAAATTTCACTAGCGCGGGCTCGGAGGCACTTTTTGTGTTTTTGCAATGTTTTAAAACTTACACACTTCTGGCTACTTTGACTCACCCATCCACTTTTGAATTTCAACATGGGCTCGACACATGGTCACATTTGGGTGATAGCGGAGCTACGGGCCTTTCTATAATTTTATTCCTTTTCCAATTCAAAACTAAAAGTGTCAGAGTGCTCTAACGACCCGTATCCCCACTTTTTCATGAAAGGAGCCACATGTCCTTTGTGGGTCTCGGGAACCTTTTACACTTTTACACTTTTCTCCTTAGTGTGCAAAAATACAAATATGCACCACTTCCCCACATCCACTCAAATTGTGACAAATGTACACCCTTTGATGCAAATTGAGAAATTGCTTGCACTGCTTTATGATTGTGAATATTTGAGGAATATTCATTGGGTCACGGGGCTAATTTTGCATTTTGTGAATGCAATAAAAAGTTACAAGTTTGCAAATTAGACCCGCCATACCACATTCAATTGGGAACTACCACATACCAATGGGCGATGGGATAAAAACACAAATAAAAACATGACCAAGGAACATTTTACAATGGGTGATCCTTCCAATTTCAAACCTAAAGCACAACTAGTTCCCCACAAGAAACTTTAAAATAACGCACATCCATACATGACCATCAACTAAGAAGAGGAGAGATGTTCTCCACATATATGAAAAAAAAAAATACCAGCTTTCACCCCCATGGAAAGGAAGGAAATACGAAAGACGATGAAAAAAAAACTTAAACCAATAAGGGCGAGATTAATTCAAGCACCAACAATGTACATTTATTACAAGTATTAATTTTTTATTATGATATTGAATGATTAATGTTGGAATTTAATTAATTACAATAACCCCTTTATAACTTTTATTTCATTCCTCTTTTGGTTAGGTATAAATCTTAATCAAATCTAAAACTGGTGAAAACATTCTCGAGTTGGTAAGGACTACCATCCCTTTAACTAGGTACATGACCTACATAAATTCAAGATAAGGAATTAATATTTCACCCATCAAGGTGTCCTTTCTAATATTGAAATCTAATATGAAGCCATTCTTATTACTACTTGACAAAAAGGGCTTGCCTGCAACCTTTTAACCATCCTCATATACTTGAAGTTGATCCTATTATTAAGTGTTTCCTTGTTTCTCCATCCCATGAACAAAATGGGATAGATTCCATCTTTATAACTAAGATCCCATTATAAAATATAAATTGGAGGTGCATATTTATCCTCCTCTTATTGATTCTTATTATACTTTTAAATGATCTATAATACCTATTATTGTTCCCATAACACACATCCCTAATTTTCCTTAGGAAATCATGGAACCACTTTTTTCCTTTCTCGAAGGTTGGATCTTTATGTACCTCAATTTACCATCTTTCACACAATATTTATTTTCCCCCCAGGCCTCTTTGCAATATTACTTGGCCCTATTTAGTTAATTTATTTACATGTCATGTGTGCCTATATTCACTTGTCCCAATTTCCATTATGCAAGTGAATTACCCTTCTATGTGCACCCTTCTAAAGACTTAGTACAATTTCTTTGCATGACATTCCTTTTCCCAAAGAATCTTTCTTGGTCTTGTCTCCTCACATTAAATCTTTTTGCACATTGCCTTTGTAAATTTTGGTTTTCCCATTTTACATCCCATTATGGGGCGTGCTCTCATCTTATGTGAATCAACTTCTCTCAATGTCTTAATCCTCAGTATAATGATTTCTTCAATTTGGGGCTATGTAATACCCTTTACAAATTTCCCGTGCATCCTACTTTCTTGGTCATTATTACACCGAGTCACTTCCAATTTACATAAGTCCACCACATTTTAAAAGCTTCATGCAATCCTTGCATATCCAAACTATGATTCATGTAGCATCCCAATGCTTCGTGACATCCTTTCACTTTCTAAGCTCCCGTTATATACCTAACACTTGGGTTTTATCAAGATTTATGTTATGCATGTATCAAACATGTATTTTTAATACTTCTAAGACTATATAAAGGAAGTTTTAAATATTATTCTAAGGAAGACAATGGACATAGTTTTACACACAATTACTTATATTGTGTGGACTATGGAACCATGCACATGTAATCCTTGCGTGTAAGAAAATATATAAGAAAACATACATGAATGATTTACACAAATAGTTTATTTATTGTTTATTTACGTGCCTCATTTTATATAAATAACTTTACGTTGTTCTTTTTCCTTGTAGGAATTGAATGAATATATATGAAAAGTTCTCCAAAGGAGTGTGTGAGGAATTCAAAACTACCAACACATCAATATGTGACATGTGTCGAATATGGATGAGAATATAAATGAAGAACAAGGATTGAAACATTGTGGGACATCTTTACGTTGATTGAGGCCAAATGTATCACATTGATGAACTTTAAGTATGGAGACACAAACCTATCCTTAAGAACTTTTTACGATTTCTATCATCAATGTGTGTTACATGTTGAATATTATGACATTGTGCAATAAACTTGATAATTGGCCATAAGAAGAAAAAATTCTCTCCAAAGTTGATACAAACAACCGATTCTTACATGAACTAACATTATGTCAATGAGTCTTATATTATTCATTCTTGCAAGAAGATAATCTAAAGATATCTTGTTGATCACACCATGTCAAAGGTTAGGTGCCACATAAATTTAAATGGATATTTACTTATAATTCACTCTATAATTGTGTGTAATATTACACTAGATATTGTCAAAACCAAATTGAGATTTAGATGTAACATTCTTCTAGGATGTCGTAGGAATGCATTAAAATTGGTTGGTTCATGACTTGCCCATGTATCTACTTTGTCAAATATACATCGTGTAGTTATTAAACATGAAATTTTTAATTGTATCCCAAGTAGCCATGACATATCCTTATAAATACCCATCTAAAAGGATTTATTTCAGTCGAATCGTTGTAGAAATAATATTTGAACATTTTAATGAATTTTCCTTTATTCACTTAAACTTAGATATTGATGTTTGTGTGCTCTTTTTCTAACTAGTTGAAGTAGATCCCCTTAATTTTCATATATATATCTTTCATTGTTGTTTTCTAGAGTTGGAATTCACTTCCTATGCATTTAATATTATTACATTCCTCCTTGCTCTACAACAAGTTCCTCACACTCTTTCACCTACTCTTGTCTTGTTCAATTGAATGCTGGTTTGATCTTAAGTATGGTTACTTGGACCTGTCTTCACCAATTGGAATGGGACCTCTTTTGCGCCATTATATCCATTTCTATTTCTTCCCTACCCTTCTATTTTATTTCTCTTTTTTATAATTTGGTTATTTTATGACTAAATATTATAATTGGTTTCATCGCTAATTGTTTGGTGATTTTAGGTGATACTCAATGTGTGTAATCCTTAACACTCATAATTTCTCATACACACATGAATGATTGAATTACAAACCTCTTGAAAATTCCCACCTATCCACTCAAAATTACTTCCCACCATTTTTCCATTGCACACTTTCACATGAAGCCCCACTAAAACCTACTAACAAACCAACAAATACCCTCGTATAAATCATAAACATTCACCATCCCACCTCGGAGATACTACTAGAAAAAAATTTGGCCACCAAGACTTGGTGAGAATGAAACCTTGGAGAAGGAATTCCTACACTCATGGTAAAATTCCTATTTCACCTTCCCACATGTGGACCTTCTCATGATAGGTGGAACATTAATCATTTGCATGAGAATTTTTATAGGTTATCCACACTTGTGCAAGCCACGATCACATTATAGAAATGAAATATTCTAGAACTATGGATGGTAATCAAGGTGTAAAACTTGTGGAGATCAACATTTCAGGTGTCGGAAGGAGGGTACCATTCATTCTAGTATGACATAGTGATCACCTTGGGTGTTATGTAAACAATGTCCCACTAGGGCACAATTTATGGAATTTTACCGTGTTCCCTTTAACATTCAACCACCATGTCTATGGATTGGTTATGAAAATTCCATCATCTAATAGCTATCATAGAGTCCAACTTGATCTACTAGAATATATTTGGGACTGGTTTCCAAAGTATGAGCATGGAGGAGAAACTTTCACTTAAGAGAACATTGTGACCTATAAACACGCCTTGCATAGACATACTATCATCCACGAAGAAATAACATGCCACATTGTACCTTATTCTTTGGTTATAGTGGACTAAAATTTTTATCTCAATTAAACACACAATTCAATCACATCCTATGGTTACTTTGAGGTTTAATTTCTTAACTATTTTGGTGAGTGCATCAATCCCATATATTTAGATTCTTAGTTTGCATCTACTCATAAAGGAGAAATATAAACCATGGGTGTTTTCAACACCCAATTATCCCAACTAAAAAGAGGTTGAGGGATCCTTATGTCATCATCAAGCTTATAGTTTTCCATATCTACTTGTGTGCATTAGATCCCTCTTTTACATGTTTGTCGAAAGACCATGCCATCTTTTCCTCTTTACCTCTAGTTTTACCCATGACTGTCTTAGTGGAGAAACCTTATCTCACTCAACCCATTGCTCCACTTGTTAATGGTGGTTCTCGCATTCCCATGTCATCTGCTAATCCCACTCAGGTATAATGCACCCTTCAATTTCTTTCTACAACATTGTCATGCATGTCGACTAACAACCAAGTTTTTTTCTCCCACACAATTTCCCCTAGATTTCCATGTTTAGGTCATTTATAATGAGAGTGTGGATGTGAAAAAGATTCAATATTTACATATGATAATTATTTCATTGTAGATGATAATGATATCATGCATTATAACTTTGGTTGTGCTTCTTCTTCTCTTTTTATAACTCTTATGACTCTTTTTATTACATTGAAATGATTTGTGCAGTTGAAGAAAGATTGTAAGGAAGAGAAGTGCATGATGAGATAACATAAGTAACACACTCTAATTTTATGCAAAGTGATGTTATATCCTTCATCTCTGATTATGAAGTGGTGAATGAGTCGAATGAAGACTATTCTTGTGTGTAAAGTGAAAGCAATTGTTTGGATGCATAAAACAACACGAGTCATGAACTTGTTGATGAAGAACTTAAATTTATGCTCAATTGTACTACAATAATTTGTTTGGGGCATCCCGTGTTAAATTTATCTCTTCCTAGATGGTGCATGGTGTATAATGATTCACATGATGAGAGAAATTTCATGGTATTCTTATCTACTCTTTGCACTACAAGGAGTCTTATACTCATACCCTATCACTTCCCATAAGAATACTAAGGGAACCTTTGGTCACGATGTCACCTAGTTCATAGTGACATTGGCCAAATTCGAGAGATGTACAACTCATATAGGATGAATGGAGGATACCAAGACAAATAACCTTGAAGAGGAAGATAGCCTCCTAGAAATAGTATATCTCATAGGAAAATATTGTAGCTAAGGAGTGTTGTGAAATTTCCATTGTATACCATGATGAATTAACCCTTCTTGATATTTTTGCATCTTCTCGTGTGCCCTTCATAATATTCCGTGTAAGGACTTGTGCATCTTTACTTAGGTTGTATTTAAGGTAATAATTTCTCCTCATCTTTCATAATTATTTTCCATCCTATCAACCCAAGGTAGTAGTCATGTACTGTTAAGATAAGTATGTTTTTGAAATGATAATTATAATTTATCTATTAAAATAATTCAAGGATGTTCTTATGTTCTTAAGAAAAAGACTGGGATGATATTTCTCTTGCCCTTGAGTGAAATCTCCCTCACTCAAAAAATTAAAGTCTACCCTCCTTTCCCTTATCCAAATAATGGCTAGTTCGGGATAGTTTAGGGTTTCCTTTCCCTAGATTATTTTATTTCCTTCTCTCATAGATTGCTTTGTTAGTTATCATTTTCAAGAAAGATGGAATTTCCACTCACAATATTCATTCCTACTTCTTCTAATTTTGTGCTCGACCATGGGCTTCCAAGTTTCCCCCATGCACAATTTTTATTTCTCATAAGGAAGTAAGGGACATGATTGTTTCTAGTAAAACAATGGTTAAAATCCATTTCATTTTAAAATAATGTTTGAATTTTAGAGGATTTAGTAAGCTTATGATAGACATTTATACTTGTGCTCAACTATTTTACGTTTTCAAGATACAATATGAATTTTTATTTTGTAATTTTTACACAAATTTAGAATATATATTTTTATTTTGAAGGAGAGTCACCCACACTATATAAAGGTGGGAATTGTCTGTGAGGCATATGTTAAAGCATAAGAGGAAATCATTTGCACTTCAACTTACTTAACCCATCCCCTCACCTAGGTGCATTGGTTCACGACCGTGCACATATTTGTGTGTACAAAAAAATAAAATAAGAGAAAGAAATCAAATAATGTTTAAAGTGTTTCAAAATATTTGTTTTCATAAGGTGTTTCTTGTACTCCACCAGTGCTATAGAAACCTCAATGGTAGCGGATCAACACCTTGATTAGAACCAAAGGTATATTTTTCAAGGCTATAGATTCCTTGATGGTAGAAGAGAAATGTCTTGGGCTTACCCTCCATCCATCTCCCATAAAATATCAAAAATAGAAATTCATTCAAAAACCCCACCAACAACCAAGATAAGCGGTCACTCTTCACGTTAGATTAGGAATCCCAAAGACATGATAAAATAAATTCATACACACACACTTACATATCTTTAAGTATAATGACTTAGTATGTTGCACATAAATTTAAAATCCTTTTATTCCACTTTTAATTTGAAAATGTAAAGGTTTTCTCGAACATGGTATTCTATTCATTTCTATTTCATACCAGAAATTTTGGGTTTAAAATGATTAGAAGAATTGTCCTTCTAAGTCACCATTTATTGTTATGTCCACAACACACATCCCTAATTTACCTTATGGAAATCATACAGATTATTTTTACCTTTTCTCTAAAGGTTGGATATTTTTGTACCTCGATTTCCCATCTTTGATGCAATCCTTATTTTTCCCCTTGAACCTCTTTGCAATCTTACTTGGCCCTATTTCACTAAGTTCTTCACATGTCATGTGTTGGAGCTCAATCCAATTCCTTGAATTGAGATGGTATTTTCCATAAGATCCCCATGAATATAACTTATTCAACATGTTTCATATTATTCCACGTGTTTTAAATATTAGTCTCGAGTCAAGGAGAAGCCTCAATTTGTAATGAATCACATGCCTTATCAAGATAAAAGAGAAGATTAAAAAAAATGTCAAGGGAATAGTTCAATGGGCTAGTAAATCAAAGTATAAAAGATTTGGGCTTACTGATGGGGACTGTGTCTACATATTTCATAAGAACTTGTAAATAAAAAATAAAATGATCTAAATCGGCTCTCCAAAAATATGCAGCTACAAAGGCCCAAAAGCATGTAACTCGACAATGAAGTAAAAAGATGCAAAGATTGGTTAAAAAGTTCATAAAATGGACTTAGCCATTTTAACAAAGAATGAAATGTTCAAAAAACCATCAAATTATACATCACAAAGAAATTCAAATGCTCACGATGTGAAGGGCTACATGGTGGGATTTGAGGTCTCTTCATATCCTTTGCATTTCACAGACTTAAACTCCAAAAATAGGCCACGAAAAATAAATTCTTTGGGTCCAGGCTTGGGTCAGCAAATTTTAAATAAAGTGGTAAAGTTTGGAGGTGACAAGGGGAGAAGAGAGAGGTCAAAGCAAGGATACATGGAAACCATTTTAAGCCATAATTTTATAAGTTCAGAAAAAAAGGAAAAGGTTACAATGCAAAGGTCGAACCAATAAAAGAAAGCATGAAGACAGAATACTAACATACCCGAGGAACATGGAGCTTTCTCATTGGCTTGCATTTCACGATTATCAGTCAAGGCTAAGGAAAAAGATGAAATGTGAAGAAGCATGAGGCTTCCTCATTGGCTAGATCTTTGCATTTTGTCAAAGGAGATAAGAAAGGATTGATCCCGTGAAGGGTGTGGAGCTTTCTTATTGGCTCACACTTCGAGTGACCAATCAAGGGCTATAAAAAGGGTCAATTGTGACAAAGTATGAATCTTTCCTATTCTTTCTTGCTTCACCACTTTCGCTTAAGGTAAAGGATAGTTTGACAAGGTGAAAGAAGTGTGGAATTTTCATATTGGATTTCTTTTCATTAAGGAACAGACCTGACCGCAAAGGAAAGGAAAGAAAAGAAGTAAATCCCAACCCCACAATCCAATCAAAGAACAACACATGGAAAATGGAAAAATAGTGCACATGTTAGTAGTAGGCAATCCCCAAACTAATCAAAGGCTGCCACATGTCACAATTTTGTGCTTTCCGACATGAAAAAATTAAGATGGCCATATCTTTCAATCCAAATCTCTAATTATTGAAAAAAATATTTGTTGGAAAGGTATCTTAAAACCCTTCACTTTGGCATCATTATATTAAAAATTGATGAAAGTTGGTGAGAGAAAAATCAGAAAACATCTTTTGCATTAAAGATACACTTGCAGTATGGGTCAACCACCCGAATTGATGAAGTATGGTGTCTTTTTTTCCTCTTTGCACGAAATAAAGAAGGAATGAATGATTTTAGTGGGAAGCCCATGCTCCTTTGTAGGATTTTAATGCTTCTTGTTGGTGGTTGTAGAAAGAAATCACATTTTCCTTCTTTTTTCTCCTATATAATGTAATAGTCTGCCATTTTTCCCAAGGAGGAAAATTGGAGGTAGTTTTAGAGTTTTGTTAAACTAAGTTCAGTTTTCTATTTCATTTTATAGTTTCTTACAAGACTGTTTGTGTCTAGTTTTGAGAGAAGGAGCTAAGGTGGTTGCATTTTATAGCCATAAATAGGTTTTTAGGGCATTTGTTTGTGTCCCCTATCCAAAACTTACATGAATAGATTATGACTGTTTTGATCAAGCTATAATTTCCCATTTCTTATGTTTTGAATGAATGAATGAGGAAATATAGTTCTGTTACTATCTTGCATTAGCTTTACATTGTCAAGTACACAAGGGTCTTTCTTAGTTGTTGCATTCTTCTGGTCACTATGGGCATTGTAGAATAGTGTATATTTTGCAGTGGTTCAGCTCAGTTGTAAAATCCTAAAGGAAACATCACTTTTGAATATATTTTTGCTATCCCTTAAGGGTATTTTGGGTGTATAAGACAAATACAACAAGTGCTTTATCTCAACTCTAACTCCATGATTTGTAGTTAGGATTGTGAAGATTGTAGATGAATTTTGTGCACATTGAGTATCAATGAATGAAAATTGATTGTTCTTTTCAAAGCATCACAATTAAGGATGGATTCATTCCATGGGAACACTATTAAACCTAATACATAAAATTATATTCCCCCTTTAAATCCGAATTAAAAAAACCCATTTATCCTTATACCTACTAAGCATATCATACCTGCAAACCATACATATGCTTATCCTACAAAGTTGAGTTTAAAATTTATCCATTACCAATAAAGATTTTCCAAAAATCCCACTAAGTTTGTGATCCAATATCATTTAATGCAGCCTTGGCCAAAAAATGGTATGCAAGTGCCATATCTAAAGTTTTTTACTATCTTCTTTTGGATATATATTTGATTTTCAAGTGCTTACCATAAATCAAGTGACAAATATTTTGTGAGAACTATTGTATTTGTGGCTATACTTTCTTCAAATTGATTTACACCAACCATAGAGGAAGCCAAGCCTTGAGAGATTTTCCTTTATTCAAATCCCCCAACTAGGTCCTCTCACCTTGGTTTAGGAAGAGATAGAAGTAGTAGGGTAAAGCCATCCCCTTTATGAAGGTGCCTCCTGATCACCTCCTTGATTTGATTCATTGAGTTGAGTGTTGAAAATATCCCCATTATCAACAACAAAAAAATTCTCATTGTTCATAACTCTCTCAAAGCCAAGCCACTCAGGTTAGCTTTTCATCTCCAAGGGGTGCTATTTTGGAGCCAACACCAGATTGGCGTAGTTAATGAGGACTATCTATATAAATTCTACAAGCTAAAGGTTGCATCTATTTCTAGAATTTGATATTCTAGTGGAAAATCCCCAAAGAAAAAGGGGATATAATAGTTTCATATCATTATAACTATTGGTCTATTTTCTATTTTTAACACCTTGGAAGGATTGCGGTCTTATTTCAAGTCATATGTAACAAAGAAGTTGCTTCCCGAGTTAGAGTCTTTTCAAAAAAATAAGAAGATTTGGAATCTTGTAACTAACTAAATTTCAAAGAGCAATTGCGAGTGAAGATAATAAGCTTGATATATTCCACTCATTGAAGATCACTCTAGTGCATCTCAATTTTTGAAGCATCCTCGGTATGACTAATCTTATTCTTTCATTTATTAATGAGAACCAAGAATTAAATCTATAATATATTCCTTCCTCAAGATTTCATCGACTTTTCAAAATCCATTAAAATAGAAAACTCTTGTTCATCATTGGCTACACCATCCTTTACCTTCAGCTTTCTTTGAAGAGTAACATGGTTGGCCTACCTCCTGTGAAAACGTTTCAGAATTAACACATATAAACCTATTAATTTTGATGACATGGAATGTTATCCAAATAAATTCCTTATGAGATTATAATGAGATTGCCTAAGTTTTAATAAAATAATGATATCAACAAAGTGATCATCATTTGAAGCTATTTCATAATCTAATGGAAGAATATGAGGTTGAGTTTAAGGATACATGTGTGAAGTTTTTTGTACGCACTCTAGAAGAAGATGCTCATGATTGGTTCAAAGACTTTCCTGATGGATCAATTGATTCATGGCAGGAGATGCAAAATGCATTCATAGTTTCATATGGTGATAGAACTAATTCAAGGTTTCTATTGTTTGAGGTTGAGAAAATTAAGAAGAATCTAAATGGGTGTGCCCAAGAATTCAATATAAGATTCAATAGAACCTTGAAAATGTTTCCTAAATAATAAAACCTAGTGATGAGACTTGTCTTATTAAGTATTTAGATGTATTTGAAATGAAAGCAGCATACTATTTAAGAGATAAAAATCCTAGAACTCTGAAACAAGATTTTATCATGGCCATCTAGATTGAAAATAATATTAAAGCTACTGGAAAGCCACCAAAGAGAGAGGGTGTGAAGTTGGTTAACCCAGAAAAGCCTCAAACTAGAAAAACAATTGACCTTGAAGAAGTTTTCAAAACTTTGGCAGGGGTTGTTAAAGAAATTTCTTATAAATTAGCAAGAGCTGAAAAGTGATTATCTCTAAATCCTCATAATCAACATTAGAACACTAGACATAATAGATTTGGAAATCAAACTAAAGGATATTTCAGGGGAGAATATAGAGGAAAAGGACATATGGGTTTAGGTAACAAACAACAAAATTTTAGAGATAATAAAGTAGTCCCTGACCCTTTGGTGGGAAGAGTAGTTGTTATTGAAGAAGAACATGTCATTGATTGGTGTGACAAATGTTTTCTACCCCATGTGCCTTGTGATCCACCTATAAATGATGAAAGTGATGAAGCTGATTTCAGTGATGTATGCATACTTGGAATGTCAATTAGAATGTGAGAAAAATATATCTTCTACTGACCTCCTCTATGCGTGAACTATACCTAATTTTTGGACTTTTGTTGAAAAGCTTAATTCTCTCCTGCTGTTGAAATTAATTTTGAGGCTGATATGGCCAAAGATTTTGAATTTCCTAATGATGATTTCACTTATTTAAGAGCTTTGATGATCAATAAATATGATGGTGATGTTCCTTCTAGTGAGGATATATATTTTTTAATCAATGTTGTAGTTTCTCAAGAAAAGGAATACAATCTCATAAATAAACAAGTTAAAGAACCATCTCCTAGATCCAAAGCTAGAATTTCTATTATTTCTAATATCCCCAAAGATACTCCTCAAAAATGTGTTGAATATGACTCCTATAATTCATCCTGAACCGATAATTTCTACCCCAAATCCCACTAAAAAGAACCTTTTGCCATCTGACAAAGCTATAACAATGCCTTCCAATGTTCCTCTTCCCAAATACAATATATGTGATATGGCCTAGATTTTAAGTCAAATAAAGATCACAGTTCCCATTGTAGAATTGTTAAGAATCCCTTACCATAAGAAGCAGACCTTTTAGTATTTGGGCTTTAAAAAAGATGATATTGTTATAAATAAAGAACATGTCAATGAGAAATCATCCCCCAGCATTGTTGTATTTAAAATATAATAAACTGAAGAAGAAATAGAAACTCCTCCTAAGGCATATCTACGAACATAGTTAGTGGAAACACAAATAGATGTTGACCCCTTTTTCATATCACTTATTATAAATGGGGGCTCTTACACATTTGTATGTTTGATTACGGAGCTTTATGTAACATTATTCCTCTTGCAGCTTATTATGAATGAGTTAAACCTTAAGATAACTAATTCTTTTAGTATGTTATGTTATGGATTAGAGAGAAGTATGAAGCATTATGAATATGTTATTTTATGCACTAATAATTTGGATGATTAAGAAGAATTATTTACAGGATTAATAATTTCTTGGAGGCATGGAATAAAAGACCTTGTAGTTAAAGGGGATTATAATTTAATGATTAATCAAATTATAAAATTAGATGTAGCAAAAATCGAGAGATTGAAACAAGACAAAAATATAGTACGGGATATAATTGAATATTTTGATTCATTTAATATTGAATATCATCAAAAAAATCCAAACATATCACTCCGATAGATTAGAATTCTTGGGTTCATAGTATGACAACCAAGATTCATCCCCTTATTGCAAATTTGAAGTAGAAATACTAGTTCGACCCTCTATACCTGATAATATAAAACATTAAAAGTATTTAATAATGATTCACACATCTACATATTTTTGAATTTCCAAGATTAGTTCACTGACTAGATAATTGATTTGTAACCTATGGTAGAGGTGTGTGAGGGAAAAGAGACTCTCTTTAGTAAAGAAGTAATTTAGTTAAAAACTAATGTAATCCCAAAAGGATTAGTTAGTTTAGAATATACCTTTGATAATAATGATAGAGTAGTTTGTAAATATGCTACTTTACCAAGAGATGTTGTGGAGTGTTATTTTGGTTTAGGCCAAGATCCTAGAAATGTGTGGCTAGGGAGTAATCTGAATAAGAATGAAAGAGAGGTTTATACTAAGCTGTTAAGAAAGTATCAACACTATTTTTCCTGGTCTTATTCTGAATTAAAATCCTATAGAGTAGATCTATTTCAATATGAGATACCCTTGACACCCAACATTAAGCCTTTCAAAAGATAAGCAGAGGCCCATTAATCATAGTATTACAACCACTATGTAAGAATAATTGAAAACGCTAAGCGATGGTGGGGTAATCCAACCCACTAGATACTCTACATGGGTATCAAATTTGGTTCTAGTTAGAAATAATAATGGATACATAAAGTTCTTTGTAGATTTCATAAATCTCAACAAAGCTTCACTTAAAGATAATTATCCATTGGTAAATATGGACAATTTATTGTAAAAGGTAACAAGATCAGAGATGTTATCTATGTTGGATGGTTTTTCTAGATATAGCCAAGTGGTAGTGAAACCATCAGAGAAATTAATAACTACCTTCACTACCTCATGGGGAATGTATGCTTATGCCAAGATACCAGTTGGGTTGATAAACATTGGAGAAAATTTTCCAAGGGCCATGGATATGGCTTTCTTTGGTCTTATCAATGATTTTATTGTAGTATATCAAGATGATATAACTATTTTTTCTAAGAAAGGGGTGACCACTTGGGGCACCTTGAAAAATGTTTCTTAGATGTAGAGAGTATGGAATTTCACTAAATCCTAAGAAATTCCATTTTGGCGTGTAAAAAGTTAAGTTAATGGGATACATTGTGTCACAAGAAGGAGTCATGATTGATTTGGAAAGGGTGGAAGTAATTAATAAGGTTCCCATCCCTATGTCTAAGAAAGACATTCAGTCCTTCTTTGGAAAGATAAATTTTGTGAGAAGGTTCATCTCAATTTTTGCTAAGATCACTATCCCCATCACCAAAGTATACTAAAAAAGGATCAGATCATTAAGTGGGAAGAACGGGTTATCTAATAATTTAAAGGAATAAAGGAGGAACTCAAAACTTCCCTTGTATTAGCCAACCTTGATTATAAAAAGGAATTTCAAATGTTTTCATTTACTTTTGAATTCACTATTGCCTTTGTGTTGTTACAAAATAATGAAGAAGGCCATGAAAATCCTATTGCATTTTTTTAAAAAGCTTTGCAAGGATCTAAAATGAAATATTATGTTATGGAAAAGTAATCTTTTGCTCTTGTCAAAGAAATCTTTAGGTTGTATATTCTTTGTTCAAAGATAGTAGCCTATGTGCCTCACACAATGGTAAAGGAAATTTTGTCTCAAATGGAAGTATCCAGCAAGAGATTTCGTTGGGTCAAAAAATTACAAGAATATGATATGGACATAAAAACTACCAATATGGTGCGGGGTCTAGGCCTTGCAAAATTAATTGTAAAGAGAAATCTGCATGTTGTTGAGATTCACAATGTTGAAGTAGATGGGTTACACCCTCATGAAAAGGTAAGCACTTTAGATTGGTATAGATATATTTTCTATTACTTAAATGTTTTGAATTATCCTATGCACTTAGATAAAAATTAGAGAAGGACACTCAAGCTAGTTAAAGAAAATATCTCCTACTGCTTTTGAGCTAGGGTTTCAAGCACATAAAATTTTGTTTACCTTCTTAACATTTATTAATAAAAATGTGATGATGAAATGACCTCCTTATTTTTTAAAACCTTTTTAACTCAATGAAAAATCATCCTTGAAATCTGTAATTTCCCATAAAAACACACAATTCATGGTGAGCATCAAAAGGTGCAACTCAAGTTGGAAATCACCCTTTCTTGGACCCTGTTTCACCTAAAACATCATAATTGAAAAATATTCTTTAGAATGACTCTAAATTTTTATCATACCTCTAGACACGTCTCTACACCATATTAAATCATCTTCATAGCTAAAATAGGTCTACATTTTCTCAACCCATCTCATTTACATCACTAGCCCTTAGCATTGTGCATGGTTTAGGCTAGGTCATCATAGAAAAACCTCATAATTCATCATAAAACTTATCCAAAAGGTCTTAACCTACCTGAGTAAACTTGAATCAATCACATACATACCTCCATGAGATCACATGGATCTACATCTCGTTCTCATGCCTCAAAGCACCTGACGGGGTCTAGATGAGCACTGAACTCAGGTCTTCAACCTGTACATGCACCATGAAACTCATGTGAGTTCCTAAACACTCTCTAATCATGCTCTTCATACTTCTACTATGCTCCTCTAACTACCAAGTCATTCAAACCATCATGGGCAATCACCTAAGAAACCTAAGTCACCTAACTAGGCTTGTTAGACCAATCCAATTTAACTAAATCACCTCATGCCATCATGAAACCACATGATACTCCATGACATCAACATACCTAGCATCCTCTTACCCTTATCCATCATCCTCTTTGTCATTAATTATCTTTTACATCAATGAAAACACCTAGAACTCAATATTCCAACACATAATTCCATGAGAATACATCATGAAAGTTCTGACACAAGGAAACAAATACGTGCTCTTCTTCCTGATCATACAAATTTCTAAGCAATAGTTCCTCACCTCATGTAATAAAAACTGACTTGAAATCATCCCGACCCATGGAAATACTTCTATTTTTCCTTTTATTCTCATCATCATAATTAAAAATGCCTTCAAGGGTGACTAATCCTTTGGGTAGCATTTTTGTCTACAGTTGAACGATATGATCACCATAGCTTTCTTGTAGATGAGATTGTAATCTAGAAGATATCTCAACTTAATTCTAAATGAATTAAACTATTTTCTCATTCTTAAAAAAAAACTTTCCAATTGACATCATTATCTGGATGGATGATCTCACAACCATTCAAAAGTGCTCATTCCCTTAGATAAGGTTATTTGTGGTAGAAAAATGAGAACCAATGGTTTTCATTTGATCTGCCTCCTTATTCTACTTCTGTGGCACTACCTAAAGGTTGGAGACTTCAAAAATTTCTAGAAGTTCCTAAACTCAATTCCTATAAGCTCTCAAAATCTTATTCTTAGCTACACACTTTCCTTTGACTTGGTGAATGAACAATTTATTATCCCCAAATATCTATAGATATTTTATTTGTCTCCTTTCTACATCCGTAAAACCATAGAATAATGCCTCATATTCCACCACATTTTTTTATCATGCGAATTGCAACCTATGAACATAAAGTAATTTTTTATCCATTGGAGAGACAAGGAATACACCTGTTTCAACCCCATTTCTACTTTTGGAACCATCAAAATACATTTTTCATAATCCAGAAGCATCATTGTCTTCTTCCTTGTGTTGCATTGGGATAATGAAGTTATATTCAAGGATGTAATAAATGCATAGACATGTTTTCAAGGTTGTATCATAGGGGTCAAATTCATAGTGCTCCTTGGCCCATTCATCTAGCATAAGATCATGAATTAAAACTAATGAGTGGACTAATTTACCTGGTTTATGGTCATTAATTGTTTCTCCTTGGATCATGCAATTGGCATTGACAATACTATGATCATAAAATTCCACATGATAAGTTGAAATAGGTTCATTATTGATTGTAAACTTGGTCTCATACCTTGTAATTGACAACATATGAGACCATTCTGAGGAAAGATATCCGCCCACTTTAGCTATGAAATCTCTAGAAAGAAAAAGGAAAATAGAGGTGGCAAGTCAATCACAAAAATGTACTACATAATGGTCAGGTTTGGAAAGCATGAAAAGTTAATTTTAAATCCTTAGCTACACCCAAGACTTGCACTATTGACCCATCAAGTCTGTAAAACACCCTTAGAAGTTGGATTGTACTCAATCCCCAAGATGACATAATTTTATTTAGCATGACTGAGGTACTAACACCATAATATATCATGCAATTGTGAACAAGGTGCTTTCCAACTACTTTCTCAACCTTAGGTTGATAAATGTTGACTAGGGCATCTGGTTTGTGCACGGGGTTCTAGAGAAGGAAGTTTCTTCAAGGATTCTTACAATATATCCCTTTGAGATGGGATGGATCAGGCATCCCACATTGTGACATTAAGATATTTCCTTTTCATTTACTCCAAAATTTTAAGGGGAAGAAACACATATTTCTATAATGAAGGAGTGATATGCTCTTTGTTAATTTGTTCAACCCGTGAAATCCCTTTGGTTAGCATGATTTTGCACACCCGCAAGATTTTGGTGTTGCATGGGTTTTGTATGATCTATGAAAATTATTCATTCTATGGCTACTTTGAATGACCCATGGTAAACTGGATGAATCCCAATTTCTAACCAAGTCCACGGATTGAGTAGGATTATCGCACAGATTTGGGGAGATAGGAGGAGGAGATATTACATCCATTTGCCTCTTCTTAGATATTTTTTTCAACCACATGGAATTATGTCCTATTTAAACTACCCATGACTTGATTGAGCACACAAAAATCTTCAAGTCTGGAGAACATGAAATTAGATTCGGGGATATCTCTTGAATTTCTTCTTCAATTCTTATTGATGGAGCTATGGTTTTCTCTTATGGGTAGAATGGGGTTTGTACCATGATATATTTCTCCCGCAAGAGAGTTCATTCCTTCTTCACATGTATATTGGTTTTGAGGTTGACGACACACATAATACCATTAAAAACGTTGGGCCATGTTATTCGAATTGAAACAATAGTTATGCTTAAGTTAGGAGCTAGTAAGGTCTACTGGGTTTGAGCTTGGTGGTTTTCTTGGTGGGTAATTCTATGGAAATATTTGATTTGGATATTAGAAGCCTCATTACGTATATCCCTAAGGAGGGTTAGTATATTTTTTTCAAGCTTAAGCTTGTTTCCTTCGAGGGAAACAATCTCATTTGTTAATTTATTTAGCTAACCACCGAGGCTTTTAATTTCATCTTTTTATGAAGGAACCAAATTCAGATGTAGAAGATGAATTATATGGTTAAGGAGTGGGAGAAATGGTGGGGTGAATATTTTGTGGAAATTCGGGAAAATAGGCATAGGAAATCTAGGGGCTTACTTTTGTACTTGGATTAAAAATTCTTAGCTTTAATCGCTACAAAGATAGGCATTTGGTAATTGAATAAAAACATAAATCGAATCATTATTGTTATATCAAAATTCAAATATCTAAGAAATTATAAGAATGTACCTTGAGGGGTCAGTCTTAGAAGGACTAGAATTTTGTCCCATGTTTTCTGAAATCTAAAATTAAAATCTGCCATGAGCTCATTTGGAACTCACTTGATTGTGGTAAGTTTCTCAAGAAGAGAAATGTTGTCCACCTTCTCATCAAACTATTGATAGAGAGTGGTCTCAAGTTTATCCCAAGTGTAAATTGAAGAATTAGCTAAAATAATATACCATTGCATGGCTTCTCCTTTGAGATATGATGCTGAAATTCACACCAAAGCATCATCTTCCATGACCACATGCAATGAAAAAACATTTGAAATGTCTTAAATGTGTTCTGCGAGTGTGGTAGAGTTTTCACCTGTGAAGAAAGTAAATCTCTTCAAGGAAGCTATTAGAATGTCATGTTGCATGGCTAAGAGAAAAGGGACACCTCCATTGAAACTCACAAATGCAAAATTAATTTGATGTTCCATGAATGGAAATGGTCTGAGACATATGACAGGGAATAGAAATGGTCTACCTCCGGTGGAGTTGAATAAATTTTTCTTGGAGAAGTTGCAGATCTCTATGGATATCTTTTTCTTCTTCTTCATTGGGAGAGTTGTAGATAATCACATAGCTACCCTCTAGACATGCTTGACATCGTTTTCACTCTTCTCATGAAACAAGAATGCTTGAACTACTTGAATTTATAATGTTGAAAGTTGTGGAGTCTCCGATGTGTTGAATAACACCTCTCAAGGTTGTAATCTCTAAGTCACACACCAAAACTCAACAATAATAAAAATAATATCTTCAAATTTGTCCCATTTGGTGTGCCAAAAATGTTGGAGATAAAAAAATTCACCTACTATGAATCAAGTAAGATCCAAAATTTTGAGGCAACATGGAACTATCTCTAAGTGTGGAACATGCAACTTGAGATAGACCTCCGGATAATTCGGGATTCCTCATCCGTGGATTAGGAAAATATACATAACAAAACCTACTTCTAATGCTAAACTACTCCTATAACTAATCCTACACTAAAATTTCCAAGGGACTAAGGAGAGAGAGATGCAATGAATAAGAAAAACTAAGCTAGAAGGGTGGTGATAGCACCAAAAAGGTGGAAATTTCCCAACTTTAGATGACAAAGACGCAAGTTTACAAAACTAGGATTATGAAGATACACGCGATTCCAAAAACAAATAAGTGAAAGAATACAAAACAGATAAGAGGGCAGGGTATTCACTCCAAACACAAATTATTTGAAGGAAATAAATAAACCACACTTTCATTAGTTTATCCTTTATGGTTTACATATATATCCAAGGAAATAAAATCCCCATTTGTGAGTTACATAGGTTGAAGGCATGATTTTTTTGAGTTTCACAAAGAATATCTCAAAATATGCTTGAGGAAGGGAGAAGAACCCTTTACAAAGTGTGTAAGAACTTACATTTATATAATCCATGGAAAGGATAAATAGAGTGGAGAGAGAGAAGAAATGAAAATTGAGCTATAATTTGTCCCCGAAGACATGTTGAATGAGCATGGGTACCATAATTTCTTATAGATTTTTCTTGTAGTACAGTCATGGGTGCCCCTATATGAAAGCCAAAAATCATAGATTAAACCCTTGGGTCCATATCACACCATTAGTCTACAAATAATGATGCCATGATTCATTAAATTTTGGTGGTTGGGGTGGTTGGACTTCTAGTTCAGATTATGGTGTGGCTTTAAAATATTCTACGAATTTTTCTTCTCTTAAGACCTCCATAGCTTTTAATTTGTGCTTAAAACCTACATAAAGCAATCACCTTGTACCATGGCTTCCAATATTCTTCCATCGAGCCTCATGGCTATCTCCTTTTCTTTCCCTAATGTGCAGGAATTCCTTGTAATCCTCATCAAGGCTTGATCTTTTTATTCACCGCTCTTGAACTTAGCCAATTCTACAAACTCCCATGGGTATGTGATTTTGCAAGAATCTATTTGGATTCAATCCATGAGGGACTTAATCTCCTTATTGTCATGAAGGTTATATAACATTTGTGGAACATTATTTTTACGAAAAAAAATTTTAAGTCCTTGTCCGCACAATCCTTTTGTTCTGGGTTATGATAACCTATAGAACACTACGTTCTCGCATTTCATGAAGGAATGAATTAGTCTCCCACGGTTTTCCAGAGCACAAAATATTTAAGTCTCTTATTGTTAAGTTGTTCAAAATTACATGGGGTGTAATTTTAGATAAAAATTATCCCATGTCATATTCATAGAAAATAATCTATGTAAGATAGACTATAGGGGATCTTGTGAGGAACTATATTGGAGATCACAGGCATCTAATTTATGGTAGATTTTGATGTGATTAAATTAGTAGATGTTTATGACTACCTAATTTTACTAGGAAAACCTTGGTGCTATGTGAATAATGCAAATATGTGTTTAAACAACACTACACAAGATTTGGTAATAAGATCTAAAATATGTGTTATTTCATTTAGATTACAAGAAGAATCCTCCTATGTCAAATTTATTGGCATAAATGAGTGATGAAATTAATTAAACAATAATAGGCACTACTTGGTTTCCACCTTTGAAGAAATATGATCCGGAAATGGATGTTAAAGTCAAGGTGTTCTCTAGTTGATAGAGAAACACACACTATGAGGTATTTAAGAAGGTCCACGAAAAATTTGATATTTTCTTAGTGTAGTAAAATACACCATTATCATTTCCAAATATGGAGAAGGCATTTATATTCTGGAATCCAAATCAACATATGGTTTAATGAGAATATATCTAAGATCCATGGAATACTTAGATGGGAAATTGACATCAAAATTAATCACATATTTAAGGTTAATAAGGAAGTAAACTTCTAGAGTCAAAATTAATAAATATAGTGTTTTCGCTAAGAATTATACCACCAATATTGAATGATAGAAACAAGGTAAAATGAGGATGTTGAAAATACCCCCTATATGTTCATTAAAAAGAAGGACATCCATAACATAGAGCATATGAAGGTGTTGACCAAATGAAACTTGGGCAAAACAAGGAATTTAAAAATGTATAAAAGTTTAGGTTGTGTCACTACTACATTTGTCAATAGACATCCTGGATCATGACATCTAGACATGCATCAAGTTGTATTCTAGACTAAAATAATATTCTTCCAATCAAACAGTGTAGATATGATATAAAAGAGCTCAAATAATGTTTTGCAGATGCTACATAAGGAACACAATTCAAGGAAGTGAGAGACATTAGATGGGAATATAAACAATAAACTAGAGTACATATTTCTAAATCAAAACTTAAAGATAACTTAGAATGGAATTTAACGATTCAAGATTAGATTAACTTAAAACAAAATCAAATATAAACTCTTTGTGCATTACACTTACATAGTTTTATACAATCTAAGGCGAATGTTGAGTTACCAAACCCTTCTTCTTCCTTTCTTAGACAAAAGAGGATCTTCATATTTTATATACTTTGTCTTATATGAATTAGGAAAATACATTAGGATTACAAAATTATATAAAGCATATTCATATTAGTTTTTAAAGCCCTATTCACTCCTAACACTTTCCTAGACTTAAATAATTGTCTCAATCACGAGACAATAGATATTATTAGAGATTCTTTGTGCTACTTTTCACAAATAAAGATTTGTTTTATGTTCACTAGTTTGTTTTTACTAGTTTTCATCCTTTGTGCATTACTTAATCACCCTTTTAGGTTTTCAATTTAGTAGAATTTCCAAAAATCAACCTTTCATGTTTTTAATCTATATAAAATACCTAATAGACCACCCTTACTCTTTTTCAATCTATGTAAGATTACTTATAGATATCTAATAAATTTTAGGCAATGATACTTCAAAATTGATTACCTAGTGCAAAATTGTTGTGATCATTTTTCCTATTGTTGTTGCTTGGGTTACTTGGATTTGGCTAGTTGAATTAGTGGAGTGTCGGATGGAGGCGGTAGTGTTTGTGCTACCTTAACTCTTTGGAACATGATGTGTGGGATGACATACTTGGGATTATGTTCATTGTCTTCACAATGGGGAGAAATACTTTGAGGTTTGTTTTGTACATATTCTAGTCTACGAGAGCTTCATTCACTCTTCCAATATATGTACGAATTTACAAAAATCCTTGCATTGCCTCATACAACACATCCTCTTTGTATTTTTCCACAACTTTATCATGGACAATATTACATATGTCCTGGATAAGTAGTTCTAGTCAAACCCACATATGTCATTCTTTCACTCCTACAAATGCATTGCACAACATATGGTGTTCCCATTCATGCGAGTCTATCGCTGACATATTTCAAGCCTATAAGGATGTCTAAAATGACTTTTCTCGACTCTTGTTCATTTGTCTCTATCAACATTTGTGTTTGCATTATGTTTTGAGTGTATGTACTAGTCATAATATTTTTCATGGTGGGCTAGAGTTTCTCATTCCAATATCGGAGCTCAAATGTGACATGTTTTTATTATACTTTAGTGTGCTAGAGAATTTTTATGTATTCTTGAAATATTAGAACTAGTATTCACAAGTTTACCAACCAAAGTGGTGATTTGCACTTTTTTTCTCATTAATTTTTCACCTATTATGATGGTAACAAGTTGTGGAATTTTTTTCAATTTAAGACTTAAGATTGCATAATGTGTGATCTAAAGGTGATTTTACTATGCTAATTGCATTGTAGTTGCACCAATAATTTCCTAAAGTATGTACACCCCTTTAATATGTATCTATAATGGTTCCTTCTCGATATCCACCTCCATTATGTTGACTAATGATTGTGATGTCATGGCTTGCAAACTTTTCATAGAAATATGGAGAATTATAGTACATACAAAATATGAAGGAAGGACCAAATTAAAATTTCTTGTTTGTGTTGTTGACTACAATTCCCACCAAAATGTTTACATGTCCTCTTCTACAGTGACTTTCTTAGAACTAGAGGGTGTAATTTATGTGGCACTTACTATTGATTGTGGTTGAATATATGAGATGTATGATTGCACTAGGAGAGTTATTATGGGATATGAAGTGTTTATGGGTTTCTTCCCTTCCACTTCTATCTTCTCTACTTTCATATGTTATTATAGTGATTCTTGTTCCCGTACAATATAATATTTTTATTCTACTTTTACAATTTCCTTCATAGTGCATTGTGTTTCCTTAGTATTCTTGTACCACTCCTTTTTTTCCCTATTATTCCTTGGATAATATCTCCTCTTCTATCTTTATAATTCGTTCTTATTATTTCCTCTTATCCTCTTCCCCCTCCTTAGCCTTTACTTTTGCCTCTCTCTTGGCCTTATATTCTATGTTTTTCTTTCACTTACGCATTGTATTTATTTTCTTTCTCTATTTCCTCTATTTTTATTTTCATCTTCCTCCTCTTGTCTCATTTTTTTCTGCCTCCACTTTCTTCTAAACTTATACTACTTATTTTTTGTTCAATTGTTCCTTTATTTATTCCCTCGCAATGCACTCTTTTCTTCCTTCTTATTTTAAATCATCTTCGGTAACTTCTTCCTTATTTTTGTGTTAAGATTCTTTTTAATTGTTCCCTTGTTGTTTCTTTCGGTTGCTCGCATTATACTATCTCATTACGAACTAGTTGTACATTGGGATTTGTAACATTTGGCTCTAATTGTTTGGTCTACAAAACTATTTCTTCTTATGTTCCCATTTTTGGAGGATTAATTTTACTTTGATGAGATATAAGAGGAGAAGGTGTACATACTAGTTGTTACATTGAATTTTTGGGACTTTTAGCTTGACCATGCTATGGGTCTTGAAATTTTCCCTCTTCTATGCATGTTTTCCCTTTATTGTGTGGAATTCCTCTCTACTTGATATACAATGGATTATTGAGCTATCTCTCTTCTATCAGTGTGGACCTTCTTTGCATATTGAAACCCAACTCGAGGGATTTACATCTCCTTGGGATGAGATGATATGTTCTATAGTTTATAGGGGCTTTTATCTATTCTCCTTTTCTTAAAATGTGTCACTGGGATTTTCTCTTTGAGATATGAAATTCAACCCCTCAAAAGTATATTTTGGCTTCAACATTGACTCTAGCATCCTTGAGTATCTTTTTTTGACCAACTACTCTTGTGTGACATTCTCGGGCTATCTATATTGATCATGAGAGAATGCGACATGAGTGGTACTTTAACTAAATCTTTGGGATATATCTTGTGAGTTAAATATTTCACTCTTCTCACTTTTTTCCAAATGTATCACTCTCTCCTCTAGTAGATACATATTTGTTCTTATTTCGTCAAGTGCAATTGTTCACAGCTTGTTTCAACTAACTTAGACCTTGTCGAATTCTAGATTGGTGAACCAATTGGGTATCCTAGGGTCTATTTTGAATTGCGGTTCAGTTGTATCAAGTTGTCTAGTGGCCTTTTGTTTTACTTTCACCTACCTCCTCATTTATGATTTAGGTTTCATTATGGGTTAAGTTTCAGCCTTTGGTTGTGTAATTTTTTTGATTATAAGCCTCCCTAGTTTGGTTGTGTTGTCTTTTTGGTCTACATAGGTTGCACATGTGTTGCAATCATGCCATGTTTCATGCTTAATTATGCCTTTTCTATGTCCATGTCAATGAATGATGATATTTTATTTAGGTTCTTTGCATTTGATTCTTCATATCGAGTGTGAACACATCATGCAAAAATTCAGTTTTCCATATGGGGTTGTGTATGTGTACACTTCCTTTTGTAATAAGGGATTTGACATTTCCTTGATAATGTTTATCCATTGTACCATCTTTCGGGTATCCTCATGTGTGGTATATGTATTTAATGGAATGCATTGAAAAAACTACTTGTGAGGGTAATACACATATTCTACTTCTATTATGTCATTTAGGGCTCTCCAATGTGTAAAATACACAACATAACCTGCCATTAGTACATGATTTTTTTGTCTAAACCTCACTCACCTTTTTCACATTGGTGTTGAACTCATGAGCCAATAATTTAGGCCAATTGAATTCATGTCTATCCTCCATCATCTTGGTGATGAAAAAGAATGTGTAGAGGGATGATTGTTTGCTTCCACATATGGGTTACCAATATCTTTTTCTATAATTATAGTGAGAATTCAAAGTGCATGATTCATAACTATGGTCAACATGATTCCCCTTCCATTTCATAGAGGCCCATAGATATTTATAGTTGATTTCTTCAAAAGAGGTTAAGTAATTTTAAAAGTGAGCATGGATATATCCATGTTGGTAAATATAGTGGTTCAACCAATTGTAGTTGCATTGATTGGAAATTCCTCTTGCTAAAGCATATAAACTATTAAGACAATGAATCATGATTGTTTTTATGAATTTTGAATTATCTTAAAAATATGGAAATCTTATAGGTATGTCAAAGATCTGCTCCTCATAATGGATTATTTTCTACCAATTTTCTACTTGTTGATTCATCATGGATTGCGGTTCTGTCTATGCCCCAATTTTTTCTCTTCTTCCCAATAGCTTATGGTGTAATGAGTCACCCTATTTGGTGGTGAAGGATTGCAAAGATCCCCATGTCTTCCTTTTTTTTGAATCACTACATAGAAGGAATGTCATATATTATTATTGTATCATTCCTTGCACCTTAGGTCCGATAGGCCAGTGAATAGATTTTCCATATTTGATGTGTTGCTTTCTCTTCATAGTTTAGATCTACGACTTACAAAATCTTAAGAATGTTATAATATTCAACTTTTTTATTGATTACTCTTTTTTCAAATTAAGCACAATGTGTTTGAATTTTTCTCTCATCTATTTTCTCCTTATATTCTCTATGGGCATAATGTGTCTATTTTTTAGTCATTTATATTTTGATCTACCACCTTAATTGTTATTGTTCATTGAATATTTTGTTTGAAAGTGCACTTTGAATTGTCTCTTTAGTTCAATTGCACAAAATCTTGTTGCCTTGATGTGTCGATCTTATAGATCTATGATTTGGTAACTTTCCATCTTTTTAATTTTTTGTATTCCTTTTTGCCTCATCTACTTCCTTGTTTATTGTGCGGGTTTCTCAAACTTATTCATTTTCTATTATCTCTTCTTACTTTGCTTCTGCATTACCACTTTTAACCATTTGCAAGTTGATCTCTTAAAATTGATACTCCTACACACACTATACCACAAATTGATCAAATGAACAAAAATTATCTCTACCATACTTTCTTGAAATTAAAAATCCCTATTATAACTCTTGTTTTTAAGTCATTTATTGTTGCTTTCTTTCCATTTCACAATAATCCATTATAGGATTTTAGCCTACATCTATTGATTTTTCTAGGTAACACGTTCTCTTGCAAGTCTCACAATACAATTGTTACTTTTTTTGTAATGTGATGAATAATATAGGGACCTTTCCACAAAATGTGTAATTATTTAGGGTGTGTTATGATTTTTTTTCATGGAAAACAACCACTTGTTATGTTTGAAAATATTTACTATTAAGATTCTTATCATGCCACTATTTTTTACTGTGTTTGTGTGCCTCTTGACTCCCTTGCACAGTTGTCATGTTTTCTTCCATTTTTTTCCAATTCATATTTCTATTTTCTATGAAATATTTATCTCCCAACCATGTGATTATAACAACATGTAGACTTGGTACAATATATTCCATTGGCATTATTTCTTCTATTTCATATACCCGTTGGAATGGGTTTTTACCTTGTACTAATTTTGTAATTTGATTTGTACACCCAAATACTACAAGTATCCTATCTTCCCAATTATCCCTTCGTAAATTGTAAATATTTATAAGCACTCTTTCCAAGATCTTTTTAGTAGCTTCCATTTGTCCATTTTCTTACAGATGATATGTTGTAATTTGATTATGCACAATCGTAAATTCTTCTATAAGGATTTTAATTGTGTTGTTTACAAAGTGCATTCGTATATCACTAACTAGTTTCTATGGACAACCATATTTGATTATGATATTTTCATATAGAAACTTGGGTGTATCTCATTATGTGAAATTTAGTGTTGCTTTGAGAATTTAACCCATTTAATAAAATACTCATTTGTGGTGATTATATGTGTAACCTTTGATATTCTAGATGGTGGTTGTATTCTTCCAATAAAATCTACTCCCATTGTTTAAAGGGTTGTGAGGTTAGAACTAGGTTGAATTACATTTCATCCTTTTGGATTGGTTTCCCCATTCTTTGAAAAACATTGCAATGCTTTGCAATATGTTGTGCATCTTGAAACAAGTTCAGCTACAAAATTCCACTCTAAAAAAATTCTCAGCATCCAATTCTCCTATAAAATGACATCTTGTTATGCCTACATGCGCTTCTCACAATATATTTTCTCTTCCATGTTCCAAGGTAAATCTATGCAATATTTATCCTTATCCAATTTAGAAAATAATCCATTTATAATTGTGTATGGAAATACTTTAGTGATGAGATATTTCTCCTTTTGAGAGAATGATCTAGTAAAATTCCATAATAAAGGAATCATCCAATTTCCTCAAGATATTATAGGATCGTAATGAATATGAAGATAAGCACATCCGCACATCTTCCTCTAACTCTTCAAGTTATTCTCCTATATTTATTATTCTTAGATTTTATATCCATACATTTTATCTTCATAGTTTAACATTTATTTTAAACATGTATTCATGTAATAACATGCATCATATTGATATCATCCATCCCAATAATGACTTGTTTACTGGTACTATATTTCCCGATGGTCCGTGTTTCCAAAATATTTTTCCTAAAATTTTGGAGTGTGAAGACCATGGATAAATATTCCTATTCTATAGTTATATAATTTATTTCTCCCGGTGATAACTTGTAATTCTCAAAATTAATTGGATGGTTAGTTCCCTTCTCTAGTATACAAAAGGATTGCTCTAAATTTTCTACCCAAAGCATCAAACTATACATGAGACACTTTTTCTAGATGGAAAATACCAATATTAGTACATTGACTAATTTATATTTGAATTATGTGAATATATTTTGGCACTCTATGATCCATTGAAATTTATCTCCTTTCAAAGAATAACTATCCCACAAGTTACAAAATGTTGGCATATCCCATGATGAATTTTCTATCATATCTCAAATATTTGAGGAATAAACACAATTTAGAGGGTTTTATAGGAGGTTTAAGGCCAACTATAATTGTGATTGTCTCCTAATTTACCAAAATACATTATTTGGAAACAACACATCCACAGAATACTCTAAAATGGGTACATATAAAACATTTCTTTATATTCAATGCAATGCATAATTCTCTACAACGTTTTCACATAAGAAGTACCTTAGAAATTTTTGTTTGAATTAGGAGAAAATTTCCCAATCATCTAGGTATACTTCAAAAATTATGTATGAAGTCTTTAAATGCAATGACCATGGCTTGGTAAAATACTATGGATGTATTATTTAATCCAAAAGGCATTACTTGATATATAAACCTTCTCCACTCCATTACAAATATAGTCTTCTCCTGATCTTCTTACACAATTGGAATCTAGTGATAAAAAATTAATCCATTTATGAATGAGTATACCTTGTGACCTACTACTACTTCCAAGATTTCATCTATGAAAGGAATTAGAAATGGTTCATTGATACATGCATCATTAAGAGTTATGTAATGTCTAATTTTTTTGAAATCCCTTGTTTTCTTTGGTTGAGTGACTACTAAATAAACCCAATATAACTTTTCTATGAGATATATTAATCCTATTTCTACCATGGGATATAATTCAACATTGACATTTATCTTCATATTAAGATTCAATCTATAAGGCCTCTTCTTGATAGGTTTTGTGCCTTCCTCTATACCTATGTACCTCTCTCCCTATTAATGGTTATACTCCTTTTATTTCATTGAATTTAGTAGGGAATACATATTCATAGTCTCGTAGTATTTGTAGGATGTTAGACATTTCTTTTTATATCTAGTAATCTCCAATAGTGGTTAACTTGATAGTTCTTGATGGGCCAATGTCCTCCACCATCTTTCCTATTGGTTCATGTTAGAAATTTTGGTCTTTCCTTTATTCATAGTGTCTTCCACTATTCTTGATTCTTATTTTTCTTCTATGTTTAGATTGCATTGATGTTCATATTCTTCGTTGCACAATTTGTTTTCTAGGAAAGGTTCAAATAGATGGGTTCAAATATTCCTACAAGTTTCATGTCTTCCTCCATATTTGACCCATATCCTTCTTCTTTGTTATCCCCTCCTCAATGACATACTTCCACTTTATAATGCAATATTCTTTAACTATTTCACTCCTAATCTTGTTGGTTGTGGATTCCCTATTTTGTTTATTATATATATATATAAATTTAGTTCCTCCTTTCTTAATATATAGTCCCACAATATAGGAATTTTTAAATATTTTTAAGTGCACCATCTACCATAGCGTTGTTGTCTTTGAATGTGAAGGATTGAATGAAATATTCTTGAACCTATCTCTAAGTGTGAGTTTATGTTATCCTCTCTTGATGATAGTACCATGCTTTTGGAAATGGGATGAATGTCTCTGGGAAGATGTGAACCCACCATTTAGTCTCAATTTTCTTTATTTTACAAGCCTCAATACACCATTGAATGTGGATTTTATGGAATTGATTTGTTCAATATATAGACCAAAATTTAGTTTTTCTACATGGAAAATAAAATTGTGCACACAACATACCTATTGCATCACTCCATTCAAGGTTCTTCATTCTTTGCACAAACCACCATGTAGTTGTTATTCCTTTTAGTACTTAATCTAGTGCACTTATCCTCATATCTTCTTGTGGCACATGTTCCTAAAATTTGACGTAAAATGTATCCACACTAGAAGTCCCAAATAATTTCACGGTCTATTTTTCCTCCACTTGATCCATTCTCATAGGCATGATCTTGTTCTCTCTGCACATCTAATGATTCAAATATGTGTCTCAATCTCCACCAATTGAAGATGATACCTCTTAAGGAATGTGACTTTCCCCATTATGTTTTGTATAGCCTTGGTAATTTTACACAAATGTATATAACTATCATATTTTAGATTTTGTAAAAGATCTAATTATGTACAGAAGATATTCTTCTACAAATAGATTCTTAGGATTGTTTTGATAGGAATCTCATAGAAACTACAATTTTTTTATCTATCTTTTCTCCCTTGATTTTGGAGCTTCAAGTTTGACTTGACGCTCTATTTTGATTCAAATTTCAATGTCATGCGCATAAGGGGACATGATATCTTTAGGGATGGTATATGTATTCTCACATCGTCATGTTCATTAGGATGAAAATGATAGAGTCTTATAGGTGTGATTTTATTTGATTTGTCAATGTATTGATTGTTATATTCCAATCATATGCCTATTTCTTTCCAATTAGAATATTTATTACCTTTCATTATTATTCATATTAATGAATTCAAATTCCCCTTTTAGGATTAGGTCCCCCACTTGAATTTCTACATTGTCTAACTATCTAATTGGGTCTGCTCTTCCATAATCTTTGAGACTTAAAGTAACAAGGATAGATGTTAAGGTTGGAGCTCCAATAACTTCCTAGGTAAACCTTGGCATCCTATTGATAGTACTTTAAAAATCAAAGACTACATCTCTTATTTCATATCCTCTTCGAATTATATTTAATACAATGTCTACATCCCAAGGTTTCTTTGTTTTGACATACCATATTGGCTTATTATACTTCACCAACCTACTAGTTGTGTTTTATAACATATTCTTCACTAAATTAGAGATATATTCATTAAGTGGTACATTTACTATTATTATAATATCTTGCAATGTAACAACCACTCCTTCCTATTTAAAAATTGGCATCATTTGGCCATATATATGTGCTTTTGCTTCCCTAGTATTTTATGCATTGACATACCAATTTTGAATTGAGTGAAATAATTCTTTATATTTTTCCACCAATGATTTCTCCTTACTTAGATATGGGTACATGCCTTTGTATGTTTGGCATATTAGGGCTCACTTTGGGAATCTATCTCCATATGTTCCAAGTCTTTCTCCTCTCTTTACACTCATGACAACTTAGATACTACTAGTATCTCTAAAGAAGGTGCCACATTTATCATTTTAACATTACACAATTGTTTCTCTTTTTTATTCTTCTCTAATGTGGGACAATATTATGTATTGTGTTGCATGTGCACCATATAATATGCGTAAAATACTTCCCACTCTAGGTTTGAGGGATAGTTTTTGCAATGTGATTTGGTATTCCAAAAGGTAACATATTACCCCTTATCTCTAAGGTCAAGGTACCATCCTCCTTTATTTATAACTACCTTGGTATCCTCATTTTTGTATACCAAAGAGGGAATTCCATCCTTAGTTTTTTTAGGTATCCCTTATATGGATCTTGTAGTAGAGATTTCTTTCACATAGGTGATTATTGTGGCTAAGGAGGTGCCCAACCCATATTGTTTTATGGATCTGGATATGCTCAACTCACTGGGTTGTGGATATTTTAGTGTCCATATGCTAACCTTCTCTTTTAATTCCATCAATGACTAAAAATATTTTTCTTCATGTGTAGTTTCCTGTAAAATGTACATACTATGTTCTATCGCCGCGTCGAAAATGTTGTAGCGAAGGGAATTTATTGAGAAAATATCCCCATAACCTACATATGTTATAGTATTATCATCTCCCTATATCTATGTTTTAGCGCAATAATTATTGTGATTTCCTTCATCCCCACACTCTATACACCATATACTTATCTTGGGTATCTTTCATTCTTATAATTCATCAAGTTTGTGTATTACTGAATCCAATTTTTATTCTATTTTCTAGCTTTTTTACCACTATATCCGTGGTATTCAATATTTTCCACTCTAATAGAAACTTTAATTTCCTCTACTTTGGTATTAAATTTCATCTACACAATCGTAAAACATATCTTGATCTGCAATACCTTTACAAACCAAGATGCTTTACATATCTCATAAAAGTTAAAGTTAGTTGTGTTCATTGCATTAGAGAATCACACATCATATTCCATAACGGATTCTCTTGGTTTCTATTTTATTTCTTTTAGATCCTAGAAATCCTCTCGCACGCACTTAATTCTTTTAAATTCCTATGTAAAATAATCACACACTTATTTGAGAGTCTGCATGTTAATATTCCTCAAAATATAAATTTCAAAGTGTCCTTCCATGTAATGCTCCTATGATTTCAAATTTATTAGTATCATATGTTACTCTTTTTCTCCCCATCGCATGTCACAAGTCGGTAAGTAATGCTTTAGATCGGTAGACTCATTATATGGCTACAAACTTGCATAGGGGTTAAGATAATGAGTCATATTTCTACCAGTTTCCATCTAACTTCTTGGATGATTTTACATAGTAGTATTATTTGAACTAATAGATGATTCATATTTTATTTTTAAAAAAATCTTTTGCACCTAGATAATTAATATATTCACTTGGTACTTACACTATCCATAATGGATTCATGATTCTCTTCCTTTGGCTCTTTAGACTTTGGAAAACTTACTCTATATTTTGGAATCACAAAACTATAATTACTTTACTCCCCATTCTTTTATATATTTCCACTAAACGTGAGTATGTGTAATAGATTCTTGTGTAATGATAAATCTACCTCCTTTGAAATCCATGATGACTAACTCATTCTTCTTCACATTTCTTACAAAATCCTTATTTTCTCCTAGTCATTTATACAATCTCAAGTAATCAATTCTCTATCTCGAATCAAGGGACATATATCCTATAAGATAGGTATTTGTGGATTTGTTCTTATATATTAACCATGAACCGTGTCTTCATTATCTCGTGTTATACCTTGGCTTCCATGATGGGTTCTCTAATTTCAACACCAACTATTTCATTAGCCTACTTATAAATACTTCTAATATCCTAAATTTATTTTATTATTACGGTTCCTCAATTTCTTCGCTTTCCTTTTTAGTTAAGCATCTAGGGTATAGGCCTCATTGCACACCCTCTCAGTAAATTCAACTTTCTCTCGCTTTATTTAAGAGATTCCTTTTCTCCTTTCTTAGCCACTTTCCCTTCTCTAATCTTACTTGTAGGTGGTTTCACATTTATTCCAATAATTTTGGAGCTTACCCATATATTGCACTATGTGTATTCTCTTTAGCCTTTCTTTCAAATCTTCTCTCTTCTTCTTTTTGATCATTCTCAAATCCCCAAGAGTCCAATTGTATTTTGACCCTTTCCCTTTCATCTTCCCTCTTCTAGGACTACATCCCTTATGTACCTAAATGACTACTTTGTGACTACTCCATGTCATGCGCAGAATGGGAACCATGATCTTTTCCACAAATAATATCTAAACTAAGGAGTGTTGGCTAAGAAACTTTCATCATAATCTATAAACAAAATGGGCTTCAAAAGAATCAAAAGATCAAAAATTTTGGCTATTAATTTTAGTTACAAACCCATCAACGTAGTCCGCATCCAATGGTCTACAAATCAGGGCCTTGGAATGTCTAATTTTTGTAATTTTTTAATATTTTCCTCTGCTCATTCATATTATTCTTTTTCTTCATACCATACATAGTAAAATTCTAGTCGAGATAACCAATCAAGCTAACTATTCAGAAGCTCACACCAAAAATATCATGAATATATCCATAGATGTGTTGCATCCTAATTATTTTTGTATGAATTCCCCTCACAGCCTCTCTTTAACTTTCACAAATAATTTCATCTTGTCTCACATCTATATTTCTAGATCCCTTTGTCCAAGTATTCATCTTATAATTTTTAGGTCCCGATAATGCAACCATTGTTAGTAGAGGTACCTTGATCACGACATTAGGACATGTAATGGTTTGTAGTCTAGACTAAACTCATATTCTTCCAATCAAACATTATAGATAAGATATAATATAGCTCAAATAATATTGCACAAAATCTACATAAGGAACACCATTCAAGGAAGTGAGAGGTAATATATGGGAACACAAATAATAAAATGGAAAACATATTACTCGAATCAAAACTCGTAACTCAAAATAGAACTTAAGGAATCAATATTAGATTAACTTAAGTCAAAATCATGGGTCAACCTTCTACACAAAGAACTTACATGGTTTTATAAAATCTAAGTTGACTCTTGAGTTAGCACTCCCTTCTTCCTTTCTTTGAAAAAGAGGCTATCTCGCATTATCTATCTATTCAAAATAAAATTTCATATTCTATATTTTGTATTATATGGATTAGGCATATACATTAGGATTGCACAATTATACAAAGCATATTAATGTTGAATTTTAAACTGCTATACACACCCAATAACATTAAGTGCAATTTACACTCGATTTTGAGTTGAATATATATTACAAATATTCTATATTTTGTATTATATGGATTAGGCATATACATTAGAACCGCACAATCATAAAAAAATTATTCGTGTTGACTTTTAAACCCCTATACACCCCCAACAACATTAAGTGTGATTTTCTCTAATTTCGAGTTGAATATGTATTACAACTTTTTTATTGGGTGTTTTAGAATTCAAAATTTTAGAGAATTAGTTTTTTTAATGAAAAAATGACACCACTCTACATTTTTAATAACATCATTTTTGCTTTAAAAAAATTATATTTTTATTTGACTTTGTTTTAGGTTAATCGATTTTAAAAATTCTATTATGGAAATGACACTATGATTGAAAGTTGAAGTGGATAAAAAATTATGTTATGGAAATGCTATCCACTTTTGTGAGAATTCCATCCACTACCAATATTTGAAAAGGTAGTTAGAAGAAGGAGATGGTGCACATTTAATAAAATAACAACATTTCCCTCATTTTACATTGCAATTACATTTACCTCCATCATTATAATAACATTACAGTCCTCCAAATCACCTCCTCTCCTCGCAATGGAAGTGGCATCCATTACTAATCTCAATATCAATCTTCATTAGTTGAAGATATTCTATAACTATTGTAGACATGCATATTTTTAAAAATAGGTAAAATTTTAGTGGGGGTTATGAAAAATCATGCAAAAATATTAGGATTTGAGGTCTATTTAGAATATCATTTTAGATGTTCGATATCTCAAGGCACTAATGAATTAGGAAAAGAAGAAAAGGGGCCTTAATCTATATGTGTCCATGTTAGCAAGGGTGATGTTTACGCTTACAAACTATACGAATAATGAGAGATCCAAAAGAAATACCGTATTTTTTTATTTTCCATATCTAATACTTAGATTAAAATACCATCTTGTCTAAATTGATTTCTCAAATTTCAAATATTGATACAATTTGTTTTTGACATAACTTAGTGAGACGCAAATTTGAAGTTATTTTTTTTACAAATTTTCATCTACTTTACTTCAAATTTTCAGAAATCCTTATCTAGCACTCTTAAACTTGTGGGCACCACATCGCTCCACCAATCAAAAATTTAATTATGCTTAGCACTTTTTCGTATTAATTTTTTATTTGAGGAGAGGTGGACCCCAACAAATTTGTAGGAACAATATATGATCATCCAAGATTTGCAACGTCGGTAAAACAAAAATAAAAATGTATGATAGGTAAAATCATCCCGATTCGGTGTAACTTGAAAGGGCTTGCCTTATTCAACCAATATGTTTGGTTGATAATTTATGGTTATTACTTATCCGCATACGATATTTAGCACTTTTTACTTATGATTGAGTTTTAAATCATGGAAAGTTAACCGGAACACACTAGTGACTTATGTTTATTCTTTGCATGTTGTATAGTAGTGTGTGAATCAATTCACAAGAGGATTGAAGAAATCTACAACTAGGAAATATGAAGGAGGTTTTTTTAGAAAGATTGTTTACAATAAGAAAAATAAAATAATATAGTAGTATATTTTCTTAACTTATGGAAAGTTATGTTTGATATAATTGGAAAATTTATTGGAGAACATGGATTTCCAAGGAACCCATAAAAAAAGGAGAGAAAGGTAATTGAAACATTTTTTCACATCCCTCCTATGTGGATTTAAAAATTCAATACTTTTTAAATCATGATGATTAAAATTACATGATTAAACTAGATAATTACTTGTTATCATCATTTTTAAATGTGGAAATTAGCATTTTTATCATCATTATACTAAATTTTAATGACTTAGAATAACTACCGCTTCTATGACATGAGGTGGATGGAGGAGTAATTACACCCTCATAGAGATGGTGAGGGAGGGCCTCATTAGAGAGAGGTTGTCGGATCAAGGTAATGAACTTAAAAATGTTCAAACGAGGATAAATTAACAAATCAAATTAAACATTGCAATAAACATTAATGTGAACATTAAAATACGCAAAAAATAAATAAAATGAATAATAGTGACACAAATTTACATGGAAAAACCTCGAGGGGTAAAAACCATGGTGAAAATATATATTCCATTAACTGAGAAACATTACAGATCCAAAAAAATCTCTCTCCTTACTTCTCTCCACCAATCAATCCACGGGAGGTGAATAATAACAATGATCCAAGATCATATTTATTTGACCCCACGAGTCACGAAACTATTAAGTGACGGGATGTGACCTTATAAAAAGGCACCCTAATTTAATATATTGATTAATAATAATGAATTAACATAAACAAACTTAGTTTATATTAAATAATAAAGAATATAAATATTCTTGATTATTTAATTATAAACTAAGGTTTATATGCACTTAATATTATGTTTTAACACTCCCCCTTAATATTAAGTGGGAACATATGCCAACATTACCTATTTATACAACAAGATTTACAAATCCATAAACCATAGTGAAGGTTTAGGCTAGCATATCACATTTGAAGGATTTATACACCTTCATCATGCTCAAATTACCTTTTGGTACAAAAGGATTTAGAATCCATAAATCAATAGTGAATGATTTAGGATAAGCATGATTTGTGAGACTACATCTCATAGTTTCTCATGGAAAATATCTCAACCAACATCTTTAGGAACAGTTTATAGAGTTACTACATCATATCTATGATTATTCTCTTCATTCTCGTTTTGATTTTGATCTCGGTTTATTCCATTTTGATTTTTGATTTTTTTTTTTTTTTGAATTTGTAGTATTCTTTCTTATGACTAAATTTACCACAGTTGTGACATTTACCATTAAAATTTACTCTTAAGTTTCCAGGTTTCTTATCTTTATTAGGGGTTTTAAAAGATTTTTTAATTCTTATTGAATCTAGAAGATTTTTTCTTAGATTTTTAAGTGAGAAGTACCTAAGTGGAATTCTCTTTTGAATCAAAATTATTCATAACTTGATCTTTCTGAATCAGGAGAGCACTCAAAGTTTATAAATCAATGATGTCTTGCTTAGTTTGGTATTTAGAATTCAAGGTTGAAATGAAATTCCTAAATCTTTCATGTATTATCAATTAAATAATGAAATACAATAATTTATCTTGAATTAAATTGTAGTTATACCCATCGAACTAATATTTAAATTTTTTTCTAGAAACTTAGCTACTTTTTCATTTCCTTCATGGGATTTGTCATCAGTTCTAGAATCAACTTTATAATTTTTTATAATTGTGGACGTTCATGCATTGATTCTAGTTGCGTCCAAGCCTCACTCAGAATTTCTTGATTCTCAATGTGAAGAAAGAATTCATCCTGCATGATCTGAAATATAATGGAAATTGCCTCCTACACCTTATGTTGATATACAACTACATTTTCCGTTGTTACTTATCATCGGTTCGAGAATTCTCTCTATCGTTCATAACCATCCGAGCTTGCAAGCCATGAATTCTACCTTCAATATTATCTTCCAGATGTTGTAATTAATTCCATTCAACATTTTTGATTCCTCAATAATAAAATGATCAGATCCCATTTTCACTTAAACAATTTAAACAAATTAGAACAACTAGTTTTAATAGTAATAGTGGTTTAAAATTCCTCTGCTTATGGTTGTTTAAAGTACGTTATTCATATTTCGATTGATTTTCCTTATTCACCTCAAAATTAGACCTCACAAACAAGTACACTAGACATATATTATATTAGTTTGATTGTAATGTATTTTTCGTTAAAATGTGAGTAAATTTTTATTGTTTTGCAAGAAAACAATGAATTACTTTTCGTGTCATAAAAATGAGTATTAGATTAAAAAAATTGACCTAAAAATATTTTTAAAATGGTATATAAGTCATTAAAAACAATTTTGGATCATATCTCCTTAAATGGTTATAGAATCACTTTATTTAGATCAGTCAAGTTGGTTTTCCAACTCGGTGAGTTGAGTTTTCCACCTTATCAATGATATATAATCAACTTCCCATGTCAATGCATGGGAAGTTTAATGAAACAAAACTCAATACATGTCAATATCAACTCATGCAACATCCAATAGTGTCAATGCATTTAGTTTAATGCAACCAAACTCATCCAACACATTGCAATCGAAGTGAGTTTAAGGCCAAGCTCAAGGTAGAGCTAGATAGAGGATCAAACAACATGGAACAAAACCAAACAAATGCCAAGTGTGGCCTAAGCCACGAGATAGCCTAATATACGTGTTTTCATATAAACTAAGTTGTCTCCCACTACACTAGTAATGTGGGATTAAAGTCCCTAGATGTAATAGAAACCATGCCCACAAAATAATGGTGAGAGGAGTTCGATCGACACAAAGGGAAAATGGGTCCATGCATTGAAAGAAGAGTGGAGCGGGTGGGGGGCCTACAGAGGCATCCACATGGAAAGATAAGGATAAAGGGTAGAAATGCGACCCATTATAGACATCCCAAGGGTTTCAAAACTATAGTATTAATATGATTTAGTATTATTTTAGGTTACAGGTCATAGAATTTAATTTAAATATAAACTTAGACTATATACTTTGAAATATATATAATATAGTTTTTTTTTTTAAAAAATGAATCCATACATTATTATTTAAAGGGGTCCCTATGACATAGGTAAAATTTTATTATCGAAGAATATAAATGAAATAAAAAGCACAATACCGGGGTCACACTAGGACACCGAGGGAGCATGAAATTAGTGTGAGCCAATAGGAAAAATTGAATTCCTATTTTCATGGAGTTGTGTCTCCCTTATGATTTGATTTTTAATCTTGATTTTACCCCTTGATTCTTTATTTTCACCTACACACACCTTAGAAACTATAGGAAAATAATAAAATATTTCAAAATAGAATTAACATTTACCTTTTATTTACAGTCCTAAGCACGTTTTTACAACCGAAAAGATTTCATGCACTTTGGTAAAGAAATTTGAAAGGCTTTGAAATATATATTTTTAACATATGTACAATGTAATGTGTCCCTAGGGGCAAGGGGAATTTAATAAATATTTTCAAACTACCCAATTAACCAACCAACCTAATGGACACACCCAATTGGCTTATTAAATTGCGATTAATTATTTCACACTTTGGTACCATGTTCAGACGAGGATAAATTAACCAATCAAAATAAACATTGAACTAAACATTAATGTGAACTTTATAATATGCAATAAATAAATAAAATAAACAAAATGAATAACAATGACATAGATTTACGTGGAAAAACCCCGAGGGGTAAAAACCACGGTGAAAAGAGATATTCCATTAATCGAGAAACATTACAGTCCAATACAAATATCCCTCCTCACTTCTCTCCACCAATCAATCTATACGAGGTGAATAATAACAATAATTCTAGATCATATTTATTTGACCCCATGGGTCATGAACCTATTAAGTGATGGGATGTGACCTTATAAAAAGGCACCCCAATTTAATATATTGATTAATAATAATCAATTAACATAAACAAACTTAGTTTATATTAAATAATAAATAATATAAATATTCTTGATTATTTAATTATAAACTAAGGTTTATAGGCACTTAATATTACGTTCTAATAAAAAAATGAAGGTAATGAGAACACACCATGGGATTAGGTATCATCTAGTTTACTTGTCTAAAGTGTGACTTCTTTATTTTTTCTTTTTTGTCTAATGGTTGATATCGATAGATGATGAGCGGATTATACCGATGTCACTAAATGCCACGAACATAACCCGCCATCATACATCACTATTAATGTGATGTTGTGAGTGAAGGTTTATTCCTTTTATATGCAGTTTATTAGACTTATGGATATAAGTCGGAAAATGTAACAAGGATAAATGGACCATGTTTGTGTGTGTGGATGATGGTTGATTGGCATTATAAATTATTCGTTATGAATCCCACTAAATTTTTCATTATCATGAAATGGTCTACATATAAGTTGACCCCAACATGTTTGTTGAAATATAATATATTATTCATTATATTATTGTCTGCGGTTGTCATGCATATATACTTGGCCACATTGCATGGAGCTTTAGCTCGGTGGTTAGATAAGTAAGAGGGGAGATAAATGTTGTTTTTGAATTTTAATTTTTTTAAATAAAAAACATGCACTAAGTGAATATGTAGCAAATTAGGGGATAAATGGAAAATTGTTTAGTTTTAATTAAAAACATTCACCCATTTAGAAAAAGCATTGGAAGAGGGTTAATGGGAAGTGTTTGATTTTTAATTTTGTGTAAAGTGGACTTCATTTGGTGCATATGTGTGGTTATGGAGAAAGAAAAATGGTAAGAGGGAGTTGAAGTGGGGTTTGCATGAGATAATGGAGGAAGATGGTTGGGAGAAGAGATTTCATTTATTTTTGGTTTAATTTTGGCATAAGAGTTTTTGTTTGACTTAGAGGTTCGAGCATTAGACATTTTGGGAGGAAGATCAAGTTGGTTAAGTTTTTATCAAGCATGGTTTTTCTCCTTATTTTGATCTGCATTTTGAAAATGAAAACATAATAAAACCCATTACTGGGACTACATATTAAGTGTTAATTTTTTCTATGATTTTTTTTGGAAAAAGTATGAATAATACCCATTTGGGTCTATGTTTTTAACATCTATTTGATTGTAAAATATTTTTTAAAAAGGTTGACATTTCACCCATTTGGGTCTTCATTATTGGAAAATAAATATATGGTTTTATACCCATCTAGGTCTATGTTTTTGAAGGAATATTTGTTGTTTAAAAATGGAAATGTTTTATTGATTTCAAGCCATTTTTGGGTCTACGTTTTGAAGAAAAATTGTGTTTAAAATTGGATTTTTTTTTTTTTTTTTGGTTTTTAAGCTTTTTTGGGTCTACATTTATAAAGGATAAATTGTTGTTTAAACATGAAAATCTTGCTGAAATAATATCCATTCTGGGATTTGCGTATTTTGTATTTTTTTTTTGTGAAAACATTTTCCAAAGTTTGTTTAAATACCTATTTCTAGGCTTGCACATTTTGATGCATAACTTAGGTGTGAAATTCATTTTGCTAGGTCAATTTGGGAACCCATTTTTGGTCTCGCATGTTTTTATTTATAAATACGATACATTCATCTTTGAGTCAATTTGGGAACCCATTTTTAGATCTGCGTATTTGGTTATTTATATAAAAATTGATACCTTCTTTATTGGGTCGATTTCACCCATTTTTGGGTCTTCACTTTTGTGTAAAGATTATGTATGAGACGTATTCTTTTGGATTGATATTCGATACCCATTATGGGTATGTACATTGTATAAAATATATGTGCATGTGTGATGTTTTCCATGAAGTCGATTTTAGCCATTTTTGGAAATGCATGATTTTTTATAAATGTATGATTGTTATGTTTTCAATGAAGATGTTTTACACTTGATTTATACCCATTGTTTGGTTTGTATATTTATAAAATTCATTATTTGTTTGGTTTCACCTATTTTGGGTTTATGTAAACTTGTTATTTTGATTTATAAATCAAACCCATATTGGCTTACATATTGGAAATAAAAATAAAGACTAAACATAAAGTTGTTGGGCCATATAAACCTATTTCTGGTTGTGCTATGTTACATTATTTTAAAATCGTAAAAATTGGATGATTTGTAAAATGGGCAAGCATACACCACTATATTTTTATGTGAAGTAATTTAACTTTTGAAACTTTACCTTTGGTAATTAATTTTTGATATTATGTTACTCATCATTGTTTATTGTTTGGGCATGATGATTTAATTGTCATTATGTCTTAAATATGATATGATCATATTTATAATGTGACTTACGTTATCACGCCATGGTAGAGGTACAAGTGCATGATAACATAAGTCTCATCTTTCTTAAACCACATTAAAGGAAGTAGATATTTAGTGAAATATGAAACAACATTTGAAGTATTTTTGGGAAAATAATAGATAAGTGATTGTTGTTTAGTGCATCGTTAAATGTGTAGAAGGAAGTATTTTTTTTACTTAATGTTAAACTAGTAATGAATATTATCATACCACAAGACTATGAATGCATACCAAAGATGAAATTATGGAATCTACATGAGGATGCATGCATACACTAATGGGGGTTGTTTTTCTTTATGATTATAACATTTGGAAACATGGATTTAAAATTGGAATAAATGGTTTTTTTCCTCTTTGATTATGATATCAAAATATCACTTTAAATGTTGGAATGGATTACCTCTTGATGAGTATTTTTTATTATGGAAGTGGTGTACGAGATAGTTGTGTTGTGAAGGAAGAAAATTCTTATTTTTTTGTGAAAACTATAAGATTAACTTGCATTAGCATAGCTGGAAAACTTTGGCCAAAGTAATGTATCTAGTTGTATGCATTGTCAATTCACTTATCCTTATTCATGCTAGTCAGAATCATATGATGGTATTGGTTGTCATGATCTTATGATGGGTTGTATTTTTGGAATTTGGGTATATTATACATGGTTCTCAATTACTATTCTTTGTTGATAGTTGAATATCTCTATTTTCCTTCCTCGTGAAGGGTCTAGATCCTCTCACTAGCGAGAGGTGTGTGGTGAACCAAAAGGTTATGTGGTTGGAGGAAAAGCACTCCAATGATGCTCTCCCTCTACAAATTTGTAAAAAAGAGATAGACATGTACACATGAACTTCTGAAAAAGAATGATTTGATAGTATATTATGTACTATGACATTTGGTCATATTGTTGTACTTGACTAGGGACAAGATTGTTGTCTCATGTATTTGATATAGAATATGAATTAAATTTGATATTAATCATTATATTATGAAATGAATGTTGATCATACTTTGTACGGAAAAATTATGGGAAACAATGTATAAAGTTTAAATGGCATTTAATTGATCAAATCTTGTTTGACATTTGGAAATATGGTAATAAAAGGATGTTTTGGACCTCAAATTATTTAGAGGTATTTATCTGATATTTATTTATATGCATATTTATTTAAGTTACCTAATTATACTTTAATTTTTTTGAAAACCACTTTTAGCTTGTGTTAACGAAGGGTTGTTAGGTTTTGGTATCGAGACAACATTTTAACTAGGTTCTCTATACTCAAACCTAGTAAGTTCACTACACTAATAGCTTGCCTAATGCCAACATGCATAATGGCTTGCATAAGAATGAATACTGATCTGAGGTCCAATGATGCTACTAGAGACCAACAAGACAAATTGGATCAAATGTTGGCTTCCCTCCATAAGACACGAGATTGCATCAAAAATTTAGAGTAAAAGGTTCAGGGAGAACCCGAGAAGGAAAGGACCAAAAGGGTTTTGAGAATGAATAGGAAGAAGAAGAAGAAAGTTCTAAAGCCAAGAAGGTTCAGATGGCTATAAATATTTCAAAGGATATAAATATGATTAGTCCTCCTAAATTTTATGGAACCACCCTTAGAGATGGTATTGAGTCATGTCTTAGACTCTCGATGGAGAATTACTTTGAGATAAGGGATTTATCCATGAAAATAAAGGAATTATGGGGATATTATCAGTTATCTAGAGAAGCGTTGTCATGGTGGGATAATAAGAAAGTGGATCTTGACATTGATATAGCTACCATATCTTAGGAATAGTTTAAGGGATTTTTCCAATGGTGGTTGCCAAAACTATTTTATGATTTGAAAGATGAAAAAGTTTCAAGGTTTTTGTCGGGAGATATGTCGGTGATGAATACTGGGAGAATTTCACCTGTCTTCTCAAATATGTACCCCAATACCAGAAGGATGAGAAATTCAGAATTCAAAAATTCATTCTGGACTAAATCCCACCATTGGTGGAGAAGTAGATGTGCACGGACCCGCCACTATGGATGTAGTGTTTGAAAAGGAAATCAAACAAGAATAGAAAATGTAAGTGGTAACAACTTTTAGGGAAGAAAAGAAGAAAAATTATCTCGTGTCTACACCCCCTTCAGACACCAAGAAGCCTCAGTGGAAAAAAGATAACAAGAAGGGAAAACAAGTTACCAAAAGGTTCTAAGAAAATAAACTGGGAAATAATTCTAATAAATGTAATGAAAATTATGGCTTGAAAGAAAAAAAAAAAAGAGATAAAGGTTTGATTGACAATTTCTTTACTTGTGGAGGTGACCACTATGCCAATAATTTTCCAAGGAAAACTCAGGGAAATTTCCAACAACAAAGAACCCTTCCTGATCAAAGAGAGGATTTTTAGTAGAGGATACATGTAATGGTGAATAAACACCAGACAAAACATCAAGCTATGCCAGTAGAAGCTTCGAGTATGTTATTTGATTTTCCCGTAACTATTTTGATAGATACTAGTGCTATAGAATCTTTTTTTTCTCAAATTTTAATATCTAAAATACCTAGGAGAGAAGGATATATGGAAAACTCATGGACTATGCAATATGTAAATAAGGTCGAGTTTAGGGTAAAGCAGTGTCTCTTTGAGGCAAAACTGAAGCTACCTAAATTCACTATTGAGGTAAACTTGTATGTAGCACCCTTAGGATCATATGATGTTATCTTAGGTGTAAGTTGGTTAGCTCAACATAGGGCCAAGGTTGATTGCTTCACCAAGATAGTAGAATGTGTGGATGATAATGGGAATTCTACAATGATACAAGGAATTAAAAGAGAGATTAGTTTGAGATAAATATCAACTATGCAGCTCATGAAGGCTAAGAATTTTTTTGATGTAAATATTACAAACATGGTGGAGGAAAAGAGCCCATGATGGATGAATATCCATTTTTGTGGGATTATCAAGATGTCTTTCCTGAAGAGTTACCTAGGATACCACCTAAAAGATAATTTGATTTCTCTATCGACATAGTACTTGGTTCATAACTTGTTTCAAAGGTACCGTATAGGATGACTACTACTGAGCTAATGGAGCTCAAGGCTCAATTGCATGAATTTATGGAAAATAGATTAATGTGTTTTAGTGTTTATCCTTGGGTAGCACATGTAATCTTCACGAATGATAAGGATGGTACTTTGAGGTTTGTGTGTGGATTATAGGTTTCTAAATAAAGCTACAATCAAGAACATGTATCCATTGCCCCATATTGATGATATTTTTGACCAAATGAGAGGGGACATGATATTCTCAAAAATAGATCTTCAAGTAGGTTATCATCAACTTAGAATCAAGGAAGAAGATATTCATAAAACGAATTTCAAAACCCAATATGGACACTATGAGTTCATGGTTTTTCCTTTTGGGTTGACCAATGCACCTGCCACTTTCATGAATTTAATGAACAATGTGTTTTATGATTATCTTTAAAATTTTGTTCTTGTTTTCCTTGATGATATTTTTATATATTCTCGGAATGAGGAAGAACATCTTTAGCATTTGAACTTGGTTTTAGAAGGATTGTGGCAAACATTATTTATGAAAAAAATTCAAAATGTACTTTCTTCATGAAGTAAGTACAATATTTAGGTCATATCATCTCATTTGATGGAATAATAGTTGACCCTAAAAGGAACAATAACCGGATCGTGCTGCCAAGAACACATATGCTAATCAAACATCACGATCAATAAGATGAAAGCAATTCGTCAGAATAAATTTACATAAAACTTTGCAAACAAATGAGCAACAATATCATATATTATTATGGAACTCAATGAAATACAATGAGAATGGGACTTGCTTATATAGGCAAGGAATAAAAATCTAAGAACCAGTCAAGGTTGTAGATCAAGCCATAAATCATGGAAAGAACTAGTCATCAAAGAACTAGTCAAGTCCATAGATTTATGAGAGAACTAGACATCAAGGATCTAGTCAATACCATAGATCAAGGAAAGAACTATACCTAACAACTAGATAATATCTCCTAATATCTAAATAAATAAAAAGAAATATCCACACACATAAGTGGGTGAGGATAAATACAATAATGTACCTAGGTGAACATGAGCTAAGGTAAATACCTACTCTAACACCCCCCCTCAAGTGAAGCTAGGGGCCAAAATAGAAGTGGCATGTCCATAGTATGAGTCCCGGTAACTAGGCTTGATGAGGTACTCATGTACAATATATCCATGAAGAAATCTCAAACCAAAAGAAGGAAAGAATCCTGCTAGAAGGAAAGAGAAAGAAGAAGAAGAAGAAGAAGAAGAAGAAGGAAGATGTTCTCATGAACACCCCCAAGAACAACTTCAAAACCCCAAGCATTCCATGTAACTCAAGGTAGCGAGGTGATGTAAAAGGCTTTGTAAAGATGTCTGCAACTTACTTTGCTAAGTTGGAATGTACTCCAAGCAAAGAACTCCATCCTGAATGTGCTAACGAATGAAGTGGATGTGTATCTCAATATGCTTGGTCCGCTGGTGCTCAAATGGGTTGCGAAGAAATGTGAATTGCACTTTGGTTGTCACACCAAAGTATAGTCGGTAAATCCTGTGGGAATCTAAAATCTTTCAATAACTAGCGAAGCCAAAGAATTTGCTAACTCACTCTAATTGCTTCCCTGTACTCTGCCTCTTAAGATGAAAATGCAATAGCCTGTTGCTTTTTGCATGCCCAAGCAACTAGAGAAGAACTAAGATAGAAAATATAGCCAAAAGTGGAACACCTGTCATCAATAGAACCTACCCAATCTGAATTTGTATACCCAACCAACTGAGTAGAGCCCCTAGTGTAGTGTAGACCAAAGTGGGAAGTTCCATGCAAATAGCGCAAAATCCTTTTAGCGAAGATCCCTAACAATGACTACTATGAGGAGAATGTGCAAACCAAGATACAATCCCTACTACAAATGAAATATTAGGGCAAGTATGGGTCAAATACATGAGACTCCCAACCAACTGCCTATACAATGTAGGATCACAAAGTGGTGTGGTACATGTGAATGCAAGAGTAACTCCAGCACTGAAAAGGAGATGGACTTGGCTTGCAATCAGCCATATCAAAGTGCCTAAGAAGATCATGGGTGTAATTTTGTTGACTTAAATGAATCCCTAAATATTTCTGAGAAATCTACAAACCAATAAAATAATGCAATAGCCCAAGATCTATCATGTCAAGCTGTGTAGAAAGAGCCCTCTAAATACTCGACTGTGGGAAGAAGAGCTTCTGTAAATGTGAGATCATCAACATACAAGATAAGTATCACAATATCCTCACCGACATGTTGGAGATACACTGTATGATTGGAGTGGCAATAAACAAAACCAGTAGATAGAAGAAAAATCTATCTTCTCACACCAAGCTCGAGGGGCTTGTTTGAGACCGTAGAGACCTTCGAGCCGAAAAACAAGAGAAGAATCCTAAACAAATCTAGCTGGCTGCTCCATATATATTTCCTCTTTTAGATCTCCATGTAAGAAGACACTCTTCACATCCATCTGGTATACGAGCCACCCCTATGATGTAGCAATAGCAAGTAAAAGGTGTATAGAATCCATCTTGGCAACGGTGCAAAAGTCTCAGAGTAATCAATACCTTCAACTTGTGAAAAACCCTTTGCAACAAGACAAGCCTTATACTTGTCAATGGACCCATCAGCTGCGTATTTGGTTCGGTATACCCACTTACACCTAACCATCTTTCTTCCTTTAGGAAGAGATACCAAATCCCAAGTATGATTCTTCATCAAAGAAGAATACTCAATTGCCATCGCATCATCCCACTCCGGTATCCCATGAGCCTTTGAAAAAGACTGTGGATCCTCAGAAACTGCTTGACATAAAATTCCAGAACCTGTAGAATGTGCATGATGATGCCTAGTGGGTGGAAGATCCTCTATGAAAGGTGTTGCCTCAGAAACTGTAGTACGAGCCCACTTAGGCATAGTGACAACATCAATGGGAATAAGATCCTCAATGGCATCTATAACCTCCTCATCAATCTCCTCAAAGAAAGGATCCTCAAGATGAGATGAAGAAGAAGGAATGGAAGAAGATGAAGAGTCATGAGGAGTGAAATACTCATCAAACTAAACATGTGTTAGAAAAAGAACATCATGTGTATCAGGATCTAAAAGACGATAAGCTCTCATGTCCTCACAATACCCTAAAAATCAAGGGTTTACTCTTCTTATCCAAAGCTTTCCTTTTCTTCTTTGGCACAAAGGCCCAAGCATGGCTCCTAAAGACTCGAAAAAATGAGACATCTGGCTTAGTGTTGGACCAAGCTTCCTCTGGAGTCAAATGCTTAAGTGTTTTGTGTGGTGTGTGATTCTGAATGTAGTTAGCACAATTAACTACTTCTTCCCAATAGATAGGAGGTATATCTCTAGAATGCATCATACAGTTAGCCATTTCCTTCAAAGTTCTATTCTTCCTTTCTACTAATCCATTTTGTTGTGGAGTATGAGGAACAAAATGTTGGTGAATAATGCCTTGAGTTTCCAAAAATTTAGAAAACTCATTGTTGAAGTACTCCCCCATTATCAATATGAAGGTTCTTTATGCAACTAGAAGATTGTTTCTCGACCAAAGCCTTGAAGACTTTGAAGTGTGAAAAAACATCACTTATGTACTTTAGAAAATAAACCCAAGTATGCCTCGAGAAATTATCAATAAACGTAAGTGCATACTTAGCTCCATTGAAAGATGGGGTAGGGAAAACCATCAAGTCACTATGCACAAGCTCAAGTGGTGAAGAAGCTCTCTTAGACAAATTCTTAGGAAAAGGATCTTGATGTTGTTTCCCTAATGCACAACCATGACAAACTCCCTCAAGACAAGAAACTCTAGGAAGACCATCTACCATACCATGAGTGCTCAACTCCTTCAAATATCTATAATTGAGATGTCTAAATCTTTCATGCCAAAGCTTACTCTCTAAATCTGCATGAGAAACCAATCCTAACCCTATAGAAGAAGTGTCATCAAAACCCTCAAAGTGATATAGTCTAGAACTATGATCAACAATACCCTAAGCAACCAGTGAATGAGGCTCTAACAAAGTTTGTACTTCTGCTCCATGTGGTGTAAAATTTCTTGTTTTTCCTTTACTAGAATGACAAATTTGATATACAGAAAGCAAATTTGTAGTGATGTTAGGAACATATAGTGCATCTTGGATACTGCCACCATCAAGTTGTATATCACCTTTTCCCTCAACAAAATAAATGAAGAATCTCCAACCTCAATTTTGGAAGTATAACTCAAACCTAGAGAAACAAAAGACTCCTTGGAAGAAGTCATGTGATGAGAGGCACCAAAATCTATAACCCAATTGTCTACAAGTGGTGACTAAGATCTTCCAACAACATTAAGTGCTTTTTCATGCTGATTAGAAGGAGGTGGAGTGGAGATATAAATTTTTGTTTCTTGACTGCATCCTCTAAGGCTTGCATTCACTTATAACACCTATGTTCTTCATGATTACTACCCCCAAAAAAAGAGCATGAACAACTAGACTTATTCTTGGATTTAGAAGACTCCTTGGGTTTTGAGTTGGTTTCTTTGGGTTTAGGAGCATTTTGAGATGGAGAAGGTGTGGATTTAGTTTTACTGTTTGGTTTTCCCTTGCCCTTAGGATTAGATGCAACTAATGCCTTTTGAGATTTGGAAGACTCAAGGTGAGACAATTTGGATTCTTCCCTAGTAAGTCTTTCACAAAATGTTTCTAAGTTAGGCATTTTGAATGTGTCACCTAAGGCATCCATGCTAGAGAAAAATGTAGAAGAAAAAATTTGAAATGGTCCTCTCAACTTAGATAGAATCAAGTAAACACACTCTTCATCTTTCTTATCTCTTCCACTCCCCTTCAACTGTGTCAACAAATGCTTGAACTTAGTAAGATAGTCTATAATTGTTGGAAAATATTTAGGATTAAGATAGGTGATCTCAATTTCAAGTTGCATGGCTCTCATATGATCCACCTTACTAAATAAATCCTCCAATTTCTCCCATATTTTGAAAGGAGAGTTACACTTTTCCAAATGAAACAAAAGATTGTCACTTACATAAGTTCCTATCAAACCCATACACTAATCAAATTTGCATTGATATTGAAATTTCAAATATTCTCTAATGAATCTTTCCACTTAAATGTGTGGTAATTATGTGTTGTTAATGGCTCAACATGATCTAATGCTAAAGTAGATAAATATGCCATCCTAAAAAAATCACCAAAAGAAATGCAAGAACCAAGCAATGCAACAAGACCCCCAAACAATGCAACAAGAGCCCCCAAATTTTGACACTTTATAATGAGTGCATGTTACAATATGGCACTTTATAATTATAGTGTGATTCTCAAAATAAATATTTTCAATGGAAAGAGCATAAAAAACCACGCACTTTTGCAAAAATGGCACTCAAAACTGAGTTACCGATCAAAAGATACAAGTTTTTCAATATTATGCTCTACTATTTATTTTAGTTGCCACTAAAATAATAAAATGCTCTTGCCTTCAACAAACAAATAAAATGAAAGGGGGTGCAAGATTTAAGCCCTCATATGACCCTACCATATGACCAGGGGCTAAGGATTTCAATGGGTGTGTGCAACTTACTATTCGCTAGTTTTCAAGAACGTCGCATCCAATGCTTATGGTAAACACTTTATTATTTGGACTATGCTAAAAGTGACCTTTGCTGCCCAAAATAGTAGTTTGCGGATTTTCCCGAAATAGTAATAGTCGTGCACAACATCTGTGGACCCCTGCCAAAAAAGGAAAGAAACGTCTTTTTGAAAAAGACCTCCTACGCACAAACCAAAAATGCTATGCTGCAACAAAAAATACCCAGATCGGATCTCAAGAAACCCAAAGAAAAACCCAGAAAACAATTCTAGATTTCCTTTTCCGTATGGTGCAAATCCCGAGGTGAATCTAGTATGTTTCTTTGCACAACAAAAAAACCAAAAAACCAACTGCCTCTCGAAATGGTCGAGTTTACAGCGATCTTAGGGTTTTTGCCTTCCAGATCCAATGGAAGCCTCTTTTTGCATAAAAATACAAGAAAATCCCAAATATATGAATATATAAATAATTTATTTGTAAAATAAAACTTACAGATAAATGTCAAAAGAAATCTCTTGCTCTGATACCATAAAAGGAACGATAACCAGATCATGCCAAGCTAAGAACACATATGCTAATCAAATATCATGATCAATAAGATGAAAGCAATTCGTCAGAATAAATTTACATAAAACTTTGCAAACAAATGAGCAACAATATCATATATTATTATGGAACTCAATGAAATACAATGAGAATAGGCCTTGCTTATATAGGCAAGGAATAACAATCTAAGAACCAGTCAAGGTCATAGATCAAGCCATAAATCATGGAAAGAACTAGTCATCAAAAACTAGTCAAGTCCATAGATTTATGAGAGAACTAGACATCAAGGATCTAGTCAATACCATAGATCTACGAAAGAACTAGTCAATACCATAGATCAACGAAAGAATTATACCTAACAACTAGATAATATCTCCTAATATCTAAATAAATAAAAAGAAATATCCACACACATAAGTGGGTGAGGATAAATACAATAATGTACCTTGGTGAATATGAGCTAAGGTAAATACCAACTCTAACATACCCAACAAAGATTAAGGCCATTATGGAATGAGTGACACCAAAGAATTTCCATGAAGTGAGGATCTTTGTGGGATTGGTAGGGTACTATAGGAAATATGTAATAAATTTGGATTAGTTTTACACAAGTAATAATTCTTATTATTTCATACGGAAAAACTATACAAATAAATAGATGGATGCACTCCTATAAACTAGGAGATAGTTACAACAATACACCCAAACTAACTCTCACAATAAACTGTCTATGTGAGTTGTTTTACTCAAAAATAACAATAATTTATGCACTAATAATATATATTTCGTAACATTCCCCCCTTAGTGTGAGCATGGGGAAAATCTTCCTTATCTTCTATGATATGTTCCGCTTTGTAGCTTGCTCATGATATGGATGGTTTCTAGGACAATGCCAATAACCTCTAGATGGTTTTTCAAGTGGTTAACCAACAACCACACAATACATGGTTTTTAGGAAAGTACCAACAACCTCTCGGAAAGTTTTTCCAAAGTGGATTACTAATAAAAACACTAGCATGATGTTGTAGTAGTATCATCGCCTATCATCACATTATTTCTTTAGGATATTACATATGAAACAACTCGTTTATCACAACACTAGATCATTAGAACATATACTAGAAATATTTCACATTACTTCCTATAAGAATCGTAATGTTCTTAATTACAAAACTACTATTTTTAGCGATGCCACTCAATCTCAAACAACATAAGAAACTATCGGTGTCACTAGAATCTTCCTTTGACTTTACTTGTTTTAGGTGCAGACTGGAAAAGTAACATTGGTGACACAAACTAATGTTGATGAGAAGGTTCAATGAAAATATTCTTTGGGATTCAATGCAATTTTTATTAGTGTTGAGGATCCAATTCATTGAATAATATGTGAGATATTAGATTGAGAGATGAGAATGTGTATCAAGACAACGATGCACCAATGGTGCATGTACATATCAAGCTGTGTCATCAAAATATGAATGATCGGTGCTACAATGAGCTTTGCATAATGTTGGAGCCATGAATAGGAAATGGTGGAGAAAGACTCCAAAGCTGAGAAGGTAGTCAGAGAATTATTTAAAATAGATACAAGACACAAAATTCTTGGATAAAATGCCAAATGAAATATAGCTTGCGGTAATATGCAATTTGTAGTCTTCATGGCTCTAGAAAATGCTCCGTTCTTGGAAGTTTGCATTTGTGTGTTAGAGATGTTATGAGTGGACTCGCAGAGATTTTGATTCAATAAAAATTCAAAACCCGCAAGAGAAGTCATGATTTTACAAAGTAAAATGTGACGAAGAAATGTATATCACATAGTGTAGCCTTTGATGCAAATGTTATCAAGAACTCAACACAAAATTTTGATCTTATCTATAAAGGAAACCATAAATTAGAGTGGATATGCCCCTTGCGATTCTCAAGATTCCATATCGCTCGATACCAAATAATAAATTTGGATCATTTTTACACAACAATAATTCTTCTTAGTATTTCATACGAGAGAAACTATACAAATAAATAGATGGATGAACTCCTATAAACTAGGAGATAGTTACAACAATACACCCAAACTAACTCTCACAAAAACAATATACATGAGTTTTTAACAACTCAACAAATAACAATAATGTACGCACTAATAAATATATTTCCTAACCATATGTACTTGTATTCTCCAAGATTGCCAACCCTATCACTTTTCTACAGCAAAGGAGTAAGCAAGTTTAGTGGACCAAAAAATGTGAGAAGGCTTTCTAAGTGCTAAAGGATAGGTTGACATCGACACCAATTCTTAGGATTCTTAACCCTAATGGTAGTTTCATAGTAGTGACAAATGAATATACTGATTCTTATGGTGGAGTACTCATATAAGATGGGCAAGTTATTTCCCATGAATCATGTGAACTCAAATCTCATGAGCATAACTATACTCCACATTGTTTGGAATTAATTTTCATATTCCATGATTTGCAAGTATGGAGGAATTTTCTCTTGGGTAAACCCTTTGAACTAAAGACTGATCATTTGGGGTTGAAATATATTTTCACTCAAGTGAACCTAAATTCTAGGCAACAAAGATGGCTGTAATTCCTTTTTGAATATAATTTTGATATTGGCTATATCAAAGGAAAAGAGAATATGGTGGTTAATTCCCTTAGCCATCATAGGTATCTTTCCATTTTGATCACTCTTAGATAAAATTTCAAGGAAGAAGTTATCAAGAATTTTTAGTAGATTAGTTTTATCTACAACTCAAGATGACACTAGAAGAAAATCCTCTAGATCATAGGTATGATGGTTACACCTTTCAGGATGATGGATTTCTTCGTTATTTAGGAAAAATGAATGTACAGAATGAAGGAGAATTGAGAAACAAAGTTCTTGAGGATTTTCATAATGTTCCATATTCTGAAAATGTGGGAGTGGTAAGATGCATGTTGATTTGAAGGCTCTCTACTTCTGGAATGGTCAGAAAAGGGATATAATAGAGTTCATATCAAAAAAATTAGAGTTCCAATGGGTCAAGGCTGAACATGTGCATCTAGTAGGATTGTTATATCTGTATGATATACCAATATGGAACTGGAAAGTTTTTAGTAAGGACTTTGTGCAAGGATTGCCAATGTCCAGAATAAGAATTATATGACTCTAGTCGAGGTGGATAAATTGACCAAGGTAGCCCACTTTATACCTAGTAATTTGAAGGATGAATCACCTACTCTTGCAAAGAGATTTATGCATGAAATATTCATATTACATGGGATACAAGAGTGGATAATCTCAGATAGAGATCCCCACATGACATCTAGATTTTGGTAGACATTTTATGCAGCCTTATGAATGAAGTTGAACTTTAGTTCTCCGCTTACCACATGGAGACCGATGGACAGATCGGAGATTCAATCAAGTCCTTAAGGACATGCTTAGGATGTATTGCATGGATAAAAATACAAGTGGGAAGATTATATTCCTTTGGTATAATTTACGTATAATAATACGTACCACTCTACTTTAAAAATGGCACTTTGTTTGAGGATATTTGTGGCGAACATGTAGGACACCAATCAGTTGGGATAAGGTAGAGGATAAAGAGGTAGTAGGACCCAATATGCTATTGAAATGGAAAATTAGGTTAAGCTAATCAGGTAGAGGCTTAAGGAATCCATTGATAGAAAAAGAGTTATAATAACAAGAAGTAAACCACAAATAAAATATCCATTGGGGAAAAGATTTTTCTTTGAGTTAAACCAAATAAGAGTTCCATTAAATTTGGGAAATCTACTAAGTTAACACCCAGATATGTTGGACCTTTTGAATTTCTAGAGGAAATAAACCCAGTGGCTTATATGTTGGACTTACCTCTAGCATTTTCTCAGTTACATAATGTATTTCATATATCATTGCTCAAGAAATATGTAGGATATTTGACTCATGTGTTAGATTGGAAATATCTATAGATTTAAGACCCAGGAGTGGTGATCGTAGAACTAATTAGAATATTGGACACACAAACACTTAACTTGCATAAGCGTGAAGTAGCACAATGTAAGGTCCAATGGGACCAATATAATGAAGAAAGTGCCACTTGGGAAAACTTGGAGGAAATTAGTATTGTTTTTCCACATTTATTTGAGTGAAAATTTGATAAAAGCTAGAATTTTATGACTATAATAAATGGCCATTTAAAATCCATATAGTACTTGATATGAGATATAAATACCAATTCTGATTTATTATTTGCATACATTACAACATTATGTTTAGAATAATAAAAAATCAATTCTTGTAAGTTTGAAACTTGAAACTAAACTTTCTATGCTAGTACTTTTAAATTATGAAAGGAATTGAGTTTCTATTCAGCTAAAGATTGTTGTAAAACTAGTTTATTACGATTGTTATTTTAAAATTGCATTAAAAATCAGTAGTTTCTAAAAAAATGTATTCTACATTTAAATAATTTTGAAATCTAAAAATGAGAAAATAATGCAAGTTTTTACAATTAGTTATAGTTGTATTGTATTTATATGTATTCATCGAGACGATGACCTTTTTTGGAAGGGAAGGATGTCACATCCCTCCTATTTGGATTTAGAAATTCAATACTTGTTTAATCATGATGATTAAAATGACATGCTTAAACTAGATAATTACTTGTTATGATCATTTTCAAATGTGGAAATTAGCATGTTTATTATCATTATGCTAAATTTTAATGATTTGGACTAACTATCATTTAAGTGACATTAGGTGGATGCGGTAGTAGGTACACCTTCATAGAGACAGCTTAGGGAGGGCAACATCGAGAGAGGTTGTTAGATCAAGGTATTGAACTTAAAACAATGAAGGTAATGAGAACAAACACACAACATTGGATTGATATCATTTGGTTTACTTGTGTGATGTGTGAATTATTTATATTTTTATTTATTTCTGTTTAATCATTTGATATCGATAGAAAATGATTGAATTATGCTTGATATGGATAAACACCATCGACATAACCATATGCCTAAAAATCAACACGTGATTTCAGACACATGCGACCTCTCAAGGTCATACCAGGACATCTAGAATGTGATGGATGGGATGGTAATGTGGTATATAGATAGAGTGTAGGTGGGATAGGTGGGAATGATAACAATAGGTCAAGGAAATTAAAGATTCCCAACCTGGAAAAATGGGGTTTTCCCATTAAGAGTGGTGAATTTTTTCCCTAACTTATATGGGGTTTATACTACGATTAAGGATGATCACAGTGCATAAATCAGTGTTAGTGTCAGTGGATCCAAATAAAACCCAACTCAGTTGTTGAATGTGAGGGAATTTTCCTTCATCTTCTATGTATTCCTCTCCAAATACATTCACGAAGGTATGTAAGAAGACATTGGAAGGGAAAAATCAATGGTTACGAGGCCTAATCTTGTCTACTTGGTTAACCCAATATTCTTCAGAAATATTTTATTCATCATTAAGGGCAATGAGTTTGTCCAATGATATCGGGAGGAATGGGTGTGGCTTTGAATACTAAATTATGTAATCCTTGATCAATATCAATTTTGTTTCTTTCAATGTTTGGATGTCTTATAAGTGGATCGAATATTCTAATACATTGTTATGGTGGACCTGGAATGGTCATGTGGGAACCTAGTCAAGAGAAATGGAAACAAACAAGCAAGCTAGAATCCAGAGGGGTTGAAAGCTAAGTTTAGGTAGCCTAGGCCACTAGGGAAATAGAAGTTGTGTTCTTTCCAAATCTAAATTACCTTTAATTCCTACCTTTAAGTAAACAAAACAAATAAACTTGAATTAAATAAAATATGATTAATTTTTCCTTTTAATTAACTAAGTTTGATTTGCAAGTATTTAATTAAAGCAAAGTAAAGCAAACTATCTAATTGTTTTTGTATTTTCAATGAGGCTTTAAAAATAAATAAATGAATGAATCTAATTTAACTTCTAATCTATCTTTTTGCTTTCACTGTTGCTGGAAATTAATTAAAACAAAAGCTACAGATGAATAATTTACCCTAAAATAAATAGCCTTCTACACTAAAACAAAACAAACAGGGAATAGCTGAATGTAGTTATTCATATGTTGAAGCATGTGGAATTAAGTATAATTTAAAGAAAGATGTATTCTAATTTGTAATTATGGAAATCTAATTGCTTCACCTCAGAATCATAGGAAGAAAGAAATCTTCTCAGAAGTAATTTCCTCTTTCCTCTGAGACTTCCCTCGTAAAAAAAAGATGCACAGGCAAACTAACAATGAAAAAATGAAATGACAAGCACATACACAAAATATTCCTCAAGCTTATTTCCCTTGCAAATCCATAGGGATAAGCAGGAAGAATATCTCAACAAAAAAAAATTAAATGACGCATACAAATCTGGGATGAATAAATTTAAATATACAGATGTTATAAAACAAAGAAGTGAAGAAATTTGTACACATAAACTTCCTCCAAATTCTTTCTGTGTAGATATGTAGGGATAAGAACGGAAGAAAATATCAATGGAAGATTCGTAATGGTAATAAATAAACTATAAATTCTACCTCTTAAAACTATTGGGGTGTGGAGCACTGTTTTGGTCTTCTCAAATTAGTATTGAAGTGTGGAGTTCGAATTGGGAAGATGAAAGGTCATGACCATTTTTTCCAACCATGGGAAGATGAAAGGTCATGACACTTTCTTTTCTAGCCATGGGAAGATGAAAGGTCGTGACTTTCAAACTTTTAGGGTTGGATTTTGGACTTCTTAAAGGATTGTAATCCTATAAGTAGAGGTGTTAGGGTATCTTGAAGATATCTTGTGTGTTCAAGAGGTGATCAAGGTTAAGCAATTGGGTGTCAATTGTGGTTTAGATGTGGTTTAGCATCTTTGTAATTCTGTTGTGAGTTCATAACTGAGAGAATACTATGAGATTTTTTTTACTCTTGTTGATAATAAAATCTTAGCAAGTTCTTGGTGGACGTAGCCCACATTGGGTGAACCACATTAAATCTTGTCTTGTCTTATTTTGTGCATTATTTATTTATGTTGTTATATTTTTGCATGTATAATTCTGCTATATAGTTTCCTACTTCGTGATTTGAGGAATTGTTTCTACATATTTGTTCTCTAATTCCTAACAAAAACTATTTTATTGCTTCTTTTAGTTTTAACGACAATATTCTAAAATGAAAGCTTTGAAGAAATTGTAATACACCCCCAACCTAGTTATTGTAGAACTGTGAAAACTTCCAAGTGTGGTGATGATTATTTTTTCTCCTCATCTTCCTTTCCAAAGATGAGAGTCTAAGTGATCCAAGGAATAGTGTTGGTTGGTTGTAGAAGAAATCAAGAAGATGTTGGAGTAGACTGGTTACAGGAAAACTGATCACAAATGCAAGCAGGAAGCAATAGAGAAATGTATTATGTTGTTTGTGTACTTCTTAGAAATATTTTTCTAGAGTAACGGTGTAATTCAAATAAAAATATCCAACCCATGATATAGGTAAAATCTTGGTTTTTATAGAAAAATAGAAGAGAAGAATTCTAGCACACATGGAAATCAAGAAGTGTCGATCAATCAAGAAAGGGGGAGTCAAACTTCTAATAATAGTAAAATGAGAAGAGGATTTCAATATGTATCTAACAAGCCAAAAATCAAGCAAAATGGTCAAGACATAGGTGAGAAAAACACTCATAAACTTGAGAAACAAGTTCAAAACATGTAGTCTATATTTTCAATTTAAATCACATGGAACCGCTAGTCTATGTAGACTTGAGCTTACGTGAAACATCGGTCTAGGCGGACTATTGGTTACGTAATCTGTTGCATAGGTTACATGACTTTAAGTCACGAAAATACAAAAAGAGCACAAGATGGCTCATAAAGGCTTGAAAAGATAGAAAAATTTGAAACAAGGATAGAAAAATCAAGATAAACATGCTAAAGGAGAGGGAAAAGGATCTGGATCTCATCATTGTTCCAAAAAATAAATATTTCATCATTGGATACTTTTACCATACTCATGTCGATATAGCACTTGTGCAATTTTGGGTGCATATATATTACCCCCTTAAAGAATCATTTTAGCCATGAATGGGTGTAAAATGTGAATTTCAAGTATGGCACTCCCAAATGGGAGAGTTATAAATTATACCTTAATCACTAGTGTGTTGAAACCACGTCAATCTAAGCCTCTCACCACCTACAAAATACGACAAGATTCAAGTGCAGATTTAGAACACGATTAGCAAAATAATCTAAAATAAAATGCCAATATTACTTACCACATTCGCAATGGTGAGAAATATACCTACTCCAACATGTCAATGTTGCATACACTTACTCAAAGTGATATTATAAAACCAAATTTGTGCTATATATATCACTTTTTACTATTTTTAGAAATCATTTTCACACACACTCCTAGCTAATTTTGGAGCTCTTGATTACCGGTGAACGTTTCAAATGTGATTATAGTCAAATGAAGAGAAATCCACCATAATGGTAGCGTAACCAGATGGCGGTAGTAGAGGGTCAAAACTAGGTAAGCTATACACATTTTATATTTGTTTCCTAAAATGTAGCATTTGTTTGAAACTAGGCATAGGAGGGGTGGTTTTTGATAATTTGGTAATCAAAATGATCGTAGGGGATGCCTCTTAGGTTGTGTCATATGTTTGAATGTTTTTGGTTATTTTTTTAATGTTTTTTAAATTTTTTGAACTTAATGGCACAAACCAAATTTGGCATACATGAGCATCGTGATGGTTTAGAGTAAGCGGTTGCATAACCACCGCTAGAAGTTACAAAATGTTGTAGCGGTTACATAACTGCCACTCTAATATAATGAAGGTTACGTGAATGCTTTGCGGTGGTTGTGGCAACCACCACCTGCTTAGAGTGGTAGTTATGTAACCATCATAATTTTTACATTTTGAAGGCTAATTATGATGTGTTTTTCCTTATTTTTACTTACATTTGCATTCTTTTATGAGCTTGTCATGTGCTTATAAGATTCTAACTTTCACTTTTTCCATTGTTATCAAATGGAGTAGGGCCCGAGAGTAGGATTGGTTACCTAAAATATTATAGTTATTGACTCTAGAGAGGGGGTTATTGAAGAGAGCCGGTATACCAAGGATTATATAGATACAACCTGTTACCCCCACAATTTTCCTTCTTTGCAACTTATTTAGTTATTGGGATGCCAACCGAACACTTTCCGATTTCCTGGAGTTAGAGGAAAGTGGAATATCACCCTAGAGGATGTTTATAGGATCCTTGAAGTTTCTGTCATTAGCAAGAAGTTGATGTTAAAGAGTTCCACTCAATGGTTGAGGCTCATGAGATGGACCGCTTACCTTGGAGATATATAAGCACTTGATAGGGTTCCAATGATGGGGTCAAACTTGTTTCATTGGACACCACCCCTATACCTACTTTGTGTAAGGCCATCATTAGTATATTGGCCTCACATTTCATTTGAGAAAAGAGCGTAGATAGGTCCCTATTATATTCTCTTTCCGATTTTTGAGATTATTGAGCAAGCATGACAGGGGTGTATGCATAGGAGATGACATCCTTGACACCACCTATAATTATATATACAAGGTTATTAGATGTGGGGCTAGATATTTGATCCATCCTACTTTAGTCATGTCATGGGTGTATGAGCAGATGATCCCCTACCAGAGGGGAGTTCGGATAGCAAATCCCACAAATATTAGAGCAGCTAGGTGGGTAGATATGGCTCCACTCAAGGGCCTATCACAGTTATTTTCCACTTTTACTACCGAGATGATGATTGTGCAGCAAATCAGTATTAGGATTTTTCTAGAAGATGGGGTGAGGAGGGAATTACATTGACTACATGCCACAACACACATTTCAATTAGTTGACCGGAGTAGCAAAGTGGAGACTCATACGGTGCTTCATGTACCCCAACAGTTTGGGTTATCATATATAGATTCTTTCCCAGAAATGACCATGGTTTATAGGGGGATACAGGAGGCGAGATCCCCCTAGAGGGGATAACTAAAGTGGATAGTTACAATTTATAGGGTTCCTACCGGAACACCATGGGCTAAAGCATTTCCAATTGTTGGCATTGCGGTTGTAGTTAGGCCAAGGCATGTGTTACAAATTGGTGCAAACCCAAAATTGAGTGGGGAGGAGGAGGAGGTTAAGACAGATTCGATATTGGGGGAGGAGTCACACCATGAGTAGAAGGGCACAAGAGAGGCCTTAGCAGCTTTTCAAAGCTGAGGTAGAGGAAGAGGATGAGACTATATACCCCGAGGATACATCTAAATCAAATGGAGGAGGAGAGAGCCAAGGAGGAGGAGGCAAGACAAGCCCCTACAATAGCACCAATTTTTATCTAAGATGGATTTCTGAAGACCCAAGTGAGTATAAAAACACTTCTCTTATATTTTCTTCCTAGATTAGATGTTATTAAGATCTTTCTTCTTCTTTTTTATATTTCACTTTCTAACTCACCATTTATTTACTTTATTTTTGCATGCACAACTTATGGATGGTGAGATCTTATTTGGGGTACACTCCTAGATATGTTTTTGCTTCCCGCTAGGATTACTCGGGAGAGGTTATTTATAGACCCTAGACTCTCAAAGACGAGCTGATTTTCATACTAATGTGTTCACACCAACGTGGTATGCTGCGAAAAAGGTGACTTGGTTGATAATCAACATTAATGTACATGAGGATAGAGAGGTGGTGAAAATATCACATAGTAGAGCTATTACCAATGGACACTCGCATAAGCGGTACACACCAATCAACACATGGAGGATCCCATGCTACACTGAGCCAATATCATCATAGGATCCTCACCCTACCCCTTCACAGGGGATCTAGGAGGGATGGATAGGCCTAGGGCCTTTATTACTTTGAGATAATTTTTGATGTGTATATCATTTTTTTGTATTTTTAGCTCATAGTGATAATTTTGACCACACTTATCCTATGGTGTGATGGAATTGTACATGAGACACTTGACAAATTATATATACATATCGAAATTTTTTTATGGCATTATTTCATAATATTTTATTTCATTATGGTTCGTGTCGTCTATGTACTCTTAAATGATTTAGAATTTTCGTGTTTTTGTGTTTTTAAATGTATGTTATGGATAATGATGCAATGTGATAGACAAAATGATATACATATGATTATGAGTATGGTAAAAATTATAATTTAGACACTTTATTTTTCAAGTAAATTTTGGCATTTTTGTTTCATTAGCAAAATGTGTTGAATATGATATGATGATAAGATAACCTCACTTCATTATTAACTCCACACAACCAGTAAGATGTGAGGGCTCACCACCGAGAGTCAAGAATAATGTGAGATGTATGTTTTGAAGAATGTGAATGAGAATGACCAAGAGACAAGAACTTTGACAAGGATTTATTGAGAAACCTACAACCCAACCCAAACCAAGATTAACTTAACCAATTTGAAATGAATTTTTCTTACAATTTTTTACTAGACTTAGATCCATAGATGACATATTGATTGATAAGATATAGTTTTAAAGAATAATTGTCTCTCTTAACATATACATATAAGTCATTTTCTTGGGAATTTTTAGAAGCACTTTTATTTCCTTATTTATTTTCAACTTTTGACTTATTAATGTAGCCCCCTACGTCTTTCCCATTAATACTAGCAAGAAGCATGGGCTCATCATTGAGGACAATACATAGCGAGTAAGGGCACTCCCCTCCTTTCCTAACCTCATGCTACCAATAAGAAGCATGGGCTCATCACCGAAGGTTGGTAGGGATGAGAAGTGTAATTATTTGTAATAAGAGAAATTTACATTTTTTTGTCTAACTTGACTTTGAGTTGTACTTTTTGGGAAGAAAAAAATTCCCCTAATCTCAACCCCATGTAACTAGTAGGATGCGAGGGCTCAACACCAAATATTGAGATAGGTGAAAAAGAGTTCCAGGTGAAATGTTTAGAATGTAAATTTGTTATAGAGATATTTTTAGGGAAATGATTATCATCAAGAAGCTTGTAGTGAAACATATGGATAAAAAGCACCCAAATTAGAAGCAACCATAGAGAAGATTGAGTATGTAAGTCCTTATAAAACAATGTCAAAAATTCCCCTTGAATGAAAGTGATGATAAAGATTATACAGTTTTAATGTATGAGAAGAATGGTGAAATAGGTATGATTAAGATATTTTCCAATGTTAGAAATTCAAATAATTACTTGAACAATAATTTTCTGTTTTACAATTTAAATGACATGATAATGCAAGTAATAAGACAATGTGGATGCAAAAGAGGACAGTGTGGAAATACAAATGATTCTATATAAAAACTCTTGAGGTGAAATGAATTAACGGGTTCCCTAATTTATTCACCCTCAAGAGTACATAGATGAAATGCGCCATTCTTGAAATCTTACATGAATTGGTAATGTCCAAGCCATTTCAACCTGAAATCCTTACCTTCGCCAACATTTTTGTCAATTCGTCTATCCAATCTTAGGAAAAGGTCTCTTACCTAGATTTCTCATTCATAAACCTTTTGTTATATTGATGACACATTTTATCTACATATACCCAATGATTTTTCTTGGCTCTAAGCCACTTTTCATCCAAGTTTTCTAATTCACCTAGTCACACATCTCAAGTATGTATCTTCATCTAGAATTCCTTGTAAAGACACATGAAGACTAGATGTAATTCTACCTCCATCGGTCGACCGCTTTGACAATCGAAAATAAAGAGAAAGGGGTTACCCCCATCGGAGTTTGAACATAATTCCTATAGTCCCATAAAGCATGACATAGATTTAAGTGTTAATATCTCTTACTTTCCTTAACTCTTTTAAGAAGAATAGACTTCACAATTTTATTAGACACATCAACATGTCCATTGGATTAAGGGTAGTATAAAGAAGGTTTTGTGGTGAGATATTTTAAAGTGATCACACAACTCACATACTTCTTCATTTTTAAAATGTGTCTCATTATCTAAGATAATGACTTATGATACACCATACATGCGAGATGATTTGGTTTAAGATGAACATAACAATTACTAATTCAGGTATTGTGGTCAAGGGCATGGCCTTAACCCACTTCACGAAGTATTATGTGGCCTTGAGTATAAAGTTGTGTCCATTTGATGACGAGAGAGAAAATTTCCATATTAATTCAAGACACCAAGTAGAGAAGGGCCAAGGTGTCACTATTAGCTATAGAGGTTTGGGTCAATATGAGTGTAGCGTGCAAGAAATCTTGAAATTTTTGTTACTTTCACATGTATTCTACAACATTGTGTTCTAATGTGGTCTAAAAATATCCCATTCAATGGATCTTTTGAGTGGTCGAAGGCCCTCTAAAGTGGCCACCACATATTGTTAGGATATTTAAGGAAGTTATAACAAAATAATTATAAATCCACAATATAAATTTCAAAAGATTATACATTACGATGTGCAGTTAGAATAAACATAGATTTAGATGTTTAGATATAGAAAATTATAGAATGTAATAACAAGATCTAAAAGTAAATAACATACAAGTAAGGAGACAATAACACCATATTTATAGTGGGGAAACCCGAAGGAAAAAACCCCACTGTAATAAAGTTGTATTCTTGTATTAAGAATTTCATATACAACTTTTACCCAAGCACTTCCACTTCACTCCTTGGTCTCACAAAACAATATGTAGAGTTGTTTGTTATACACATTCAATACAATGCAATACAATACTATACTATGATATGATCATCAATGATCTCACCACTCGATATATATCTTAATATCACTTGGGTACCAATGTAAACGTTGCTCATAGCCAATCCCGAGAGGGATCACCCAAATCAATATAGGGTGGGTGAATCAGTAGCCGCTTCACTCTTAAATGTGGAAGACCATCATAATAAATTTTGATGAATAAACTTTAAAATAATATGGGGTGTAAAGTAGTGGTAGATATCCCACTTGACATTATCACCCCAACACTCCCCTTAATGTTAAGTGGGAAAAAATAGAACATGCCAAATTACCTTTTTCTACAAAAGGATTTACAGATCCATAAATCATCAATGATGATTCAAGCTAACATGTAAATAAGGGAAATCATACAGATCTTCCCATACAAAAATTCTTAGGACCAGTGCTTTATATATGAAGACTTATATCAGATTATGGAGCCTTTTATAAACCAAGGCATACCCATAACTAATGCTTTGTTGGGATTTACAAGTAAACTCACATATTGTGATTATTTACTTATTACAAAATGGAGGAAGTATTGGAAGTTTACAACAGGTTGTTAAGAGGTGGAATTTTCATGCACACTCCTCAATGAAAACTCTGATAGGCCCAATAAGGCACAAATTTTTTAGAAATTTATAGAACACAACAGATTTTTGAAGATATCTACAACTTGATCTTTAGTCAAATAGAACTTGAGATCAATATCATCATTCAGGACTTTTTCTTGAATAAAGTGCATATGAACCTCTATATGTTTTTTTCCTTTGATGTTGAACTAGATTCTTAGCAAGAGAAATGCAACTCTAGTTGTCACATAGAAGAGTAGTGCTCCTTTGACGCCCATATGCAGTTCATCCAATAGTCTTTTTAGCCACATAGCTTCCTTTGCAACTTCCTTTACAGCTTCCACAACACTTCTATACTATGCTTCAATAAAAGAGATGGAAATTTTTGGTTACTTATTGTTACTCCAAGTGATGGAAACTACACCCATACTTGAAAACATATCCAGAAGTATATCTTCTATCTACAACATCACCAGCATGGTCAAAATCAAAATAGCTAAATAATTGTGCATCATTAGAAGAAGAATAAAATATACCATTTTTAATCGCTCCTTTAACATATTTCATAATTATTTTTTCCATTTTTCAATGATCCTCACAAGGATCCTACATAAATATTGAAACAACTCATACTACATATGAGATATCAATTCTAGTAATAGTCAAATAAATTAGACTACCAACTAGTTTTCTATACATAGTAGGATAAATTTAGCACAAACAAGTTTAGGATCTAATTTGACACCAAATTCAATAGGAATGGCAACATGTTTACAGTAAATAATGTTAAAATTTCTAAGTAAATTCACAACATATTGAGATTGAGATGCAACAATAGATTTATGATCTTGAAATATAACCATGCCTAAAAATGATTTAGCAAACATAAATAAGTCATATCAAAATGTTGTTTTAGCCTTTCTTTGATTCTAACAATTATATTTCTATCACTACTAGTAATCAAAATATCATCAACATACAAGAAAATAATAATAATATGATTATTTTCAAACTTAACAAATAAATCATTATTAGAACAACAGTTAGTGAAACCAAGATCCTAAAAGAAACTGTTAGTGCAAATCAGCAGCACCCCTTGATGTTCTATCAAATTTTTAGTTTGACATCTTAGCATCCAAAGGTGATTGCACAACATTGAATCTTTTCCCCAAGTGTGGGACTTGTAAAAGTGGGAAAAGAGTCTCCAAATTAGAGGCCGGTTCCTCAACTCCTCTATTCAGTGTATTATTTACAAGTTGCAGAGGTTTTGAAATCAAAATCCTACTCTAAATTCCAAGGGGACAGAGATAGAAGGTGCAAAAGGAAGTAAAACTACTGCTAATAAGGTGATACACCGAGAGTGGTGAACATTTTACTTCAAATTGACACAAATTACAAAAATGCAACAAACATCATGCACAAACTGATAAAATGCAATGAAAGATCATGAATGAAATAAACAACACAAGAAGAGGACTGAAACTCATTCACAGAGCTTGCATTGTCATTTCCAATATCAAAATACATGCATTACAACAACAGGGGAGGCAAAAACATACCGTTGCATCCTGAAATAGGTTTGATATTCCACAAAATCACTTTCTAGGGTGAAAGAGGGAGCTCGAAAACATAAAAATGTCCAGCCCTTACAAAATGAGCCAAATCTGGCTTTTAACAATGCCCATTCAAGCTCAGGAGAGAGAAACATGGGAAAACATGAGAGTAGCTTCAACCACTAACCAAAATGCAATAAAATAGCATGGGCATCCTTAAAAGTCCATTCCCTGACATTTTTGACCATGCTGGGAGAGAATACGAGCCATGCTGCATTAAAAATGGTGGTTGAAATGTCATTTTTGTTCATTTCCATGTGCCAGAAGAGTTTTCCAATTTTCTCCATCCAAACTACACCAAAACACAAACTGATCCCAAAATCATGTAGAGAATTTCATTAACTTTCCATTAATATAAAGAACACCAAAAATTGATCTCTGGATTGAAAGTTATGTCCCTCTGAATATTTAGGGAAAAACAAGCCCAAAAATGGTTGGCGGGCCGAAAATTTGAAATTTTCCTACTTTTTGCATTTAGGAAAATTTCCCTAAAAATCTTCACGCTCCAACATCCTAGTGCCATCTGGCATGATTCTATTGGTTGCGGGCTCTTTCTGCTTCATTTTCCATCACCTCGGCCTTTGGAAAATTTTCCAAAAATTCTCCGCCGATCGAAGCCCCGAGGACATGTGGCATGACCCGATTGGATGCGGGCCTTTCCTTTAAAAATTCTCTGTGGGCTTGCCTGTTGTTTTTCACCTGATGTGGACATGTGGCATGGTCCTATTGGCTCGGGCTTATGGGGTGGGCTTTCCCTTCACCTTTTTCCTTTGAATTTGCTTTGGGAAAAAATCCCAACTTTCCTCCGCGGTCCGCTGGTCTTGGGACACATGGCTTCTTTCAATTGGCTGCAGGCCTTGCGAGGGCAGCTTTCCTTTTTATTTTTCACACTTGGGTGAAAAGGAAAAGATCCTTTCACACGTCAACCCCGACACCGCGGTGACACGTGGCCTGATCTGATTGGCCGGTGGGCCTACGGGCCAATATTTCTCCTTTTTCCCTCGCCAAAACACTTCGCCAATTTTTCTAAGTCTACCTCTTGTGGCCCGCCAATTCTTTGTTGACGCGCATGCTCTGATTGGCTCAGGCCTTCCTTGGAGATTTTTCCATGGCACCAATACTTAGGAAAAATTTGAAAAATTTCTCCCACCTCCGCCACTCCTTTGGCCTAAGGACACGTGGTGCAATGCCATTGGATGCGGGCCCTACGGGCAAAAATTTGTTCGCGCCAACCCTTGGGAAAAATTCCCAACTCCTCCCCGCCTGACACGTGGCTTCTTCCCATTGGTCGGTGGAACTCCCTTAAAATATTTTTCCATTGCACCAAACACTTAGTAAAATTTCTAAATTTTCCTCCACCCTCCGCCACTTGATTGCTGACGTGGCACTCTCTGATTGGCCGGCGGGCCTGTCCAGGAAAATTTCCCACAAAAACTCCGTCGAGCCATAACTTCAAAAATACATGGAGTTAGGAGGAAAACTTTACCTTTCTAGAAAGCTGAGAAGGAGCTCTATCCAATGGTGCCATTTCTAGAACATCTTGAGTGCCTGAAAAGTAAAAATTCTGACTGAGGCACAAGGGAGGAATGAAATGAAGGGAGTTAGTCACAAAATGAGCAAGGGGTTCATTTTGGATAACAATTTTGGTGACTCAGAGGGGTCATCTGCCTGCTGGATGAAGTTACCAGTTGCCTGAAGCAATCCATTGGGCATGGAGTCATCAAATCTCTGCTTGGTACCCCAACTGATTAGAATAATGCAAGGAGGAAGATGGAGGGCAGAACACCATCTGATTGGAGCAAGGCCTGCAAAACACATTTCCTGGAACAACAAGCTTGTGCCAAAGCACTTAGGGAAAGCAAAGCTAATCTACAACAAAACAATGTGCACAAGCATTTGGAGGAATGAAAACCTAAGCTAATATGTACAGGGTGGAGGATTTCATTCAGTAGCAATGCTTCAGATGGATTCCATTAACTAGAATATGCAATTCTTCACCATCCAATGTAGACAATTGGAAGGCATTGTTGTCCTTACACTTTGTGACCATGTAGGGACCACTCCAAATGGCATCAAATTTTGAATGCCTCCCTGGTTTTGCTCTATCTACATCCCACTTTAACACTAGATCTCCAACTTGGAAAGATCTATCCTTGGCCTTTCTATCAAAGGTCTTCTTGATCAAGGCTTGATCTTTCTCCATTACTTGGGATGCCTGATTTCTGATTTCTTGGAGCTCCATCAATTTTGCATACCTAACCTCCATGGGTCCAAACTCCAACAACTCCAACTGTTTCATGAGTTCCAATGTTGGCAACTCAAGTGACATGTGCAAAATTACCTCTCTTCCATAAACAAGCTTGAATGCGTGAAATTACCTGTAGATCTCTTAGGGGTTATCATATCACCCACAAGGCTGATTTTAATTTAGTATGCCAAGACCACTGATTTTCATCAAGATTCCTCTTGATGATCCTTAACAAGTTCTTGTTTGTAGATTCAACTTGGCCATTACCACGAGGATAATAATTTGATGAAGTTCTTAGGTAGATCCCATTCTTAATAACCCATTCGATTACCTTGGACCCTATGAATGCCAATGCATTATCTAATATTATTGTAGCAGTATGCCAAATCTAGTTGCTATCACTTCATAGAAGTCTAGGATGTTAGATTCATTTACTTCCTCGAGTGCACTCTTTCACTCCACTTGGTGAAGTAATCTATTGCTCTTAGAATCCACTTGTGTCCTTGGCTTGAATTTGGATTAAAGACTCCAATGAAGTCCAAACCCCATTACATGAATGGCTAGTCAACTGAAATTGGATGCAATGGAAGGGCAGCTAATCTCTCCTTACTGTGTGAAGAATGCACAATTCTTGCACCTCTTGATCCATGCATAACAATCACTATAAATCTTGGGCCAATAATAGCCACCCTTATGATCTTGAGATTTGTCACTCTTGGTGCAAAATGACACCCAAACTGATCCACCATGGAACTCTTCCAACACTCTGTGAATCTAATTTGTCCCAATGCATCTTAGCAACACTCCATTCACATCCCTTTTGAATAAACACCATCAACAAGGGCATATGGGACAGCTGCAATGAGTGTGTCTGCTTTTGGTTTTGTTCATCTTTAGAGGGCATAGGCCTGTGTGTAGAAAGTGCATTATGTCTTGGGTCCAGCAAGGAGTGAGGACACCATCATTTTCTTCTTGAATGCTTCCTTGCTCATGGCTATCTTGCAATGCCAAAACAACCTCTTTCTCATTGCATGCTTCCTTTTGTTTGTTCAAGACCAGCTGCTCACACAATCCTTTTCCTCTAACCAACTTGGTGACTTTGATCTCAATGTCATACTCCATGACATGAGTAATCCACCCTGCTCTCTTTTCATTCAGGTCTTTATTGAGGAGGAAGTCTTTAACTCCCACATGAGAAACCAGATAGTTGAACCTTGTTGTTTGAAACTAGATGCTTAAATTTCTTCAAGCTCCTAATTACTGCAAGAACATGCTTCTCAATGAAAGAATATCTCACCTCATAGTCCTCCAGATTTGGCTGAAGAAAGCAATTGGCTGCTCATCATTGTCTTTGTTCTGCTGTACCAAAATTGCAGAAATAGTATCATCACCTCCAAATGCATAGAGGATGAAATCCTTGGAGAAATTTGGGTTAATGAGAGTTGGAGCTTGTGAGATGGCCTCTTTGATTGCTTCAAAATTTTCTTTCCTTCTGCTATCCATTTGAAAGCTATGCTTTTCTTTAACATCTTGGTGATAGGCTTGACTAGGGCTGCAAAATTTGGGACAAACCTCTAAACAAAATTTATCCTTCCCAAGAAACTTTGAAGGGCTTTCTTATGACTTGGCAATGGTAGTGCTCTTATGGCTTCAACTCTTCCGGATCAATTGCTAATCCTTCTTTGGAGACAATGTGGCCAAGGAGCTTTCCTTCATGAGCTAGAAAAATACACTTTTTGGGATTCAAGGATACCCCAAATCTTCTGCACCTTTGGAATACTTGTCTTAAATGAAAGAGATGGTCTGCTACATTTTTTGAAAAAATAGTGATATCATCAAGATATATCAGCACCATGTTGTTAATCAAATCCTTGAATGCCATGTCCATTGCCCTTTGGAATGTAGCTCTAGCGTTGGACAGTCCAAATGGAATTTTCTTGTATGCATAAGTCCCCCATTTGGTTGTGAAGGTTTTCTTGAACTGATCCTCTTCCTTCACCATAATCTGATTGTACCCTGAATAGCCATCAAGCAATGAAAACCTTTCAAAGCTAGCAACAACTTGTAAAATCTGCTCCATAGAAGGAAGTGGGTAATGATCCTTGAGAGATGCTCTATTCAAATCTCTAAAGTCAACACACAATCTGATTTCTCCACTCTTCTTTCTAACTAGAACCAAGTTGGCCACCCAACTAGAATGCTTGATAGGGAATATGATACTTGACTCTATCAACTTATTCAATTCTTTTCTCATGAGAGGCTCCATGTGTGGATTGACTGGCCTTTGTTTTTGCCTGATGGGTTTAGCACTTGGGTCCAATTCAATAGTGTGTTGAGCTAACTTGGGATTGAAACCTTTCAAATCTTCATAGCTCCAAGCAAACACATCAGGGAATTCTTGACAAAGCTGTATGAACTCATACCTTTCTTGCTCAGTTGTCACTTTACCAATTTGGAGTGATTTGCCTTCTCCCACCAAGATGGGCACTGAATCTTCTCCCTTGACTTGGATGTTTGCTTTCTCCTTCCTAAACTGATCATTAGGATTGAAAATGGACTCCAAAGTGACAAGTCCCTTTGGTAGTTTGTTGGTTCTTAGTTGTACCACTTGATCACCATACTGTTGTTCTAACTTTTCCTGATTTTTAACTGAGAACTCAACCTCTTCTTATAAGAAATGGATGATTTGTTGATCATTTTCAAACACTTGCCAACTTACATTGTTGTCAGCAATCAAGAACTTACAATCACATGAATGCTTGGCTATGCTTTTTCTTTCTTGATGCTTTAAACAACATCAAAGGCTGCTCCAACTGCTGCAAGCCTGTCAGTAGCTTGGTTCTCTTTCCTAGGGATGGACTTGATGCTAAAGCCCTCAAAATCTTCAATGAGGTCCCGCACCCTATTTTTGTAGCACTTGAGTAGATCATTCTTGGCATGCATGCCCCTTAACTTGGTTGACAATCAGCTCACTTTGTCACCAAATAATTGCAAGTTTTTTATTCCTCTCTTGATTAACCAATGTAATCCTTGTATCAAAGCTTCATATTCAGCAAGTGTTATTAGAACATGCAAACTAGAATCTAAAAAGCTGAATAATACTTGAACTCCTTAAGGTCAAACAAGCATATCTCCCCCTCTTGCACCTTATCTACTTCTTGATCCATCAAATAACAACCGCCATACCTCATTGTCATCCTTGTGGTTTGGCTTGGTGATGCTTAGGAATAGGTTGCAATTATTCATGCATGCAATACAATCCTAGCTCGATTCTTCTATTTCTTGATAAGGATCAAAAGCATGCACCTTGCTTGCCCATTCATCAAGAGTCAAATCTAGGATGCTTCCAACCTTGGTGTCAGCTTCATCAGTTCTTGGATAATCCTCTTGATCAAATGCTGAACAATTGGTATTGATTTGGCTTGGAGTGTGAGGCTCAATGTGAAAGTTTGCAATAGGATCAGATCTGATTGTGGCCTTAGTTCCATATCTTGTTCTAAACAACATGTGTGACCAATCATCGATAAGTAACCTCCAATCTTAGCTATGAAATCCCTTGACAAACATAGGGCAAAGAGTGGTGGAAGATCTATCACCGAGACATCTTGCAAAACAACAACGTTGGGGCATGCATGCAAAGTGAGACTCAAGTTTTTAATCACTCCTACTATTTTTACTGTTGTCCCATCCAATTGCACTACCCCTTTGGATATGACTTCATATTGAAGCCCCAACTGATCAGCTATTTGCTTGGGCATTACTGAACTACTTGCTCCGGAATCAATCATGCAATTGTGTACTAATTGGTTTCCAATGATCAATGAAACATAGAATGGAGGGGGCTTCAACATTTTACCTTGTTGTCCTCCATGATTCCCTTCAGGCTGGGCAGCATTTGTGAGTACCTTCTCTTGCATTTAGACTTGTTGATTTGAATTTGACCAGTCCTTCATGGCAGCTTGTAGCAAATCTCTTTGGCCTGGGATGGATAGTGATTCCCACATTGATATGTTTACATTTGTCTTCTTCATCTAATCAATGATGTTGAATGGAGATGAAGCATCTCTCTGCTGTCCCTTGGCCTGCACATTCATTCCTTACACATGGGCAACAACAACTGGCATCTGGGTTGGCTTAGGAGCTGGTTTGGGTGGTCCTTGCATGTTTGGAACTGCATTTTGTTTGCCAACAGTTTGTGGAGTGGTAGAAGGTTGTGGATTACTTGGAGCCAATGGCTTTCCTTCACCCAAATTTATACTTTTTGACCTGGTGTTAGCTGCAACACTTTGAGAGATTGTTTGATTCATACCACAAAAATCTTACTGCTGCTATTTTACAAGTGTGGTATCATTTGGAGCTGATTGTTGCTGGGATGTTTCTTGTTGTTGGTTATTTCCTTGACTCTCTTCACCCTCCATGCCAGTTGTTGTTACCATCAAGGATTGATTTAAAGCACCATTAAAGCACATAGACTAGTTGTGAGGTTCATTGCATGGGAAACACCAATCATACTCCTGAGCTATGTTGTTTTGTACTGGCACTAGTGCTTTAGAGGCAGATGTAGCATTGGGATTATAGGGCTAAAATGGTCTGTTGGCAGGAGGCCTTGCTTGATTTTGATTTGCAGCTGGATTGGGTGGTCTTTGAGGCTGATATGGCTGCCTGTTAGGCTGAGCTTGAGGCTGATATGAAGGTCTAAAACTTTGGGCTTGCTACCTCTTGAGTGTAACCAGCTCATTACCTAAACTTTGCAATTGCTTCATGACTTCTTGAAGTTCATTTGAGGCACTAGAAGATGAAGTAGAAGCTTCACTTGAATTATGATTTCTAGGAGTGGGGATAGGAGCTAAAATAGGCACTTGACTAGTGCTTGGACTCTCTAAATTTGGATATAATGGCATTGGAGGCCTAGGAGCTAGCTTACCAGCTTGAATCAGAAAAATTTTCAGCTCTAATGGCAATGCTATAAGTAACAGGGATAGTTGTGCCTCCCATGGATTGAATTAACATAGAAATATCATAATTTAAAGCTTTAAGGTAATATAGAAAAGCACCTTTTGTTGTTGGCCTTACTGCCATTGGAATTCTCTCCCAAGTCCTTTGAAATCTGAAGTTGAAGTCAGTCAGCTGCTCATTGGGAGCTCTCTTGATAGTTGTCAATTGTTCCAAAAGGGACAAGTTATCCCCCTTTTCTCCAAATTGCTCATGGAGGGCTATACATAGCTGGTTCCAATTTTGGATAGAACCTAAAGCAAGGCTTCTAAACCATTACAAAGCCTTCCCTTTGAATGAAGATGCTAGCAATTTGACAGCAACTTGCATCTCATCAATCTCATGGATTACACAAATATTAGCAATATCCTTGACATGATCACCAGGAGTGGTCTGATTCTCTCCAGTAAAGTATGGAATGTTCTTCAGTGCTGCAACTGGGATTGGATTTTGTGCATTGAGAACAAGTGGGCTGCTTCGCCGTGAAATTGACATATGGGTTGTGTTGTGCCATTCTGATTGGCCTTAGAACCCTTGTTGATTGGATGAAAGGTCTACCAAGTGGAGGAGTTGATAGAGTTCTGTTTGGTGGAGATGGAGACCTTTGGATTCTTCTTCCTCTTTGTCTTCTTCTTGGAGATAATTGCTGATACTCAAACAATACTTCTTCTTCTCCAACTCTTGACCTTGTGGTGATTCTTCTCATGAGTTTTCAGGTCTGTACTGCTAAAACCAGCTGATTCTTCTTCCTTGGAGTCACCAAATGTGTAATTCAGGGCTCTTTTAACCAAGAAACTTGCAACAAATGCACATCAATTTTGTTCCAATGAAGATGAAAACCTCTAAGGTCCCATCGGGTATGCCAAAACTATTAGTGCAAATCAGTAGCACCCCTGGATGTTCTATCAGATTTTTAGTTTGACATCTTAGCATCCAGTGTGATTGCACAACATTGAATCTTTTCCCCAAGTGTGGGACTTGTAAAAGGGGAAAAGAGTCTCCAAATTAGAGGCCGGTTCCTCAACTCCTCTATTCAGTGTATTATTTACAAGTTGCGAGAGGTTTTGAAATCAAAATCCTACTCTAAATTCCAAGGGGACAGAGATAGAAGGTGCAAAAGGAAGTAAAACTACTGCTAATAAGGTGATACACCAGAGAGTGGTGAACATTTTATTCTGTAAATTGACACAGATTACAAAAATGCAACAAACATCATGCACAAACTGATAAAATGTAATGAAAGATCATGAATGAAACAAACAACACAAGAAGAGGACTGAAACTCATTCACAGAGCTTGCATTGTCATTTCCAATATCAAAATACATGCATTACAACAACAGGAGGCAAAAAACATGTTGCAGTCCTGAAAGAGGTTTGATATTCCACAAAATCACTTTCTAGGGTGAAAGAGGGAGCTTGCAAAACATAAAAATGTCCAACCCTTACAAAATGAGCCAAATCTAGCTTTTAACAATGCCCATTTGAGCTCAGGAGAGAGAAACATGGGAAAACATGAGAGCAACTTCAACCACTGACCAAAATGCAATAAAATAGCATGGGCATCCTTAAAAGTCCATTCCCTGACATTTTTGACCATGCTGGGAGAGAATGCGAGCCATGTTGCGATAAAAATGGTGGTTGAAATGTCATTTTTGTTCATTTCCACGTGCCAGAAGAGTTTTCCAATTTTCTCCCTCCAAACTACACCAAAACACAAAACTGATCCCAAAATCATGTAGAGAATTTCATTAAATTTCTATTGATATAAAGAACACCAAAAATTGATCTCTGGATTGAAAGTTATGCCCCTCTCGAATATTTAGGGAAAAACAAGCCCAAAAATGGTCAAGCGGGCGAAAATTTGAAATTTTCCCACTTTTTGCATTTGGGAAAATTTGCCTAAAAATCTTCATGCTCCAATGTCCTAGTGCCATGTGGCATGATTCTATTGGTCGCGGGCTCTTTCTGCTTCATTTTCCATCACCTTGGCCTTTGGAAAGTTTTCCAAAAATTCTCCACCGATCGAAACCCCGAGGACACGTGGCATGACCCAATTGGATGCATTCCTTTCCTTTAAAGAATCTCTGCGGACTTGCCTGTTGTTTTTCACCTGATGTGGACACGTGGCATGGTCCTATTGGCTCAGGTTTATGGGGTGGGCTTTCCTTCACCTTTTCCTTTGAATTTACTTTGGGAAAAAATCCCAACTTTCCTCCGTGGTTGGCTGGTCTTGGGACATGTGGCTTCTTTCAATTGGCTACAAGCCTTGCGGGGGCAGGCTTTCCTTTTTATTTTTCACACTTGGGTGAAAAGGAAAAGATCCTTTCACAATTCAACCCCGACACCGCAGTGACACGTGGCCTGATCTAATTGGCCGGTGGGCCTACGGGCCAATATTTCTCCTTTTCTCCCCGCCAAAACACTTCGCCAAATTTTCTAAGTCTCCCTCTGTGGCCCGCCAATTCTTTGCTGACGTGGCGTGCTCTGATTGGCTCAAGCCTTCCTTGGAGATTTTTCCATGGCGCCAATACTTAGGAAAAATTTGAAAATTTTCTCCCACTTCCGCCACTCCTTCGGCCTAAGGACATGTGGTGCAATGCCATTGGAGGCGGGCCCTGTAGGCAAAAATTTGTTCACGCCAATCCTTAGGAAAAATTCCCAACTCCTCCCCGCCTAGACACATGGCTTCTTCCCATTGGTCGGTGGAACTCCCTTAAAATATTTTTCCATTGCACCAAACACTTAGTAAAATTTCTAAATTTTCCTCCGCCTCTCGCCACTTGATTGCTGACGTGGCGCTCTCTGATTGGCCGGCAGGCATGTCTAGGGAAAATTTCCCACAAAAACTCCATCGAGCCATAACTTCAAAAATACATGGAGTTAGGAGGAAAACTTTACCTTTTTGGAAAGCTGAGAAGTAGATCTATGCAATGGTTCCATTTCCGAACATCTTGAGTGCTCGCAAAGTAAAAAAATTTGACTGAGGCACAAGGGGGAATGAAATGAAGGAGTTAGTCACAAAATGAGCAAGGGGCTCATTTTGGATAACAAAACTATTAATTTTAGCATACCAAGCTCTAGGAGCTTGCTTAAGACCATACAAAGACTTTTTAAGCTTACAGACATAAATTTCCTTACCATGTTCTTAAAAACCTTTAGGATGACGCATGTAGATTTCTTCTTTCATATCACCATTAAGAAATACATTTTTAACATCCATTTGGTGAATCTCCCAACCATATTGGCAAGCCAATGCAAGAAGAATTATAACAAAGGTGCTCATTTAGCCACATGATAAAAAAGTATTAATATATTTGAAAGACCAGGTTTCGATCGAAACCACGAGCTACTAGCCTTTCCTTAAATTTATCAATTTCTCCTATAGAATTATACTTGATCTTATCTAAACACTTGGATCTTATAGTGCTTCTCTTAGAAGGAGGAGGAACTAGTTCCCAAGTGTTATTTTTAATTAAAACATTGTATTCATCTTTCATTCCCTAAATCCATCTATCATCTTGACAAGCTTCTTCAAAATATTTTTGTTCAACCTCATAGAGGGTCAAGAAGGCATGATAAGAATGGTGACTTTGAGTTACTTTCCTAAGATTATCGAATGTGAATCCTTAATAATATTTTGAGCCCATTCGGGAATCTTGGGATGCAAGAAATTTTGAGATGACTCCCCCTCAATCTTCATCATATCTATATTAGGATAATCAGCCTTTTGAACTTATGTTTCCATAATTTTAGGAGAAGGATTATCAGGCTCTATCTCAGGAGAAATAGAGGAGGGTTCATGAGAAACATCATAGAATGTTTTTGCTACGACATGAACATTCTTGTTTTCAACTATATCATGCTTGAAGGGATCATAAACTCTCAATCCTTTAGTTTGAAAACCATAAAAAAATACAAGAATAAGAGGTTGGGTCAAGCTTCTTCCTTTTAAATTTTGGAATGAATATGGAAGCAAGACTACCAAATATTCTTAAGTGAGAGATATTTAGTTTTTACTTTGTCCATACTTCATGAGGAGTAGTTTGATGAAGGGATTTTTAAGAACTCTATTAAGAATATAGATAGTATTTTTCATTGCTTTTGCCCATACAAACTTAGGCATAATAGATGCATGAATCATATTCCTATCCATTTCTAAAATAGTCTTATTTTTCCTTTATGTTATGCCATTTTGTTGTGGGGAATAGGGAGTTGTCAATTCTCTCTAAATCCCACATGACATAGAACTCATTAAAAAAATTATTACATACTCACATCCATTATCAGTTCTAATTCTTTTTATTTTCAAATTAGAAGCATTTTCAACTAAAGCTTTAAATTCTTGAAATTTAGACAAGACATCATACTTTTTCTTAATAAAATAAGACCAGGTCATTGTAGAGAAATCATTAATAAAGAATACAAAGCTCCATTAAGAGAAGGAACTTCAAGTGGACCTCTCACATCACTATGAATCAATTCTAATAACTGAGAAGAATTGGGATCATGATGTTTGTGAAATGGTTCAAAGATGTTGCTTACCACGCAAGCAACTTTCACACGTCTCATGATTAGATTTCATCTTAGGAAGACCAACAACAAGATTTATTCTAGACATTTCATACAAACTTCTGAAATTCACATGACCTAATATTTCATGCCAAAGTTGAATATCATTCCTAGAAGAAGAAGAAAAGAAAGATTCAGACACAAATCCATCAAAAATATATAAACCATTTTTCTAAATACTAGAAGCAATAACATTACTAAGATTATCTTTTACATACCATTTATCTTGTAAAAAAACAACTTTACAGTTTTATTTAGTTAACTAAGAGCAAGACAAAAGATTCTTTTTCAACTAAGGAACATACAAGACATTCCTAATTATTCCATTTTTCAATTTAAAATTCCCACAACCTTCAGATCTAATGATGGAATTATCTCCTAGATATATGTTTTCCTCACATTTAACAACATCTAAGAGGATACCATGAATACAAGTCATGTTCCTAGAGGAACCACTATCTAGGATCCATTCATTGTCATTTGAAGCTGAAAGAGCAGTATACAGGGCAATAGAATGCTCAACATTATTGACATGGTTTTTATTTTGATTCTAATTTTGATCTTTCTTTTGATGGTTAAATTTACTCTTTTTTAGTATTTTTAACAAATTTGTTGGCTTTAACATGACAACAAGAATATTTATGACCAAACTTGCTACATGTGTTACATGTTCCATTGAATTTCACTTTAAAAAACTGACTATTTTTAACATGTTTCGATTTAGGATTGGGTTTAAATTTGGATCTGATATTAGGTTTCTGATTAGGAATGATATTATTTCTCTTATGAGATGGTTTATGATTCTGATAGAACAATGCCTCGAGTATTAGCTTTTTTGAATTAAAATTATCCATTGCACATTCTTATTGAATTAACAAAGAAGACAAAGTATCCAATTCAGGAAGATCATTCTCATTTTGATATTTAGAGTTAAGAATAGAGATGTAGTTTCTGAAATTTTCATGTATATTTATCTAAATAATGAAATAAAAATATTATCTTAAAACAATTCATAGTTATAGCCATCTAATTAAGATTTAATGTTCTTAATTTTACCTAAATAATTAACTATTTTTTCATCCCCTTTCATAGGATTTGTAAACATCTCTAAAATTAGCTTAATTATCTTAGACAGCTGATTTACTTCATGCATA
>CM031242.1:468665631-468761813 GCA_018340775.1 Taxus wallichiana var. yunnanensis | reverse complement strand
TAATAAATGTCCATTTAAAATCCATATAGTACTTGATATGAGATATAAATACCAATTCGATTTATTATTTGCATACATTACAACATTATGTTTAGAATAATAAAAAATCAATTCTTGTAAGTTTGAAACTTGAAACTAAACTTTCTATGCTAGTACTTTTAAATTATGAAAGGAATTGAGTTTCTATTCAGCTAAAGATTGTTGTAAAACTAGTTTATTACGATTGTTATTTTAAAATTGCATTAAAAATCAGTAGTTTCTAAAAAAATGTATTCTACATTTAAATAATTTTGAAATCTAAAAATGGGAAAATAGTGCAAGTTTTTATAATTAGCTATAGTTGTATTGTATTTAGATGTATTCATTGAGACGATGACCTTTTTTGGAAGGGAAGGATGTCACATCCCTCCTATTTGGATTTAAAAATTCAATACTTGTTTAATCATGATGATTAAAATGACATGCTTAAACTAGATAATTACTTGTTATGATCATTTTCAAATGTGGAAATTAGCATGTTTATTATCATTATGCTAAATTTTAATGATTTGGACTAACTACCATTTCAGTGACATGAGGTGGATGCAGGAGTAGGTACACCTTCATAGGAGACAGTGAGGGAGGGCATCATCAGAGAGAGGTTGTTAGATCAAGGTATTGAACTTAAAACAATGAAGGTAATGAGAACCAACACACAACATTGGATCTGATATCATTTAGTTTACTTGTGTGATGTGTGAATTATTTATATTTTTATTTATTTCTGTTTAATCATTTGATATCGATAGAAAATGATTGAATTATGCTTGATATGGATAAACACCATCGGCATAACCATATGCCTAAAAATCAACACGTGATTTCGCAGACACATGCGACCTCTCAAGGTCATACCGGGACATCTAGAATGTGATGGATGGGATGGTAATGTGGTATATAGATAGAGTGTAGGTGTGATAGGTGGGAATGATAACAATAGGTCAAGGAAATTAAAGATTCCTAACCTGGAAAAATGGGGTTTTCCCATTAAGAGTGGTGAATTTTTCCCTAACTTATATGGGGTTTATACTACGATTAAGGATGATCACAGTGCATAAATCAGTGTTAGTGTCAGTGGATCCAAATAAAACCCAACTCGGTTGTTGAATGTGAGGGAATTTTCCTTCATCTTCTATGTATTCCTCTCCAAATACATTCACGAAGGTATGTAAGAAGACATTGGAAGGGAAAATCAATGGTTACGAGGCCTAATCTTTTCTACTTGGTTAACCCAATATTCTTCAGAAATATTTTATTCATCATTAAGGGCAATGAGTTGTCCAATGATATCGGGAGGAATGGGTGTGGCTTTGAATACTAAATTATGTAATCCTTGATCAATATCAATTTTGTTTATTTCAATGTTTGGATGTCTTATAAGTGGATCGAATATTCTAATACATTGTTACGGAGGACCTCGAATGGTCATGTGGGAACCTAGTTAAGAGAAATGGAAACAAACAAGCAAGATAGAATCCAGAGGGGTTGAAACCTAAGTGTAGGTAGCCTAGGTCATTAGGAAATAAAATTTGTGTTCTTTCCAAATCTAAATTACCTTTAATTCCTACCTTTAAGTAAACAAAACAAATAAACTTGAATTAAATAAAAGATGATTAATTTTTCCTTTTAATTAACTAAGTTTGATTTGCAAGTATTTAATTAAAGCAAAGTAAAGCAAACTATCTAATTGTTTTTTTGTATTTTCAATGAGGCTTTAAAAATAAATAAATGAATGAATCTAATTTAACTTCTAATCTATCTTTTTGCTTTCTGGTTGCTGGAAATTAATTAAAACAAAAGCTACAGATGAATAATTTACCCTAAAATAAATAGCCTTCTACACTAAAACAAAACAAACAGGGAATAGCTGAATGTAGTTATTCATATGTTGAAGCATGTGGAATTAAGTATAATTTAAAGAAAGATGTATTCTAATTTGTAATTATGGAAATCTAATTGCTTCACCTCAGAATCATAGGAAGAAAGAAATCTTCTCAGAAGTAATTTCCTCTTTCCTCTGAGACTTCCCTCGTAAAAAAAAGATGCACAGCAAACTAACAATGAAAAAATGAAATGACAAGCACATACACAAAATATTCCTCAAGCTTATTTCCCTTGCAAATCCATAGGGATAAGCAGGGAAGAATATCTCAACAAAAAAAAATTCGTACGCATACAAATCTGGGATGAATAAATTTAAATATACAGATGTTATAAAACAAAGAAGTGAAGAAATTTGTACACATAAACTTCCTCCAAATTCTTTCTGTGTAGATATGTAGGGATAAGAACGGAAGAAAATATCAATGGAAGATTCGTAATGGTAATAAATAAACTATAAATTCTACCTCTTAAAACTATTGGGGTGTGGAGCCTCGTTTTTGGTCTTCTCAAATTAGTATTGAAGTGTGGAGTTCGAATTGGGAAGATGAAAGGTCATGACCATTTTTTCCAACCATGGGAAGATGAAAGGTCATGACAGTTTCTTTTCTAGCCATGGGAAGATGAAAGGTCGTGACTTTCAAACTTTTAGGGTTGGATTTTGGACTTCTTAAAGGATTGTAATCCTATAAGTAGAGGTGTTAGGGTATCTTGAAGATATCTTGTGTGTTCAAGAGGTGATCAAGGTTAAGCAATTGGGTGTCAATTGTGGTTTAGATGTGGTTTAGCATCTTTGTAATTCTGTTGTGAGTTCATAACTGAGAGAATACTATGAGATTTTTTTTACTCTTGTTGATAATAAAATCTTAGCAAGTTCTTGGTGGACGTAGCCCACATTGGGTGAACCACATTAAATCTTGTCTTGTCTTATTTTGTGCATTATTTATTTATGTTGTTATATTTTTGCATGTATAATTCTGCTATATAGTTTCCTAATTCTGTGATTTGAGGAATTGTTTCTACATATTTGTTCTCTAATTCCTAACAAAAACTATTTTATTGCTTCTTTTAGTTTTAACGACAATATTCTAAAATGAAAGCTTTGAAGAAATTGTAATACACCCCCAACCTAGTTATTGTAGAACTGTGAAAACTTCCAAGTGTGGTGATGATTATTTTTTCTCCTCATCTTCCTTTCCAAAGATGAGAGTCTAAGTGATCAAGGAACAGTGTTGGTTGGTTGTAGAAGAAATCAAGAAGATGTTGGAGTAGACTGGTTACAGGAAAACTAGATCACAAATGCAAGTGGAAGCAATCGAGAAATGTATTATGTTGTGTGTATACTTCTTAGAAATATTTTTCTAGAGTAACGGTGTAATTCAAATAAAAATATCCAACCCATGATATAGGTAAAATTTTGGTTTTTATAGAAAAATGGAAGAGAAGAATTCTAGCACACATGGAAATCAAGAAGTGTCAGATCATCCAAGAAAGGGGGAGTCAAACTTCTAATAATAGTAAAATGAGAAGAGGATTTCAATATGTATCTAACAAGCCAAAAATCAAGCAAAATGGTCAAGACATAGGTGAGAAAAACACTCATAAACTTGAGAAACAAGTTCAAAACATGTAGTCTATATTTTCAATTTAAATCACATGGAACCGCTAGTCTATGTAGACTTGAGCTTACGTGAAACCATCGGTCTAGGTGATCTATTGGTTACGTAAAGCTGTTGCATAGGTTACATGACTTTAAGTCACGAAAAATACAAAAAGAGCACAAGATGGCTCATAAAGGCTTGAAAAGATAGAAAAATTTGAAACAAGGATAGAAAAATCAAGATAAACATGCTGAAGGAGAGGGAAAAGGATCTGGATCTCATCATTGTTCCAAAAATAAATATTTCATCATTGGATACTTTTACCATACTCATCGATATAGCACTTGTGCAATTTTGGGTGCATACATATTTCCCCCTTAGAGAATCATTTTAGCCATGAATGGGTGTAAAATGTGAATTTCAAGTATGGCACTCCCAAATGGGAGAGTTATAAATTATACCTTAATCACTAGTGTGTTGAAACCACGTCAATCTAAGCCTCTCACCACCTACAAAATACAGACAAGATTCAAGTGCAGATTTAGAACACGATTAGCAAAATAATCTAAAATAAAATGCCAATATTACTTACCACATTCGCAATGGTGAGAAATATACCTACTCCAACATGTCAATGTTGCATACACTTACTCAAAGTGATATTATAAAACCAAATTTGTTCTATATATATCACTTTTTACTATTTTTAGAAATCATTTTCACACACACTCCTAGCTAATTTTGGAGCTCTTGATTACCGGTGAACGTTTCAAATGTGATTATAGTCAAAATGAAGAGAAATCCACCATAATGGTAGCGTAACCGGTGGCAAGTGTAGTAGAGGGTCAAAACTAGGTAAGCTATACACATTTTATATTTGTTTCCCTAAAATGTAGCATTTGTTTGAAACTAGGCATAGGAGGGGTGGTTTTTGATAATTTGGTAATCAAAATGATCGTAGGGGATGCCTCTTAGGTTGTGTCATATGTTTGAATGTTTTTGGTTATTTTTTTAATGTTTTTTAAATTTTTTGAACTTAATGGCACAAACCAAATTTGGCATACATGAGCATCGTGATGGTTTAAGTAAGGCGGTTATAACCGCTGCGAAGTTACAAAAAATGTTGTAGCGGTTACATAACCGCCACTCTAATATAATGAAGGTTACGTGAATGCTTTGCGGTGGTTGTGCAACCACCACCCCGCTTAGAGTGGTAGTTATGTAACCATCATAATTTTTACATTTTGAAGGCTAATTATGATGTGTTTTTCCTTATTTTTACTTACATTTGCATTCTTTTATGAGCTTGTCATGTGCTTATAAGATTCTAACTTTCACTCTTTTCCATTGTTATCAAATGGAGTAGGGCACGAGAGTAGGATTGGTTACCTAAAATATTATAGTTATTGACTCTCAGAGAGGGGGTTATTGAAGAGAGCCGGTATACCAAGGATTATATAGATACAACCTTTGCTACCCCACAATTTTCCTTCTTTGCAACTTATTTAGTTATTGGGATGCCAAGTGGAACACTTTCCGATTTCACGGAGTTAGAGGAAAGTGGAATATCACCCTAGAGGATGTTTATAGGATCCTTGAAGTTTCTGTCATTAGCAAGAAGTTGATGTTAAAGAGTTCCACTCAATGGTTGAGGCTTGCAGATGGACCGCTTACCTTGGAGATATATAAGCACTTGATAGGGTTCCAATGATGGGGTCAAACTTGTTTCATTGGACACCACCCCTATACCTACTTTGTGTAAGGCCATCATTAGTATATTGGCCTCACATTTCATTTGAGAAAAGAGCGTAGATAGGTCCCTATTATATTACGCTTCTCGATTTTTGAGATTATTGAGCAAAGCATGACGGGGTGTATGCATAGGAGATGACATCCTTGACACCACCTATAATTATATATACAAGGTTATTAGATGTGGGGCTAGATATTTGATCCATCCTACTTTAGTCATGTCATGGGTGTATGAGCAGATGATCCCCTACCAGAGGGGAGTTCGGATAGCAAATCCCACAAATATTAGAGCAGCTAGGTGGGTAGATATGGCTCCACTCAAGGGCCTATCATGTTATTTTCCACTTTTACTACTGCACAGACATGATTGTGCAACTGTATTAGGATTTTTCTAGAAGATGGGGTGAGGAGGGAATTACATTGACTACATGCCACAACACATTTCAATTAGTTGACCGGAGTAGCAAAGTGGAGACTCATACGGTGCTTCATGTACCCCAACAGTTTGGGTTATCATATATAGATTCTTTCCCAGAAATGACCATGGTTTATAGGGGGATACAGGAGGCGAGATCCCCCTAGAGGGGATAACTAAAGTGGATAGTTACAATTTATAGGGTTCCTACCGGAACACCATGGGCTAAAGCATTTCCAATTGTTGGCATTGCGGTTGTAGTTAGGCCAAGGCATGTGTTACAAATTGGTGCAAACCCAAAATTGAGTGGGGAGGAGGAGGAGGTTAAGACAGATTCGATATTGGGGGAGGAGTCACACCATGAGTAGAAGGGCACAAGAGAGGCCTTAGCAGTTTTCAAAGCTGAGGTAGAGGAAGAGGATGAGACTATATACCCCGAGGATACATCTAAATCAAATGGAGGAGGAGAGAGCCAAGGAGGAGGAGGCAAGACAAGCCCCTACAATAGCACCAATTTTTTATCTAAGATGGATTTTGAAGACCCAAGTGAGTATAAAAACACTTCTCTTATATTTTCTTCCTAGATTAGATGTTATTAAGATCTTTCTTCTTCTTTTTATATTTCACTTTCTAACTCACCATTTATTTACTTTATTTTTGCATGCACAACTTATGGATGGTGAGATCTTATTTGGGGTACACTCCTAGATATGTTTTTGCTTCCGCTAGGATTACTGGGAGAGGTTATTTATAGACCCTAGACTCTCAAAGACGAGCTGATTTTCATACTAATGTGTTCACACCAACGTGGTATGCTGCGAAAAAGGTGACTTGGTTGATAATCAACATTAATGTACATGAGGATAGAGAGGTGGTGAAAATATCACATAGTAGAGCTATTACCAATGGACACTGCATAAGCTAGTACCACCAATCAACACATGGAGGATCCCATGCTACACCGAGCCAATATCATCATAGGATCCTCACCCTACCCCTTCACAGGATCTAGGAGGGATGGATAGGCCTAGGGCCTTTATTACTTTGAGATAATTTTTGATGTGTATATCATTTTTTTGTATTTTTAGCTCATAGTGATAATTTTGACCACACTTGTCCTATGGTGTGATGGAATTGTACATGAGACACTTGACAAATTATATATACATATCGAAATTTTTTTGTTATGGCATTATTTCATAATATTTTATTTCATTATGGTTCGTGTCGTCTATGTACTCTTAAATGATTTAGAATTTTCGATGTTTTTGTGTTTTTAAATGCATGTTATGGATAATGATGCAATGTGATAGACAAAATGATATACATATGATTATGAGTATGGTAACAAATTATAATTTAGACACTTTATTTTTCAAGTAATTTTTGGCATTTTTGTTTCATTAGCAAAATGTGTTGAATATGATATGATGATAAGATAACCTCACTTCATTATTAACTCCACGCAACCAGTAAGATGTGAGGGCTCACCACCGAGAGTCAAGAATAATGTGAGATGTATGTTTTGAAGAATGTGAATGAGAATGACCAAGAGACAAGAAATTTGACAAGGATTTATTGAGAAACCTACAACCCAACCCAAACCAAGATTAACTTAACCAATTTGAAATGAATTTTTCTTACAATTTTTGACTAGACTTAGATCCATAGATGGCATATTGATTGATAAGATATAGTTTTAAAGAATAATTGTCTCTCTTAACATATACATCTAAGTCATTTTCTTGGGAATTTTTAGAAGCACTTTTATTTCCTTATTTATTTGCAACTTTTGACTTATTAATGTAGCCCCCTACGTCTTTCCCATTAATACTAGCAAGAAGCATGGGCTCATCATTGAGGACAATACATAGGCGAGTAAGGGCACTCCCCTCCTTTCCTAACCTCATGCTACCAATAAGAAGCATGGGCTCATCACCGAAGGTTGGTAGGGATGAGAAGTGTAATTATTTGTAATAAGAGAAATTTACATTTTTTTGTCTAACTTGACTTTGAGTTGTACTTTTTGGGAAGAAAAAAATTCCCCTAATCTCAACCCCATGTAACTAGTAGGATGCGAGGGCTCAACACCAAATATTGAGATAGGTGAAAAAGAGTTCCAGGTGAAATGTTTAGAATGTTTTTGTTATAGAGATATTTTTAGGGAAATAATTATCATCAAGAAGCTTCTAGTGAAACATATGGGTAAAAAGCACCCAAATTAGAAGCAACCATGGAGAAGATTGAGTATGTAAGTCCTTATAAAACAATGTCAAAAATTCCCCTTGAATGAAAGTGATGATAAAGATTATATAATTTTAATGTATGAGAAGAATGGTGAAATAGGTATGATTAAGATATTTTCCAATGTTAGAAATTCAAATAATTACTTGAACAATAATTTTCTGTTTTACAATTTAAATGACATGATAATGCAAGTAATAAGACAATGTGGATGCAAAAGAGGACAGTGTGGAAATACAAATGATTCTATATAAAAACTCTTGAGGTGAAATGAATTAACGGGTTCCCTAATTTATTCACCCTCAAGAGTACATAGATGAAATGCGCCATTCTTGAAATCTTACATGAATTGGTAATGTCCAAGCCATTTCAACCTGAAATCCTTACCTTCGCCAACATTTTTGTCAATTCGTCTATCCAATCTTAGGAAAAGGTCTCTTACCTAGATTTCTCATTCATAAACCTTTTTGTTATATTGATGACACATTTTATCTACATATACCCAATGATTTTTCTTGGCTCTAAGCCACTTTTCATCCAAGTTTTCTAATTCACCTAGTCACACATCTCAAAGTATGTATCTTCATCTAGAATTCCTTGTAAAGACACATGAAGACTAGATGTAATTCTACCTCCATCGGTCAGACCGCTTTGACACCGAAAAATAAAGAGAAAGGGGTTACCCCATCGGAGTTTGAACATAATTCCTATAGTCCCATAAAGCATGACATAGATTTAAGTGTTAATATCTCTTACTTTCCTTAACTCTTTTAAGAAGAATAGACTTCACAATTTTATTAGACACATCAACATGTCCATTGGATTAAGGGTAGTATAAAGAAGGTTTTGTGGTGAGATATTTTAAAGTGATCACACAACTCACATACTTCTTCATTTTTAAATGTGTCTCATTATCTAAGATAATGACTTATGATACACCATACATGCAGATGATTTGGTTTAAGATGAACATAACAATTACTAATTCAGGTATTGTGGTCAAGGGCATGGCCTTAACCCACTTCACGAAGTATTATGTGGCCTTGAGTATAAAGTTGTGTCCATTTGATGACGAGAGAGAAAATTTCCATATTAATTCAAGACACCAAGTAGAGAAGGGCCAAGGTGTCACTATTAGCTATAGATTTGGGTCAATATGAGTGTAGCGTGCAAGAAATCTTGAAATTTTTGTTACTTTCACATGTATTCTACAACATTGTGTTCTAATGTGGTCTAAAAATATCCCATTCAATGGATCTTTTGAGTGGTCGAAGGCCCTCTAAAGTGGCCACCACATATTGTTAGGATATTTAAGGAAGTTATAACAAAATAATTATAAATCCACAATATAAATTTCAAAAGATTATACATTACGATGTGCAGTTAGAATAAACATAGATTTAGATGTTTAGATATAGAAAATTATAGAATGTAATAACAAGATCTAAAAGTAAATAACATACAAGCAAGGAGACAAGAACACCATATTTATAGGGGAAACCGAAGGAAAGAACCCCACCTGTAATAAAGTTGTATTCTTGTATTAAGAATTTCATATACAGCTTTTACCCAGCACTTCCACTTCACTCCTTGGTCTCACAAAACAATATGTAGAGTTGTTTGTTATACACATTCAATACAATGCAATACAATACTATACTATGATATGATCATCAATGATCTCACCACTCGATATATATCTTAATATCACTTGGGTACCAATGTAAACGTTGCTCATAGCCAATCCCGAGAGGGATCACCCAAATCAATATAGGGTGGGTGAATCGGTTATGCCGCTTCACTCTTAAATGTGGAAGACCATCATAATAAATTTTGATGAATAAACTTTAAAATAATATGGGGTGTAAAGTAGTGGTAGATATCCCACTTGACATTATCACCCCAACACTCCCCTTAATGTTAAGTGGGAAAAAATAGAACATGCCAAATTACCTTTTTCTACAAAAGGATTTATAGATCCATAAATCATCAATGATGATTCAAGCTAACATGTAAATAAGGGAAATATTGCAGATCTTCCCATACAAAAATTATTAGGACAAGTGCTTTATATATGAAGACTTATATCAGATTATGGAGCCTTTTATAAACCAAGGCATACCCATAACTAATGCTTTGTTGGGATTTACAAGTAAACTCACATATTGTGATTATTTACTTATTACAAAATGGAGGAAGTATTGGAAGTTTACAACAGGTTGTTAAGAGGTGGAATTTTCATGCACACTCCTCAATGAAAACTCTGATAGGCCCAATAAGGCACAAATTTTTTAGAAATTTATAGAACACAACAGATTTTTGAAGATATCTACAACTTGATCTTTAGTCAAATAGAACTTGAGATCAATATCATCATTCAGGACTTTTTCTTGAATAAAGTGCATATGAACCTCTATATGTTTTTTTCCTTTGATGTTGAACTAGATTCTTAGCAAGAGAAATGCAACTCTAGTTGTCACATAGAAGAGTAGTGCTCCCTTTGACGCTCATATGCAGTTCATCCAATAGTCTTTTTAGCCACATAGCTTCCTTTGCAACTTCCTTTACAGCTTCCACAACACTTCTATACTATGCTTCAATAAAAGAGATGGAAATTTTTGGTTACTTATTGTTACTCCAAGTGATGGAAACTACACCCATACTTGAAAACATATCCAGAAGTATATCTTCTATCTACAACATCACCAGCATGGTCAAAATCAAAATAGCTAAATAATTGTGCATCATTAGAAGAAGAATAAAATATACCATTTTTAATCGCTCCTTTAACATATTTCATAATTATTTTTTCCATTTTTCAATGATCCTCACAAGGATCCTACATAAATATTGAAACAACTCATACTACATATGAGATATCAATTCTAGTAATAGTCAAATAAATTAGACTACCAACTAGTTTTCTATACATAGTAGGATAAATTTAGCACAAACAAGTTTAGGATCTAATTTGACACCAAATTCAATAGGGGTGGCAACATGTTTGATAAATAATGTTAAAATTTCTAAGTAAATTCACAACATATTGAGATTGACATTGAATCTTTTCCCCAAGTGTGGGACTTGTAAAAGTGGGAAAAGAATCTCTCCAGGTTAGAGGTTGGTTCCTCAACTCCTCGATCAGTGTATTACTTGAAAATTGCGAGAGGTTTAAACTCAAAATCCTACTATAAATTCAAGGGGACGAGAGATAGAGAATGCAAAAAATTAAAACTAATGCTAATAAGGTGATGCACCAAAGGAGTGGTGAGCATTTTTACTTGAAAATTGACACAAATTAGAAATGTAGCAAAAACATCATGCACAAACTGATAAAATGTAATGAAAGATCATGGATGAATCAAACAACACAAGAAGAGGACTGAAACTCATTCACAGAGCTTGCATTGTCATTTCCAATATCAAAATACATGCATTACATCAACAGAAAGGTAGAAAATATGTTGCAGTCTTGAAAAAGGTCTGGTATTCCACAAAATCACTTTCTAGGGTGAAAGAGGGAGCTGCAAAACATAAAAATGTCCAACCCTTTCAAAATGAGCCAAATCTGGCTTTTAACAATGCCCATTCGAGCTCAGGAGAGAGAAATGTGGGAAAACATGAGAGTAGCTTCAACCACCAACCAAAATGCAATAAAACAGCATGGGCATCCTTAAAATTCCATTCCTTGACATTTTTGACCATGCTGGGAGAGAATGCGAGCCATTCTTCATTAAAAATGGTGGTTGAAATGTCATTTTGTTCATTTCCATGTGCCAGAGGAGTTTTCCAATTTTCTCTCTCCAAACTCCACCAAAACACAAAATTGACCCTAGAATCATGTAGATAATTTCACTAGCTTTCCATTGATATAAAGAACACGTAAAAAAATTGAGCTCTGGATTGAAAGTTATGCTCATTTGAAAATTTAGGGCAAAACAGGGCCAAAATGGGTTGGCGGGCGAAAATTTGAAATTTTCCCACTTTTTGCATTTGGGAAAATTTCCCCAAAAATCTCCATGCCCCACCATTTGGTGCCACATGGCATGATTTGATTGGTTTGGGCCTCTTTCTGCTTCATTTTCCATCATCGTTTTGGCCTTTGGAAAATTTCCAAAAATTCTCTTCATTGGATGACCCCGAGGACACGTGGCATGATGTGATTCGTGCAGGCATTTTTCCTTTAAAAATTTTTTGGGCTTGTTGTTTTTTTCACTGATGGGACATGTGGCATGATCCTATTATTGGACGGCGGGCTTATGGGGCGGGCTTTCCCTTCACCTTTTTCCTTTGAATTTTCTTTGGGAAAAAATCCCAACTTTTTCCATGGTCACGTGGTGGACACGTGGCATGATTTCATTGGCTCGGGTTTTGGGGGGGCTTCCTTTTGGGCTTTCCTTTTTATTTTTTCACACTTGGGTGAAAAGGAAAAGATCCTTTCGCTCTCGACCCCCCACACCGCGGTGACATGTGGTGGCACTGATATTGATGTGATGGGCCTTGGTGGGCCTACTTGGGAAATATTTCTCCTTTTCTCCCCCCAAAACACTTCACCAAATTTTCTAAGTCTCCCTCCACTTGTGGCCCGCCAATTCTTTTTTTGCGTGGACGCGTGGCGCTGCTTGATTGGCTCGGGCCTTCCTTGGAGATTTTTCCATGGCACCAATACTTAGGAAAAATTTGAAAAATTTCTCCCACCTCCGCCACTCCTTGGCCTAAGGACACGTGGTGTAATGCCATTGGATGTGGGCCTGTGGGCAAAAATTTGTTTGCGCCAACCCTTGGGAAAAATTCCCAACTCCTCCCCGCCTGGACACGTGGCTTCTTCCCATTGGTCGGTGGAACTCCCTTAAAATATTTTCCATTGTGCCAAACACTTAGTAAAATTTCTAAATTTTCCTCCCCCTCACCACTTGATTGCTGACGTGGCACTCTCTGATTGGCCGGTGGGCCTGTCCAGGGAAAATTTCCCACAAAAACTCCATCGAGCCATAACTTCAAAAATACATGGAGTTAGGAGGAAAACTTTACCTTTCTGGAAAGCTGAGAAGGAGCTCTATCCAATGGTGCCATTTCTAGAACATTTGAGTGCCTGAAAAGTAAAAAATTCTGACTGAGGCACAAGGGAGGAATGAAATGAAGGGAGTTAGCCACAAAATGAGCAAGGGGCTCATTTTGGATAACAATTTTGGTGACTCAGAGGGGTCATCTACCTGTTGGATGAAGTTACCAGTTGCTGAAGCAATCCATTGGGCATGGAGTCATCAAATCTCTGCTTGGTACCCCAACTGATTAGAACAATGCAAGGAGGAAGATGGAGGGCAGAACACCATCTGATTGGAGCAAGGCCTGCAAAACACATTTCTGGAACAACAAGCTTGTGCCAAAGCACTTAGGGAAAGCAAAGCTAATCTACAACAAAACAATGTGCATAAGCACTTGGAGGAATGAAAACCTAAGCTAATATGTACAAGGTGGAGAATTTCCTTTAGTAGTAATGCTTCAGATGGATTCCATTGACTGGAATCTGCAATTCTTCACCATCCAATGTAGACAATTGGAAGGCATTGTTGTCCTTACACTTTGTGACCATGTAGGGGCCACTCCAAATGGCATCAAATTTTGAATGCCTCCCTGGTTTTGCTCTGTCTGCATCCCATTTTAACACTAGATCTCCAACTTGGAAAGATCTATCCTTGGCCTTTCTATCAAAGGTCTTCTTGATCAAAGCTTGATCTTTCTCCATTGCTTGGGATGCCTGATTTCTGATTTCTTGGAGCTCCATCAATTCTGCATACCTAACCTCCATGGGTCCAAACTCCAACAACTCCAACTGCTTCATGAGTTCCAATGTTGGCAACTCAAGTGACATGGGAAAAATTGCCTCTCTTCCATAAACAAGCTTGAATGGAGAATTACCTGTAGATCTCTTGGGGGTTATCCTATCAGCCCACAAGGCTGATTTCAATTTAGTATGCCAAGACCTCTGATTTTCATCAAGAGTCCTCTTGATGATCCTTAACAAGTTCTTGTTTGTAGATTCAGCTTGGCCATTACCCTGAGGATAATAATTTGATGAAGTGCTTAGGTAGATCCCATTCTTGACAGCCCATTCAGTTACCTTGGACCCAATGAATGCCAATGCATTATCTGATATTATTGTAGTAGGTATGCCAAATCTGGTTGTTATCCCTTCATAGAAGTCTAGGATGCTAGATTCATTTGCTTCCTTGAGTGCTATTGCCTCGATCCACTTGGTGAAGTAATCTATTCTTTGTTAGAATCCACTTGTGTCCTTGGCTTGAATTTGGGTTAATGACTCCAATGAAGTCCAAACCCCATTGCATGAATGGCTGGTCAACTGAAATTGGATGCAATGGAAGGGCAGCTAGTCTCTCCTTACCTGTGAAGAATGCACAATTCTTGCACCTCTTGATCCATGCATAACAATCATTGAAAATCTTGGGCCAATAATAGCTAGCCCTCATGATCTTGAGAGTTGTCACTCTTGGTGCAAAATGACCACCAGCTGATCCACCATGGAACTCTTCCAACACTCTGTGAATCTGATTTGTCCCAATGCATCTCAGTAACACTCCATTCACATCCCTTTTGAATAAAACACCATCAACAAGGGCATATGGGACAACCTGCAATCTGAAGTGTCTCCTTTTGGTTTTGTTCATCTCTGGAGGGCATAGGCTGTGTGTAGGAAGTGCATTATGTCTTGGGTCCAGCAAGGAGTGAGGACACCATCATTTTCTTCTTGAATGCTTCCTTGCTCATGGCTGTCTTGCAATGCCAAAACAACCTCTTTCTCATTGCATGCTTCCTTTTGTTTGTTCAAGACCAGCTGCTCACACAATCCTTTTCCTCTGACCAACTTGGTGACTTTGATCTCAATGTCATACTCCATGACATGAGTAATCCACCCTGCTCTCTTTTCATTCAGGTCTTTATTGAGGAGGAAGTCTTTAACTCCCACATGAGAAACCAGCAATTGAACCTTGTTGTTTGAAACTAGATGCTTAAATTTCTTCAAGCTCCTAATTACTGCAAGAACATGCTTCTCAATGAAAGAATATCTCACCTCATAGTCCTCCAGGCTTTGGCTGAAGAAAGCAATTGGCTGCTCATCATTGTCTTTGTTCTGCTGTACCAAAATTGTAGAAATAGTATCATCACCTCCAAATGCATAGAGGATGAAATCCTTGGAGAAATCTGGGTTAATGAGAGTTGGAGCTTGTGAGATGGCCTCTTTGCTTCAAAACTTGCCTTGCCTTCTGTTGTCCATTTGAAAGCTATGCTTTTCTTTAACATCTTGGTGATAGGCTTGACTAGGGCTGCAAAATTTGGGACAAACCTCGAACAAAATTTATCCTTCCCAAGAAACTTTGAAGGGCTTTCTTATGACTTGGCAATGGTAGTGCTCTTATGGCTTCAACTCTTTCGGATCAATTGCTAATCCTTCTTTGGAGACAATGTGGCCAAGGAGCTTTCCTTCATGAGCTAGAAAAATACACTTTTTGGGATTCAAGGATACCCCAAATCTTCTGCACCTTTGGAATACTTGTCTTAAATGAAAGAGATGGTCTGCTACATTTTTTGAAAAAATAGTGATATCATCAAGATATATCAGCACCATGTTGTTAATCAAATCCTTGAATGCCATGTCCATTGCCCTTTGGAATGTAGCTCAGCGTTGGACAACCCAAATGGCATTTTCTATATGCATAAGTCCCCCATTTGGTTGTGAAGGTTGTCTTGAACTGATCCTCTTCCTTCACCATAATCTGATTGTACCCTGAATAGCCATCAAGCAATGAAAACCTTTCAGAGCAGCAACAACTTGTAAAATCTGCTCCATAGAAGGAAGTGGGTAATGATCCTTGAGAGATGCTCTATTCAAATCTCTGAAGTCAACACACAATCTGATTTCTCCACTCTTCTTTCTAACTGGAACCAAGTTGGCTACCCAACTAGAATGCTTGATAGGGAATATGATACTTGACTCTATCAACTTATTCAATTCTTTTCTCATGAGAGGCTCCATGTGTGGATTGACTGGCCTTTGTTTTTGCTGATGGGTTTAGCACTTGGGTCTAATTCAATAGTGTGTTGAGCTAACTTGGGATTGAAACCTTTCAAATCTTCATAGCTCAAGAAAACACATCAGGGAATTCTTGACAAAGTTGTATGAACTCATACCTTTCTTGCTCAGTTGTCATTTTACCAATTTGGAGTGATTTGCCTTCTCCACCAAGATGGGCATTGAATCTTCTCCCTTGACTTGGATGTTTGCTTTCTCCTTCCTAAACTGATCATTAGGATTGAAAATGGACTCCAAAGTGACAAGTCCCTTTGGTAGTTTGTTGGTTCTTAGTTGTACCACTTGATCACCATACTGTTGTTCTAACTTTTCTGATTTTTAGCTGAGAACTCAGCCTCTTCTTGTAAGAAATGGATGATTTGTTGATCATTTTCAAACACTTGCCAACTTACATTGTTGTCTGGCACTGAAGGCCTTACAATCACATGAATGCTTGGCTGTACTTTGTCTTTCTTGATGCTTTCAACAACATCAAAGGCTGCTCCAACTGCTGCAAGCCTGTCAGTCAGCTTGGTTCTCTTTCTAGGGATGGACTTGATGCTAAAGCCCTCAAAATCTTCAATGAGGTCCCACACCCTATTTTTGTAGCACTTGAGTAGATCATTCTTGGTAGCATGCTGCCCCTTAACTTGGTTGACAATCAGCTCACTGTCACCAAAAACTTGCAAGTTCTTTATTCCTCTCTTGATTGACCAATGCAATCCTTGTATCAAAGCTTCATATTCAGCAGTGTTATTAGAACATGCAAACTGAAATCTAAAAGCTGAATAATACTTAACTCCTTGAGGTGAAACAAGCATAGCTCCCCCTCCTGCACCTTGTCTACTTCTTGATCCATCAAAGAACAACTGCCATACCTCATTGTCATCCTTGTGGTCTGGCTTGGTGATGCTAGGAATAGGCTGATTTTCTTCATGCATGCAATAGACTCCTAGCTCAGATTCTTCTATTTCTTGATAAGGATCAAAAGCATGCACCTTGCTTGCCCATTCATCAAGAGTCAAATCTAGGATGCTTCCAACCTTGGTGTCAGCTTCATCAGTGCTTGGATAATCCTCTTGATCAAACATTGAACAATTGGTATTGATTTGGCTTGGAGTGTGAGGCTCAATGTGAAAGTTTGCAATAGGCTCAGATCTGATTGTGGCTTTAGTTCCATATCTTGTTCTAAACAACATGTGTGACCAATCATAGATAAGTAACCTCGATCTTATTTGTGAAATCCCTTGACAAACATAGGGCAAAGAGTGGTGGAAGATCTATCACGAGACATCTTGCAAAACAACAACGTTGGGGCATGCATGCAAAGTGAGACTCAAGTTTTTAATCACTCCTACTGTTGTTACTTATTGTCCCATCCAATTGCACTACCCCTTTGGATATGACTTCATATTGAAGCCCCAACTGATCAGCTATTTGCTTGGGCATTACTGAACTACTTGCTCGGAATCAATCATGCAGTTGTGTACTAATTGGTTTCCAATGATCAATGAAACATAGAATGGAGGGGGCTTCAACATTTTACCTTGTTGTCCTCCATGATTCCCCTCAGGTTAGGCAGCATTTGTGAGTACCTTCTCTTGCATTTGGACTGTTGATTTGAAGTTGACCAGTCCTTCATGGCAGCTTGTAGCAAATCTCTTTGGCCTGGGATGGATAGTGATTCCCACATTGATATGTTTACATTTGTCTTCTTCATCTGATCAATGATGTTGAATGGAGATGAAGCATCATCTCTCTCTTCCCTTGGCCTGCACATTCATTCCTTGCACATGGGCAGCAACAACTGGCATCTGGGTTGGCTTAGGAGCTGGTTTGGGTGGTCCTTGCATGTTTGGAACTGCATTTTGTTTGCCAATAGTTTGTGGAGTGGTAGAAGGTTGTGGATTACTTGGAGCCAATGGCTTGTCCTTCACCCAAATTTCTCCTTTTTGACCTTGTGTTGGCTGCAACACTTTGAGAGATTGTTTGATTCATACCACAAAAAAATCTTCTACTGCCTGTTAGTTTACAAGTGTGGTATCATTTGGAGCTGATTGTTCTTTGGGATGTTTCTTGTTGTTGGTTATTTCCTTGACTCCCTTCACCCTCCACACCAGTTGTTGTTACCATTCAAGGCTTGATTTAGAGCACCATTGAAGCACATAGACTAGTTGTGAGGTTCATTGCATGGGAAACACCAATCATACTCTTGAGCTATGTTGTTTTGTACTGGCACTAGTGCTTTAGAGGTAGATGTAGCATTGGGATTATAGGGCTGAAATGGTCTGTTGGCAGGAGGCCTTGCTTGATTTTGATTTGCAGCTGGATTGGGTGGTCTTTGAGGCTGATATGGCTACTGTTAGGCTGAGCTTGAGGCTGATATGAAGGTCTAAAACTTTGGGCTTGCTTGCCTCTTGAGTGTAACCAGCTCATTACCTAAATTTTGCAATTGCTTCATGACTTCTTGAAGTTCATTTGAGGCACTAGAAGATGAAGTAGAAGCTTCACTTGAATTCTGATTTCTAGGAGTGGGAATAGGAGCTAAAATAGGTGCTTGACTAGTGCTTGGACTCTCTAAATTTGGATACAATGGCATTGGAGGCCTAGGAGCTAGCTTACCAGCTTGAATCAGACAATTTTCAGCTCTAATGGCAATCTTTATAAGCAGCAGGGATAGTTGTGCCTCCCATGGATTGAATTAACATAGAAATATCATAATTTAAAGCTTTAAGGTAATATAGAAAAGCACCTTCTGTTGTTGGCCTTACTGCCATTGGAATTCTCTCCCAAGTCCTTTGAAATCTGAAGTTGAAGTCAGTCAGTTGCTCATTGGGAGCTCTCTTGATAGTTGTCAATTGTTCCAAAGGGACAAGTTATCTCCCCTTTTCTCCAAACTGCTCATGGAGGGCTATACATAGCTGGTTCCAATTTTGGATAGAACCTAAAGCAAGGCTCTGAACCATTGCAAAGCCTTCCCTTTGAATGAAGATGTCAGTTTGACAATAACTTGCATCTCATCAATCTCATGGATTGCACAAATATTAGCAATATCCTTGACATGATCACCAGGAGTGGTCTGATTCTCTCCAGTAAAGTATGGAATGTTCTTCAGTGCTGCAATTGGGATTGGATTTTGTGCATTGAGAGCAAGTGGGCTGCTGCCAGTGAAATTGACATATGGGTTGTGTTGTGCCATTTTGATTGGCCTTAGAACCCTTGTTGATTGGATGAAAGGTCTACCAGGTGGAGGAGTTGATAGAGTTCTATTTGGTGGAGATGGAGACCTTTGGATTCTTCTTCCTCTTTGTCTTCTTCTTGGAGATAATTGTAGATACTCAAACAATACTTCTTCTTCTCCAACTCTTGACCTTGTGGTGATTCTTCTCATGAGTTTTCAGGTCTGTACTGCTAAAACCAGTTGATTCTTCTTCCTTGGAGTCACCAGATGTGTAATTCAGGGCTCTTTTAAGCAAGAAACTTGCAACAAATGCACATCAATTTTGTTGCAATGAAGATGAAGACCTCTAAGGTCCCACCGGGCATGCCAAAACTATTAGTGCAAATCAGCAGCACCCTCTGGATGTTCTATCAGATTTCTAGTTTGACATTTAGCATCCAGTGTGATTGCACAACATTGAATCTTTTCCCCAAGTGTGGGACTTGTAAAAGTGGGAAAAGAATCTCCAGAGTTAGAGGTTGGTTCCTCAACTCCTCTGATCAGGTGTATTACTTGAAAATTGTAGAGGTTTAAACTCAAAATCCTACTATAAATTCCAAGGGGACAGAGATAGAGAATGCAAAAGAATTAAAACTAATGCTAATAAGGTGATGCACCAAAGGAGTGGTGAGCATTTTTACTTCTAAAAATTGACACAAATTATAGAAATGTAGCAAAACATCATGCACAAACTGATAAAATGTAATGAAAGATCATGGATGAATCAAACAACACAAGAAGAGGACTGAAACTCATTCACAGAGCTTGCATTGTCATTTCCAATATCAAAATACATGCATTACATCAACAGAAAGGTAGAAAATATGTTGCAGTCTTGAAAGAGGTCTGGTATTCCACAAAATCACTTTCTAGGGTGAAAGAGGGAGCCTGCAAAACATAAAAATGTCAACCCTTCAAAATGAGCCAAATCGGCTTTTAACAATGCCCATTCGAGCTCGGAGAGAGAGAATGGGAAAACATGAGAGAAGCTTCAACCACCAACCAAAATGCAATAAAAATAGCATGGGCATCCTTAAAAGTCCATTCCCGACATTTTTGACCATCTTTGGGAGAGAATGCGAGCCATCTTCATTAAAAATGGTGGTTGAAATGTCATTTTGTTCATTTCCACGTGCCAGAGGTGTTTTCCAATTTTCTCTCTCAAACTCCACCAAAACACAAAATTGACCCAGAATCATGTAGATAATTTCACCATCTTTCCATTGATATAAAGAACACCAAAAAACTGAGCTCTGGATCGAAAGTTATGCTCATTTGAAAATTTAGGGAAAAACAGGGCCAAAATGGGTTGGCGGGCCGAAAATTTGAAATTTTCCCACTTTTTGCATTTGGGAAAATTTCCCCAAAAATCTCATGCCCCACCATCCTCTGGTGCCATGTGGCATGATTTGATTGGTTTGGGCTCTTTCTGCTTCATTTTCCATCATTTTGGCCTTTGGAAAATTTTCCAAAAATTCTCCGTGATTGGATGACCCGAGGACACGTGGCATGATGTGATTCATCGCGGGCCTTTCCTTTAAAAATTTTTCATGGGTTTTGACCATTGTTTTTCACCTGATGTGGACATGTGGCACAATCCCATTGGATGGGCCTTTGTCTTCTTCATTTTTTATGGGGCCTTTGTTTTTCCACTGGACACGTGGCATTTTTCCTTTGACTTCCTTTTTCAAAATTTTCCCTTTTGGGAAAAAATCCCAACTTTCCTCCGTGTCCACTGGTCTTGGGACATGTGGCTTCTTTCAATTGGCTGCAGGCCTTGGGGGTGGGCTTTCCTTTTTATTTTTCACACTTGGGTGAAAAGGAAAAGATCCTTTCACACCTCTGACCCCCGACGCCACGTGGTGACACGTGGCCTGATCTGATTGGCCGGTGGGCCTATGGGCCAATATTTCTCCTTTTCTCCCTGCCAAAACACTTGGCAAATTTTCTAAGTCTCCCTCGTGGCCCGCCAATTCTTTGCTGACGTGGCGTGCTCTGATTGGCTCGGGCTTCCTTGGAGATTTTCCATGGTGCCAATACTTAGGAAAAATTTGAAAAATTTCTCCCACCTCCACCGCCACTCCTTCGGCCTAAGGACATGTGGTGCAATGCCATTGGATGCGGGCCCTGTGGGGAAAAAATTTTGTTTCGCCAACCCTTGGGAAAAATTCCCAACTCCTCCCCACCTGGACACGTGGCTTCTTCCCATTGGTCGGTGGAACTCCCTTAAAATATTTTTCCATTGTGCCAAACACTTAGTAAAATTTCTAAATTTTTCCTCCCCCCTGCCACTTGATTGCTGACGTGGCGCTCTCTGATTGGCCGGTGGGCCTGTCCAAGGAAAATTTCCCACAAAAACTCCATCGAGCCATAACTTCAAAAATACATGGAGTTAGGAGGAAAACTTTACCTTTCTGGAAAGTTGAGAAGGAGCTCTATCCAATGGTGCCATTTCCAGAACATTTTGAGTGCTAAAAGTAAAAAAATTTGACTGAGGCACAAAGGAGGAATGAAATGAAGGGAGTTAGTCACAAAATGAGCAAGGGGCTCATTTCTATCATCTTGACAAGCTTCTTCAAAATATTTTTGTTCAACCTCATGCAGAGGGTCAAGAAGGCATGATAAGAATGGTGACTTTGAGTTACTTTCCTAAGATTATCAGAATGTGAATCCTTAATAATATTTTGAGCCCATTCGGGAATCTTGGGATGCAAGAAATTTTGAGATGACTCCCCTCAATCTTCATCATATCTATATTAGGATAATCAACCTTTTGAACTTATGTTTCCATAATTTTAGGAGAAGGATTATCAGGCTCTATCTCAGGAGAAATAGAGGAGGGTTCATGAGAAGCATCATAGAATGTTTTTTCTAAGACATGAACATTCTTGTTTTCAACTATATCATGCTTGAACGGATCATAAACTCTCAATCCTTTAGTTTGAAAACCATAAAAAAATACAAGAATAAGAGGTTGGATCAAGCTTCTTCCTTTTAAATTTTGGAATGAATATGGAAGCAAGACTACCAAATATTCTTAAGTGAGAGATATTTAGTTTTTTACTTTGTCCATACTTCATGAGGAGTAGTTTGATGAAGGGATTTTTAAGAACTCTATTAAGAATATAGATAGTATTTTTCATTGCTTTTGCCCATACAAACTTAGGCATAATAGATGCATGAATCATATTCCTATCCATTTCTAAAATAGTCTTATGTTTCCTTTATGTTATGCCATTTTGCTGTGGGGAATAGGAGTTGTCGATTCTCTCTAAATCCCACATGACATAGAACTCATTAAAAAAATTATTACATACTCACATCCATTATCAGTTCTAATTCTTTTTATTTTCAAATTAGAAGCATTTTCAACTAAATCTTTAAATTCTTGAAATTTAGACAAGATATCATACTTTTTCTTAATAAAATAAGACCAGGTCATTGTAGAGAAATCATTAATAAAGAATACAAAGCTCCATTAAGAGAAGGAACTTCAAGTGGACCTCTCACATCACTATGAATCAATTCTAATAACTGAGAAGAATTGGGATCATGATGTTTGTGAAATGGTTCAACATGTTGCTTACCACATAAGCAACTTTCACATGTCTCATGATTAGATTTCATCTTAGGAAGACCAACAACAAGATTTAGTCTAGACATTTCATACAAACTTATGAAATTCACATGACCTAATATTTCATGCCAAAGTTGAATATCATTCCTAGAAGAAGAAGAAAAGCAAGATTAGACACAAATCCATCAAAAATATATAAACCATTTTTCTAAATACTAGAAGCAATAACATTACTAAGATTATCTTTTACATACCATTTTTCTTATAAAAAAACAAATTTACAGTTTTATTTAGTTAGCTGAGAGAAAGACAAAAGATTCTTTTTCAACTAAGGAACATACAAGACATTCCTAATTATTCCATTTTTCAATTTAAAATTCCCACAACCTTCATATCTAATGATGGAATTATCTCCTAGATATATATTTTCCTCACATTTAACAACATCTAAGAGGATACCATGAATACAAGTCATGTTCCTAGAGGAACCACTATCTAGGATCCATTCATTGTCATTTGAAGCTGAAAGAGCAGTATACATGGCAATAGAATGCTCAACATTATTGGCATGGTTTTTATTTTGATTCTAATTTTGATCTTTCTTTTGATGGTTAAATTTACTTTTTTTAGTATTTTTAACAAATTTGTTGGCTTTAACATGACAACAAGAATATTTATGACCAAACTTGCTACATGTGTTACATGTTCCATTGAATTTACTTTAAAAAACTGACTATTTTTAACATGTTTCGATTTAGGATTGGGTTTAAATTTGGATCTGATATTAGGTTTCTGATTAGGAATGATATTATTTCTCTTATGAGATGGTTTATGATTCTGATAGAACAATGCCTCGAGTATTAGCTTTTTTGAATTAAAATTATCCATTGCACATTCTTATTGAATTAACAAGAAGACAAAGTATCCAAATCAGGAAGATCATTCTCATTTTGATATTTAGAGTTAAGAATAGAGATATAGTTTCTGAAATTTTCATGTATATTTATCTAAATAATGAAATAAAAATATTATCTTAAAACAGTTCATAGTTATAGCCATCTAATTAAGATTTAATGTTCTTAATTTTACCTAAATAATTAACTATTTTTTCATCCCCTTTCATAGGATTTGTAAACATCTCTAAAATTAGCTTAATTATCTTAGACAGCTGATTTACTTCATGCATAGTCACTAATTGCTTCCAAGCATCAATAGGAGAATCCATGTGACCTATATGCATTAAAAAAACATCTTTTATGTTTTGTAATAGGATTGATAAAGCCTCCTATGATCTTTGAGAGAATGAGCTAAGATTTTCAAGATTTGTTTGTCTTCCGGTGGGTCGCTTTTCCACACCAACCATAAGATCCCATAGATTTATTGCCATAAAATAGGATTTTAACTTTACTCTCCAAATAATGTAACTAGTTCCATTTAATAACATACTTATCCATTGAAAAACTAGCAGAACTAGACAATTTTAAATGCTCAAATAGTAATGAAGATAAATATGTCTAAAAAATCAATCGGGAGAGAAAAAAACAGAGGGAAAAGGTAAGCTACAAATATTTTTAGCGAAACACTCACTCACAACTAGCTAAAAATGAAACAAACAAGCTTACTGAAGGTCAGAGAGAAAATCACTAAGCTTTACAAAAATTAGAATCCATGGGACAAAGGAATTAATAAGACCCACAAAACACGGACCTAGAAAACCTATAGAAAATTTGATAAAAAAATGTGGTACAAAGGAGATTTAAAAATATTACAAATCCTCTCGACTTGGACGTGAAGTCTTCAAATAGTTAAATAAGATAGATGATTTATCGGAGTCCGTGACAACAAACAAAACTTAGGGGAATGTATCACTTTTCCAGAAACTTTCCACACAATTTAGCCCATCATAAGTGAATTTTGTGGAATTAACTAAAATAGATTGCCTTTTGGTTCGATTAATAATGTGAAATCAAAGGCAAAAAAATTAATCAAACGATGCCACTTGTCAAAAATCTAATCGACTAAAAAATACATTTGGTAGCTTTCCACACACCTTTTAATAGATGGCAAAGCAGAGACTTAAAGTCCCAGAATAATCCAAAATTTAAACAAAAAATTGGGTCTGAAATCAAAAAAAGATGTGTCACAATATTAGTGGCTAAGATAAAATAGATATTGACACCGAAAAAACAAGACAAAAACTAACATTGTAAAAAGTAAAAGACACGTGGTGTTTCACTATTAGATCACACTTCACATTGTAACAATCAATTCATAGGATAATTAATAGTCAAAATAGATCGATAAAGCTGTGCACACATGTTGACAACTTATTTTCCATCATGTCTTCACACTCGATATGGTTATAAAAAGGATTAAAAATGTGAAATAATATACACACGTTCAATTGGTTCACAATGAAAAACAACGACATGATCTTTAAAAAATGAAAAAGGTGGCTTAATCTTATTAGTTAGCCACCGATGTGATTAAAATAGATTGATAATGCAAAAAAATAATGAACATGGCATTTTTTTATTGGTTTATACTTTGCAATGCAACCTAAATGATCAAAGCAATGACTAAACACATGTGGAGCCTTTTAATGGCTCACTTTTGCAAAACCGACAAAGACTAACAATTGCAAAAAGGTGGATGATTCTAATTATATAAACACTATCATAATTAAAAAATGACAATTGCTAAATGCAAAAATACTTGGAGTAATTTTATTGGCTCAAATTTCATAAATGACTAGAAGAAGAAAACACTAGACTAAAAATGTGAAATATGGAGCTATGTGGAGCAATCCTATTGGCTCAAATTTTTAATGAAAGAAGAAAGAAAATACAATACTTATAGATAAAAATACAAATTTACTTGGAGAAATCTTAATGGCACGGATTTTACGAGTGTTAGAAACAAGCTAGCACAAGTCGACTAACATGAAAAAACATGGAAAGACCTTGTTGGTTCGTGACTTCACAAATAACAAAAAGATCAATAAATCTAACAATGCAAAGCTACATGGAGATTTATGATTGGATAAAGCTTTATAAGGACAAAAAACATCAAAAATACTAACAACCCGAAGCTAGAAGGAATAAAATGATTGTCTTGAGCTTTGTAACAACAAAACTTCATAGGAAACAAAAAGATATAAACAAAAACTTACTCAGTGAAGTCACTTGGTACTTTATGATTGGTCTGAGCTTCACAAAAATACATCTAGAAAAAAATAATTCTATTTACTATCAAAATAGACTTAGAAGTTTCGAACAAACTGGATCTAAAGAATACTTTTGGATCCACAACCAAGAAACAACTAAAACGGCTATAAAGACGTGAAAAACTTAAAATAAACTCACAAATGATAGATTCAACCGTAAACGACTGAAGAAAGATGTAGAAACATAGATCTAAGCATGTAATTTCTCAAACATGATCTAAATAGCCATTTAACCAATATTTCAAAAATATTTTGGTGGGAATTGGAATTTTAAACCTAATTAGCTTGAAGATGATTGTGGAACAATTAGGGCTTCGCAGATCTGTAAATAAACTTTAAGCTTCTTCACTCTAGCAAATTAAAAGCTTCCAAATCGATCCTACACACGCATAATCACCATATCTGATACCATGTTAGGATTTATAAGGAAGGTATAATAAACTAATTATAAATAGATAATATAAATTGTCAAAGATTATAGATTATGATGTGTAGTTAGATTAAACATAGATTTATATGTTTAGATATAACAGATTACATAATGTAATAACAAGATCTAAAAGAAAATAACAAAAAAATAAGGAGATGGTAACACTTGCATTTATAGTGGGGAAACCCGAAGGAAAAAACCCCACCATAATAAATCACTTCATGTATTAAGAATTTCATATACAAATTTTACCCAACACTTCCACTTCACTCCTTCGTATCACGAAAAATATGCGATTTGTTTGCTACACTCATTCAATAAAATGTAATACAATACTCTACTATGATATGATCATAATTGATCTTACCAGTCTAATATATCTCTTGATATCATTCTAGTACTAATGTAAACATTTTTCATAGCCAATCCCGAGAGGGATCACCCTAATCAATATAGGGTGGGCAAATCGGTCATGCCACTTCACTCTTAAATGCGAAAGACCATCATAATAAAGTTTGATTAATAAACTTTAAAATAATTTGGGGTGTAAAGAAGTGGTAGATATCCCACTTGACATTATCACCCTAACACATACTCCACTATGGGCTTCAAATATAATCTTTTCCACTTCTTCTCTTTCGACGCTTCTTAGTAATGCATGTTAAATATTTGTCATTGTTATATTTGTTTTCATTGATGTCAAGATGGATGGGTTAATATCCAATTACATTGATGGAAAAAGGAGTTGATTGGTAAAGTGAACATGTAAATAAGATGAAGGTTGATTGGTAGTTTCAACCCACAAAGGCTTTGAGATGATCAAGGATAAGTCCTAAAGGACTTAGACAACATTTGAGCAAGCTGTGGATATAAGGTGTAAGCCGCCAAGTACATAGAGAGTTGCGGAGTAAAGAAGCTCAAGGAAGGAACCGCAAACTAAATGAAATCTATAGAAGAAGCCATTGAGGGTAGGTCGGTGCTACATAGTGAAGAAGGTCAGAAGGTAAAGCTCAGGTATGAAGATTTGGAGAATGTCGCATATAAAGGGAAAAGATACAAAACTACGGATAAGCAAAAAAGTCGCTAAGTATAGAACATTGCTGCAGACAGAAGGAAATATGCGAAGAACTAGAAAAGGAGAAAATTTGCAAAAATTAACAAACAAGGAGGAAGCCACGAGAAGTTGAAAAAGTCACACAATGCATACAGATGCCATAGATAACTAAAAATCCGCATAAAGAAGGGAAAATTTGAAGGACAAAAGGAGAAGCCGTGATATGAAGGAAAAGATCAAAGATGCCAAAGGAAGCCATGGAATGATCAAAGTGAACTGGAGTGGATCAAGGACAATTAGTTAGAGTTCAAATTGAAAGAGTGAACATTTGCATTCAGATTTCAAAGGATATTTGATTGACAAAGAATTACAACTGTAAGTATAACTAGAACTTTACACAAAACAATAAAATTCTTTGTTCCAACTACCAACATTTAATGCATGATTGACCACAAGGAAATTTGGTTATAAGCTTGATGGAGATTCCTAATTTCAAGGAAAATTAAAATAATGCAAAGAAGATGGGTTGTCGTTTTAATTTCATGATGCAAATTCTAAACAATGCAAGTTTTCTAATTTTGGAAGTCAGCTAATAAATTGGTTTTTCAAATGTGTGGAAGAAGGAGGAATGAATATAGATAAGGAAATAATAAAATATGGAGTCATCTCAAAATTTTAATGATCCGATTCACAGGAGATAGATCGGGAAGATTACATGATGCAAATTTAGAAGAAATTTTTTTATTCATGTGTACAATAAAAGAAAAATTCCAAGTTAATTTCAAAATTTGTTTCTCATGAGAGAGAACTAAGGCACAAGAGCCAAGTGTGTGATAGAGGCAAAGAGAATAAAATATGATCAAATCAAGATAAGAAGAGATACATCATCAAATAAAAGAGAAAGGGTGAGATTGAGAAAATAATGAAGAACATGATCAGATAAGAAGAGCATAACAACAACATCATGAATGAGTAGAAGAGTGTTATATAGGAAGAACACAGATCAAGCCAGGAAAGTGATCATAATTCATTGTATTAGCAATTGTTGTAACTATATGGTCAAAATGTATATGTAAAGAAGTCTAAGTTGTAGCTTAGCACTTTAAGGGAGTTTTAGCTTCCTTGGAGGTGGGTACCTACAGAAAGAAATTTCTTGTTATGTGTAATATTCACTTAGAGTCCTTTATTGTGTGTAATATCAGCATAGGTGTAGGGGTTGGTTCTCCTTATGATTGGTGTCTTACTAAAAAAAGTGCTTGCAAGATTTGTTATATTCTTTGAGTCCTTGCTTTGTGTAATATAAGCAATGGTTTTGGTGGGTATTTCTCCCAAAGGGTTTCCGTGGTAAATATTTGTATTCATTGTTTATGTGTATGATGAATACTTGATTGATTTTATGCTGCTTATATATATATATATTGGTAAATAATATACAATTGAATCAAGATTATAAAAGTTTTAATCTATATTGATTCATGCCCCCTCAAGTGCTTGTGATCTACAACAATTGGTATTAGATAAGTTCCTTTTTGTAGAATCCTAACATCTTTAAGGAGATCCTCATATCACAAGTATGGCAAAAAAATTAGGCACAAGAAAAGGAATAATTCATCATTAAGGAAACAAGAGCCACCTAAACAACAAAAGTGGATATATGTAATGAAATATGACAATAAGATAAAATAGCAACACTCAATAGTACATATTTCATTTCATGTAAAAATGAAGATAAAATTTGGTATTTGGACAATGGATGCTCAAGCCACATGACAGGTGACAAAAGTAAATTCATTACTTTGTCTAATAATGCATCAGGTGTTGTGAGATTTGGTGATAACAATTCAGAAAATATAGTTGGAAAGGGAACTCTGAGTCTAGATAATGGAAAAACCATCACAGAGAATGTTCTATATGTTGAAGGTCTCAAACACAATTTGTTGAGTGTGAGTCAAATGTGCAAAAGGGGATATAATGTTATATTCCATGAAAAAGGTTGTGATATTATAAACTGCAAAACAAGGAAGAAGGTTGCAAAGGCTAAGAGGACAAAGAACAATATGTATGTTCTTAATGAAATAAATAAAGAGAAATTATTTTCAAGCAAAGTTGACTACATCTGGTTATGACACAGAAGATCAAGGCATATGAGTTTTAAAAATCTGGTGAAATTGCAAAGGGTTGTGTTAGACATATGCCAGAAATTGTGAAACCCATGGATACTCTATGCAAGGCATGTTTACATGGAAAACAAACAAGGAGATCATTCAAATCAAAGGAGTATTCTACAACCAGACCACTGGAGTTGATTCATATAGATCTCTGTGGACCCACCAGAACTGAAGGTATAAATGGTGAGTCATACTTTATGCTTCTAATAGATGATCATTTTGCTTGAAGAAAAATTCAAAAGCCTTAGATAGATTCAAGAAGTTCAAGGTAGTGGTGGAGAATAAGAACAGAAAAATCAAATTCCTAAGAAGATCAGAAGAGGTGGAGAATTTTGTTTGAATGAGTTCGATGAATTTTGTGAAGAAAATGGAATTATGAGACAATTCTTAGCCATGAGGACACCTCAACAAAATGGGGTTGTTGAAAGGAAAAACATAACTATTCAAGAGATGGTAAGAACCATGCTAAATGAATCCAAACTCTCAGAAAGGCATTAGAGTGAGGCATTTTATACCGTGGTCTACCTTTTGAAAAGATCTCAACTGAGAATGAATAGTGACAGGACTCCCTATGAACTATGGAAGAAGAGACCAGAAAATATGAAACACATAAGAGTCTTTGGTAGCAAGTGCTATATCAAAAGAGATGAGGACAACTTGGGAAAATTCAACTCAAGATGTGATGAAGGGATATTCCTTGGTTACTCAGTGGTTAGTGCAGATTACAAGTGCTATAATAAGTAGTTATAAAGATTGTTGAGAGCACTAATGTGAAGGTGGATGAGACACAACATGCCAAAACCAACACTTAGCCTAATGGCGGCCATGAAGAACAAGAAGATGATGAAGAATTGGAAATTCCACGTGAAGAAGCGAGATGAAGAGGAAGAAATACCAGCCATGAAGTCACTCGGGTAAGTTAAAAATGACCATCCTGCTAATCAAATCATTGGAAACAAATATGGCAAAATTCTCACAAGAAGAAGACTAAGAGAGAAGAAAAACCATGAAGACATAACTCTCATGTCTATGATAGAACCCAAGAACATTGCAAAGGAAAGAAAAGATCAGAATTGGGTAGACGCCATGAATGAAGAGTTGGATCAAATTGAAAAGAATGAGACATGGGAACTAGTACCTAGACCGTTGAACAAGAATGTAATTGGAACCAAGTGGGTTTTCAGAAATAAATTGAATGAGAAAGGAGAAGTGACACGGAACAAGGAAAGGCTAGTGTGCAAAGGATACACACAAATGGAAGGAATAGATTTTGATGAGACATTTGCACCGGTGGAAAGAATGAAAGCAATAAGATTGTTCTGGCTTACATGGCATACAAGAAGATCAAAGTATTTTAGATGGATGTGAAATCATCCTTCCTAAATGGTTTTTTGAATGAAGAGGTATACATTGAAAAACCTGATGGATTTTCACTAACTGAAGATAAATACTATGTGTGTAGGTTGAAGAAAGCCTTGTATGGATTAAAACAAGCTCCTAGAGCTTGGTACAACATATTAGATTCATACCTCATTGAGCAAGGATTCAAAAAATGTGTTGTAGACATCAATCTCTACATCAAGGAAGAAGGAGACCACTTGTTAATTGTTCATTATGTATGTAGATGATATCATATTTGGTGAGACCATGATAAGATGACATATGAATTTTCGACATGATGAAAGAAGAGTTTGAGATGTCTATGCTTGGAGATATCTCATTTTTATAGGACTAAGATCAATCAATCAAACAATGGAGTATTCATATCCCAGACTAAGTATATCAAGGAGATGTTGAAAAGATTTAGAATGGAAGAATGCAGACCAATTGGGACACCAATGGAAGTTGGATGCAAGCTGAGTAGAGATGATGATTCACCTAAGGTAGAAAAAACATTGTACAGATCCATGATAGGAAGTCTAATTTACTCCACAACATCAAGACATGATATCATGCAGGTCGGTCGCCTTATTGAAATATTTCAATAAGATCCAAGGGAAACACACCTCAAGGTGGTCAAGAGAATTTTGAGATATCTCATGGGAACACTTGAATATGGAATCTGGTACCCAAAAAGAAATTATTTCCATATAAAAGCATATATAGATGTAGATTAGGTAGGAAGTGTTGATGATAGGAAGATTACAAGTGAAGAGACTTCTTTGTTGGTAATTACTTAGTATCATGGTTGAGCAAGAAATAATCATCACTGTCTCTCTCAACATTTGAAGTAGAGTATATAGCCCGTGATGTGTTCCACTCAAGTTTTTAGATGAAGCAGACATCAGAGGATTATAAGGTAAAATCTGAACATCTAATTCCCTTATTGTGTGATAGTACAAGTGCAATTAGTGTCTCCAAGAACCCAGTGTTCCACTCAAAAACCAAGCATATACCAATAAGGTATCATTTCTTGAGGGAAAAAGTGAATGACAGGAAGATCATTCTAGAATATGTGAGCACTAAAGAAGAAATTGCATATATAATGACTAAGTCATTACCAAAGGCAACATTTGAGCACTTAAGGAATGAATTAGGGGTCATTCCTAATCCTACCAAAAACTAGAGGGCATGTAAAAATACAAGGGAACATTATAAAAAATATTAGCTCCTAAAAAAGTGCCAAAGTGAGGGGGAGCTAATTTATTAGCTCAAATTTATCAAATTATGCATCAGCTCAGGGGGAGCATTATCACGAGAATCACTAGAACAAATGGATAAGAAGCATAAGCCTAAGGGGAGCTTCTTGAGGTAATAACATGAAGAAACCATCTTACAAGTATATTTAGTTATATGTGGCATAGATGGCCCTTTTTCATTGTTGTCAAAGGGGGAGAAATGAAGAAACCAGAAACCAGTCTGTGGATATAGAAGAATAGGAGAAAGGTAGATTCAGGTATGCAATCATTTTTCCATCAAAATGTTATACGAGGTTGGAGTGTTTCCATCAATGAAAAAGGGGGATATTGTTGAATATTTTTCATTGTTATATGTGTTGTCATTGATTTCAAGATGGATGAGTTGATATCAAGTTACATTGATGGAAAAAGGAGTCAATTGGTAAAGTGAGCATGTGAAGAAGATGAAGGTTGATTGGTAGTTTTAACTCACAAAGGATTTGAGATGATCAAGGATAAGTCCTAAAGGATGTAGATGTATTTTAGCAAGTGTAGATACAATGTGTAAGTCACCAAGTACATAGAGAGTCACGGAGTAAATAAGCTCAAGGAAGGAACCACGGACTAAAAGAAAGCTCCAAAAGAAGTTGTTGAAGGTAGGTAAGTCCTACAGAGTGAAGAAGGTTAGAATGTAAAGCTACAAGTATGAATATTTGGAGAATGCCATGTATGAAGGGAAAATATGCAAAATTTTGGATAAGTAGAAAAGCCGCTAAGTATAGAAGATTTTTGTAAATAGAAGGAAAGCTTCAAAGAAATAGAAAAGGAAAAATTCCACGGAAAGTAGCAAACAAGGAGGAAGTTGCGAGAAGTTGAAAAAGTTACATAGTGCAAACAGATGTCATGGATAACTAAAAATCCGCATAAAGAAGGGAAAATCCGAAGGAAAAAGGAGAAGCCGTAATATGAAGGAAAATATCAAATATGCCAAAGGAAGCCGCAGAACGATCAAAGTGAACTAGAGTGGATCAAGGACAATTAGTTAGAGTTCAAATTGAAAGAGTGAACATTTACATTCAAATTTTGAAGGAGATTTGATTGATAAAGAATTGCAACTGCAAGTACAACTAGAAATTTACACAAACCAATGAAATTATCTATTCCAACTACCAACATTTAATGCATGATTGACCATGAGGTAATTTGGTTATAATATCGATGGATATTCCCGATTTCAAGGAGAATTAAAATAATGCAAAGAAGATGGGTCACCATTTTAATTTCATGATGCAAATTCTAAACAATGCAAGTTTTCTAATTTTGGAAGTCGGCTAATAAATTGGTTTGTCAAATGTGTGGAAGAAGGAGGAATGAAGCCGAACAAGGAAAGAATAAAATCTAGACTCAACAAAAACATTTAATGATCCAGATTCATAGGCGACATATCAGGAAGAGTACATGATGTAAATTTTGAAGAAATATTTTGAGTCATGTGTGCAATAAAATAAAAATTCCAAGTTAATTAAAAAAAAATTCTCATGAGAGAGAACTAAGGCACTAGAGCCAAGTGTGTGATAGAGGCAAAGAGAATAAATATGATGCAATCAAGCTAAGAATAGATACAACGGGGAAGAAGAGAGAAACGGTGAGATCAAGAAAATAATGAAGAACATGATCAAATAAGAAGAGCATAACAAAGAAGTGGCATGAATGAGTAGAAGAGTGTGATAGAGGAAGAACATAGATCGAGCCAGGAAAGTGATCATAATTCATTGTATTAGCATTTAGGTAACTACATGGTCAAAATGTATATGTAAAGAAGTCTAAGTTGTAGCTTAGCACTTTAAGGGAGTTGTAGCTTCCTTGTAGGTGGGTGCCTGTAGAAAGAAATCTCTTGTGATGTGTAATATTCACTTGAGTCCTTTTCTATGTGTAATATCAGCATAGGTGTAGGGTTTGGTGCTCCTTGTGGGATTGGTGTCTCACTAAACATATCTTGTAAGATGTGTTATATTCTTACGAGTCCTTGTTTTGTGTAATATAAGCAACATTTTGGTGGGTTTTTCTCTCGAAAGGGTTTCCCATGGTAAATATCTATGTTCATTGTTTATGTGTATGATGAATACTTGATTAATTGTATGCTTCTCATACATATAGATTGGTAAAGAATATAAAATTGAATCAAGAGTATAAAATTTTTAATCGACCGATTCACACCCCCTCTCAATGTCCTGTGATCTACAAAAACATGGCATCAAAAGCTCTATTATAAAGCACTTCCTCTACAAGTACATACTTAGTAGTTATGACATGTAACCATTTCCTTTGTTGTGAATTGTTTCCCTCAAGATATACCCATTCTATTATGTGGTTTATGATGTTGTTATACCATGAGAACAAAGTAATGGTGGGTCTTGTTTCTATATAGTAAACACACACATCAGGGAAGTTCAAGTCAACTATATTCCCACAATCTATTGGTTTATCTTCTAACCAATCAGCAATGATCTATCCCTTAACAAATTTCGATTAATAAAGGTAAGCTTGAATTCACCCATTAATGTTATAAACATTCCTTCCTTCTTAGACAAAGTTGCTTGAGTCAAGAATGTTCGCAACTTTTTTGAGTTAACAGTTACTCTTTTTTGTTGAGCATGCAATGTCTCAACCTCTTAGTTGCGAAAACAATGACAAAACACTCTTTCTCCACTTGATTTTATCACATTTCATAATGAAACAGTGTACAAATAATGAAATAGATGGCATGTTCATGACCATCATCTTCCTCCTGTGCTAACAAGCATGCTATTGAGACATCCGTGGCTTGAGAATACGAGAATCGAGGAAGGTCGATTTATGTGGCATGAGAGTTAATAGAAACATAAGGAAACATTTGACTGACTCAAATACATTGTGACTTCATCATTTCATGTCTTGGAAAAATCCTTCTTTATTAAGTCGTTGATAGGATGGATGACATATTTCAAATAAGGAACAAACCTAAGAATTACCGTAAGTTTTCCCAAGAAATGCCTAATATCAAACTCATCTGATGGTAGAGTCATTTTAAGAATTGCCCATATTTTTGCAGGATCTACATCAATTCCTAAAACCAAAATGATGTATCCTAATAATTTACCTCCAATGACTCCAAACACATATTTCTCCAGATTTAAGGTTACACCGTATTCAATCAAGCATGAAATGATGATCTCGAAGAACTTTGTGGTGGTCTCCTTTCTTCTTAGCTTTCACTAAGTGATTGTCAACATATATTTCCACAATTTTTTGAATAAGATCATGAAAAATATAAGTTTTGGTGCATTGATAATTATCTCTAGTGTTCTTCAAGCCAAATGGCATAACAAAAGGTTCCCCAAGAGGCTGTAAAGGTAGTATTTGTTTTATCTTCCTCATAGATCCTTATTTGGTTGTATCCAAATAACACGTCTATAAGGGATTGTTAGTGTAGGTATTTACCTTAGCTCATGTTCACCTAGGTAATTTATTTACCTTTAGTTTATTTATCCTATCCCACTTATGTGTGTGGATATTTCTTTTATCTTTTTAGCTATTAGGAAGATATTATCTAGTTGTTAGGTATAGTTCTTTCTTTGATCTATGGTATTGAATAGATATTTGATGACTAGTTCTTTCCTAAATCTATGGTCTTTACTAGTTCTTTGATGACTAGTTCTTTCCTTGATTTATGGCTTGATCTATGACCTTGACTGGTTCTTAGATTGATCTTCCTTGCCTATATAAACAAGAACCTTTCTCATTGTACTTCATAGAGTTCCATAATAATATATGATATTGTTGCTCATTTGTTTGCAAAGGTTTTTATAAATTTATTCTGGTGAATTACTTTCATCTTATTAAGCATGGTGTTTAATTAGCATCTGAGTTCTTTGTGGCTTGGTATGATCTATTTATCGTTCCTTTTATGGTATTAGAGTTGGAGATTGTTGTTGACATCCATCTGTAAGTTTTATTTTACAAATAAGGTTTTTTTGTATATTCATATGTTTGGGATTTGTTCATATTTTTTTGCATGCCTTTTTATTAAAAATAGAGCCTTCCATTGGATTTGGAAGGTTTCAAAACCCTAATAATGATTTGTAAATTGACCGATCATGATCCGTTTTAGAATCCTTAGCCCCTGGTCATATGGTATAGTCATACAAGGGCTTAAGCTTGTGATTCCTACTAATAGGTGCTTAACTCCAGCCCCCTTTGATTTTATTTGTGTGGTGAAGGAAAGAGCATTTTATTTTGTTTTAGTGTCAACTAAAATAAATAGTAGAGCATAAAATTGAAAATATTGTATCTTTTGATCGGTAACTCGGATTTGAGTGTCATTTTTTTGTAAAAGTGCTTGTTTTTTTGTGCTTTTTCCATTGTAACTATTTATTTTGAGAAAAAAGAGAATTATAAAGTGTCATATTGTAACACACACTCAATTATAAAGTGCCAAAATCTGGGGGGTCTTATTGCATTGCTTGGTTCTTGCATTTTTGGTGATTTTTGAGAATGGTGTCTTTATCTACTTCTGTATTAGATCATGTTGAGCCATTAACAACACAATCACCACACATGGAAACCAAGAATGGAAACAATAATTAAACGAAAAGTATTGTGGGCTTTAAATTCTTCATAACAACCAATTTTCACTAGATAATATGAGAAATTTCAGTACCGGCAAAGTGATGAGTGTATGGGTTTAATAGGAACTTATGTAAGTGATAGTATTTTGTTTTATTTCGATAAATTTGACTCTCCTTTCAAAATATGGGATAAATTGGAGGGTTTATTTGGTAATTTTGATCACATAAGAGCCATTCAACTTGAAATTGAGATCACCTCTATTAATCCCGAATATTTTCCATCAATTATAGACTATTTTACTTGAGTTAAATCATTTGTTAACACAAGTTAAAGGGGGTGGAAGAGATAAGAAAGATGAAGAGTGTGTGTACTTAATTATATTTAAGTTCGAGAGAACCATTCCAAATTTTTCTTCTACCTTTTTCTCTAACATGGATGCCTTAGATGTGCATTCCAAATGCCCGACTTAGAAACATTTTGTGAAAGAATTACTAGGAAGAATCCAAATTGTCTAACCTTGATTCTTTTACATCTCAAAAGGGCATTAGTTGCATCTAATCCTAAGGGAAAGTGAAAACCAAAAAGTAAAAGCAAATCCACCCCTCCTCTATCTCAAAGAGCTTGTAAACCCAAAGAAAAGAACTCTAAACCCAAGGAGTCCTCTAAATCCAAGAATAAGTCTAGCCTTTCATGTTCTTTTTGTGGGTGTATTGGTTATGAAGAACATAAGTGTTATAAGAGAATGCAAGTATTATAGGATTGATACATGGGCATCATCACTAGGGATATTCAGAGGCTTATAGTAAGCAATTTTTTGTTTTCTTAGGTTTGTAGAGGTGTATTTGAGTCAATTTTGGTGTCATTTAGACTTTAAAAGTTCAAAAAAAATGAAATAGAGGGTTTCCCTCCATTTCGACTATATGAAAATTTGAATTTCTAAAGCCATTTTTGGCTTCTTTGTCATTTATAGGAGGTTTAGTAGTATTTCTAACATGTATTTAGGTAATTCTTAGTTTTTGTGTGTCTTTGTTGGCTCTCCATGAGGTAATATTGATCATGTAATTCAAAAATAATCACTTAAGCTCTTTGTTTGTATGCAATCTCCATGGTGACCTTGGTCATATGACCTAAAAGAAAATAATGAACAATTCATTCGAGTGGAGAAGGTAATAAAAAAATTTGTAACTGATTATTCATCATTGATCAATCAATTTGAAAGTGTATTGGAGCTCCAAGTATGAGAATAAGTAAGAGATATTATTTTTGCATTCAATTCCATTGTGGCAATTCTAATAAATATTATGTTTGATATTGTATGTATGTGTTTCTTGAAAAATTGATAATAAACCTCGATAATGAAGAGTGTCGTATTTTTGCATCAAAAGTGTGAAGAAATTATTCATACTGAATTGGTGTGATACTTCCTTGGTTTTGTACATGGTAATTCATTGCACAATCCAGTTCTGAAAAGGATAAAGCCATAACTTAGTGATGATTGTGGATTTAAGGGCCTAATCAAGAGAGTAGAATTTGTTTAGAGGATTGTGGAAAGGTCCTTTGATTCGAGTCAAAAGGAAAAATTCATTTCACTTTAAAGATATCATAATTGTTAACCCAAACCCCAATTTCTCGTATGATAGAACAAAGCACTTTAAGGGTTGAGCACGTGATACATGAATGACTAAGACTCATTAGAAAACTCTAAAGTTTCGTAGGTTCCCTTAATCCTATTCAAATAAATTACACTCCTTGAAGGTAAGTATAATTTTGTTGGAGGAGAAAATAGTAGTTTCAGTGCTCTCTTCATAAATCTTACTAGGGTTTGGGATTTCAATTTGTTTCTAGTTAAATATAAACCCTCCATCCTTAAAATTAGTAAGATTGTATCTCGAGCTGATCAGAAGGATATTTTTAGGGTTTTATATCTTGTAATTTTTCTATATGCTTGCAATTTATAACAATGGACTATGGTGTTGTAGCAAAAACTCGAAAAGCCCGATCAAAAACTTATCCTAAGGATTTTTTTGGAAAAATTTGCAAAGAAGTTACCCTTGAAATTTTGCACTTGAAATAATTATGAAAAATGGTATTTCAAAAGCCCATTTTCTTGATGATTAAATCATTGCATCAAAATTTATGAAGGATTTTATCGGTGGGTGGGCACAGTAGGGTGTAATAGTCTTGTAGGAGAGACTATGAGGGAATAGATATTTGCACTCGATTTGAACCTAACTATTTTACACATGCTTATAAATCAATAAAGGGTATTCAAATATACTAATATATTCCTCATAATATTTGTAGATTGTATCAAGTCATACCATTCCATTGACAATGCTCTTAAGAAGCCCAAATTTGTAATTTTTGCAAAAGAGAGTGAGATGATCAATTCTACAGCTTCCAAGGATCTGAATGACTGAAACAAGTTGGATAAAGGGTAACAAACATGATTGAATCATTAAATGCATTGAATTGAGCCTATAGGACAGTTTTGCAATTTTTGTTGTTTCCTAGTATTGAGAACAAGGTGCAAATACAAGATTGGACTAAGTTGAAAGTAAGTACTCTAATATTTCTTGTTCGTGAGTGTGATGTTCCTAGGTATGGATAAAACATAATTGGTATTAGAGATAATAAGGGGAAGAAATTGATAAGCAAGTGATAGACAAAGAGAGAAAGAAAGAAGTAGTGAAGAGAAGAAGAAGAGCTTGAGAGGAAAGTGAAGATTTTCACAAAATGCCACTAAGAAGAGCAACTAGAGGAGGACATAGAGAGCAGCCAAGAGATGTTGATTGGCTTGCAATATTGAAAAATATTCAAGAAATATTAGGATCACTAGAAGTAGCTCAAAGAAGAGGGAAGGCACTAGAAGAAGATAGTGATGAAGAAGAAAGAGAAAGACTAGTGGTAAAAGCAGAAACAAGAAGAAGAGGATAATCTAGATGTAAAACTCCTAAAGGAAGTCATAGGAGCAAGCACAAAGCCAAATATGAAAGTGTTAGAGTATGGAGGTAGTCTACATCTAGAAGAACTCATAGACTAGATAACTAAAATGGATAAATATTTTGATTTAGAGAGCATTGCAAAGAACAAGAAAGTAAAATTTGTAGTCACCAAGCTCACAAGAAATGCAACAGTATGGTGGGACTTTGTGCAACAAGAAATATTAAGTAGAAAAAAGGAAAAGATCAAGAAATGGGATAAGATGGTGGCTAAGTTGAAAGGTAAGTTCATTCTTGCTAATTATCAAACTATTTTATTCAAGAAATTACAAAATTTGAGGCAAAGAGATTTAAGTGTAAATTGACTATACTGATGAGTTTTACAAGTTGGCTATGAGATCTGGTCATATATAGGATGATGTTGAAGAAGAAGTGCATAAGTATTTTAATGGATTGAGATTGAACATTCAAGATCGAATCAGTTTATTTCATTTGAGATCGGTAGAGGAGGCATATCAAGTAGCCTTAAGGGCAGGAAAAAAGTTGTCAAGAATACAAACTTAGTATTTAAGAGGTAGAGGAACAGGAGTAAGAGGAAGAAATCGACAAACAGGAAGAGTCCAAAACAACAACAAACAAATGAAGATGAAGTGCCTAGTTCACAACCACATAGCTCATTCAAGGGTAGATACTCAAGAGGTGGATATTCATATAAAGGTAGAAGTGGATATGGAAGAGGCAGAGGTGAATTTACTAAAAGATTCTTCAAATGCAACATTTTTCTCAATACAAGTCATTTGAGTGTCTTTAATACCCTCAATAAAGTAACAATAATGCTTGTAAAGAAATAAACCAAGTAGCACATGTAGAAGAAGAGAGTGCAACATCATCATCCTCAAGAAGAGTCCTAAACTGGAGAATATTTGATGATGAGAAGAGCTTTGGTGAATGCAAACAAGAAAGAAGAACCCGTGCAAAGAAGAACCTTGTTTAGGAAAATATGCAAAGTAAGAGGTAAGTGTTGTAAGATCATTATTGACAATGGTAGTACTGATAATCTAATGTCCACTGAATGGTGGAAAATCTAAACTTGAATAAGTTCAAGCATCTTAATCCATATAGAGTCTTCTAGGTACAAAAGGAGCATCTGGTGTTAGTGAATCAACAATGTCTAGTTGATTTTAAGGTGGGTAGATATCATGATCAGGTTTTATGTGACATGTTACCCATGGGTTCATTTCATCTTCTATTAGGAATACCATGGAAATTTGACAAGAGAGTCATCCATGATGGGTGGACAAATACTTATACATTTGTGAAAGATGGAGTGAAGTATAATTTGAATCCACTAAAAGATAGAAATGCATGGCCTAAGAAATAGTCAAGGGTGATGTTTATGGGGATGAAAGTATTCTTTTAGCAGAGAAAAGAAGGTGAGGTAAGTGAGAAAAAAGGTAGTACATTGAAAAAATGTGGCAATGGCTCAGTGGAGAACATGAATATCAAAAACACTTGCAAAACAAAGTGAGTATGAAGGATGAGAATGGAATTGCAAGTCAAGGTGAATCCAAAGATAATGGTATACTAGTATAGGTAGAAAAGAAATGGTATAAATCAGCATATGAGGTCAAATCAGAACCTAAAATGAAGACACTTAGTCCTAGAGGAATTGATAAAATAGTCCATGAGGATAATAAGTTGTAAGAACAAGGAGAAGATAAGCACAAGGAGAAAGAGATAATAGTCCAACATAAGGAAGAAGCTAATATTTTGAAGACTAATCCATGTTTGAGTTTTTTTGTGCATGTATGATGAGGAAAGCAAGAGTGGAGTAGTCACAAGGAAAAAGAAATGTCAAAAAAACACCAAATTTTCTCAAACAAGAGAGTAAATTGAGACTAGAAGAGGAAAAAGTACAAGATAAGGCTTGTGTAAAGCAATCAAAAACTAAAGAAACTTTATATGCAGACATAAAGTAGATGATTATACTATGGGAAAGGGAAGTCAATAGTCATATGGTAGTTAGAGACCTTTTGATGGTGATTGATTCAGAGAACTTTTCCAAGAACATGATACAAATCCAAAGCACACTTGAATATGTGCATACAATCCAAGAGCATTCATAGTAAGTCATGCCAAATTGGAAACAAAGGAAGGAGTAGAGGTTAGTTTGCAAGCCAAACATAACTCCATAGAAGCTTCTCTTTTCCCCTTGGTAGTATGATGGTGCAGGGGCATAATCACCAAGGATAGTTTAGGCTTATAGTACTAAAATTTTAGTTTTCTTAGGTCCATAGAGGTGTATTTGAGTCAATTTTGGTGTCATTTAGGCTTTAGAAGTTCAAAAATTTGAAATAGAGGGTTTCCCTCCATTTTTGACTATTTGAAAATTTGAATTCCTAAAACCATTTCTCACTTCTTTGGCATTTGTAAGAGGCTTAGTAGTAGTTCTAACATGTATTTAGGTCATTCTTGGTCTTTGTGTCTCTTTGTGGGCTCTCCATGTGGTAAGATTCATCATGTAATTCAAAAATAGTCACTTAAGCTCTTTGTTTATATGCAATCTCCATAGTGACCTTGGTCATATGACCTATAAGAAAATTATGAACAAGTCATTCGAGTGGAGAAGGTAATAAAATAATTTGTAATTGATTATTCATCATTGATCAATCAATTTGAAGGTGTATTGGAAAAATATTTTTCACTTTAAAAATATCATAATCAAGTTAACCCAAACCCTAATTTATGGTATGATAGAACATAGCACTTTGAGTGTTGAGTATGTGATACATGAAGGATTAAGACTCACTAGAAAACTCTAAAGTTTCTATAGGTTCCCTCAATCTTATTTGAATCAATTACACTCCTCGAAGGTAAGTATAATTGTGTTGGAGGATAAAATAGTAGTTTCAAGATCTCTTGATAAATCTTTCTAGGGTTAAGGAGTTCAATTTTTTTCTAGTTAAATATTGTTGGTGTAAACACGTTCACACTTGTCTTTGTGAACTAGTTATTTTGCACTTTAAATAAGCTCATTTGAGAGCATACGTTATAATTATTTTTAATTAGTTTGTGGGATATTGTTTGTCTCCGTAACTTATTGGAGTTGTTCACCTATTACATCCACTACTTGATTTATGGAGATGATTTAATCTCCTTTGTTTAGCATTTCCTTCCATTATTTGGGTAAGGAATAGTCTTGTAAAACAATATATATTGTGTGTTCTCGGATGAGAGAAAATAAGCTTGAATATTATTTCTTTTGCTTTCTCTGCAACTTGCCTCCTTGTGAAACTGTGATTGGATTTGTTGCTAAGATCTTGTGTTTCTCCCCTTCATGGTACCAAAGAATTTGGTTGTTGAATAAATCCTTATCCTAGTTCTATGCAATTGTGTTTCGAGTCTTTTTATTCTTTATTTCTTGTTAGAGCTGCCTTTTGTTGCTATTGTTGTGGAGTTTCTTTGGCCTTGTGCTCCATACTAGTTGTGCCTACCGCTTGCTATCTCTGTTGCTGCACTTTGGTGATTGATTGGCTCTTCATTGGTTGTTTATAGATTTTTGTTGGAGGTTTTAAATATATTATTTGCAGCAAAGAGAACATTTGGGATTGGAGGAGCCAAATGCACAAAACCGCCTATGTGCAACAATCTCTCAAAGCTTTCCATGTGAAGATTATATTTAGCTGAAAAAAACATTGATTTTGGAATGTGTAGTGAGTTTATTTCATTCAATAATTTGTTGCATGTAGATCCAATGATGATTGGCCGATTAAATTATTCTTTGTAAAACTATACTTTTTGAGAAAAAAAAAAATTCTAAAGTTTTACTTAAATAATTTTGTTGGGGCTAATAATCTCGTTTGGGTTAAATTAATGTATTTTGAGGGTTGTTTATAAATGGAAGGCATACATAGAATATAAATCTTCTCTCGATTCTAATGATTGGTCACACGACCACCTTTTCCTCTGATTGGTCTGATTTTTTAATTTATGGGTCCTTTTAAATTAAAATTGGCCTATTTTACAGAATTGAAAGCTTAATAGCTTTTGCCCGATAACTCGAAATCAAAGTGTCATTTTTGTAAAATTGCATGCTTTTTTTCGACCCCATTATATTGGGTCAATTTTTAGTACCATTTGAGGAAGTAATATTTATGGGGAGTATTGGTTATTTTTGCCATGTCAAGAAGTCCATCTTCTTCATCTCGTGCCCACAAACATCATGGATCTATGCCTATTTTAACCATTAAATTCATCCAACTATCATGTTTGGAAGTCAAAAATGAAACAATTGCTCAAATCCCATGGTTTATGGCACATTTTTCAAGATTTAGTGTCTACCTTTACCAAAGTGAGAAGGATAAGTATGGTTACACGTGCAAGAAAGATGAGGCCCTGGGACTTATTTCACTCCATGTATCGAGATAGCCTTGAGTTTCATATTTCAGCTGCCAAACCTCCTAAAGAGGTATGGGACATTTTTGAAAAAAATATTTGGTAAAATTAATGAGTTCAAGTTACTACAACTAGAAATGGAGTTTGTAACTTTGTCACTTTATGATTTTCCTCTCATAGAAGATTTCTTGACTAAATTCAAATAACTCAAGTAAATTAAATGATGGTGGTAAAGAAAAAAGGATCCTAAATGCATTTTGTTGATTCCACAAAATTGAAAGGTCCATTTTATGTGTTCACTTCTACTTTATTTTCAACTATGGATGCTCTAGGGGATGCATTTAAATTGCCAACATTTGAGGTGTTTTGTTAGAGGTTATCTCGTGAACAAACTAAGTTAATGGCACTTGATTCCTTTCCAACCTCAAACCAAGAACTTTTAGCCAATTATCCTAAGGGTAAAGGGAAACCTAAGTGGAAGCCGGGACCTAGGATTTCAAAATCTTCTAATCCCTCTTCTACTACCATGGATAAAAGTTTTGAAGTCCCTAAACCCTTTAGTCCTCAAAAAGGGAAAAGGAATTTCAAAAGAAAGGTGTATGATCCTTGTCCTTTCTGTAGTAAAAACCATCCGAGAATCACGATGTTTTGTGAGAATTGAAGCACTTAAGAAGATGTTGAAACAACATAAGATTTATGTTCCTGCACCTTTAACCTCTTCAAATTCTGGTGAAGGGAAAGCCCTTTCAGCTTGGGCCTTCACTCCATTGGATTATATATGGGTGTTTGATTCAGTTCCACACATCACATTACACATTCAGAGAATTTCTTAAGTTCAGTTTCTCCTTATAAGGTTTCTCAGATTATGGTGGGAAATTCCACTTCATTAAAAGTAATGGGTGCAGGGAATATTAACATGCCAAATGGTTCAGTGCATGATGTTCTACATGTTCCCCACATTTCTAAAAAAATTGTCTATTTATCAAATATGTAATTCAAGGAAAGGAAAGACTATTGAATTCTCACCTAATAAAGTTATAATAAGATAATTGAATTATCCTAATGATATTGTAGCTACGGGTGTTGTGGATACATATTCTAGATTGTATCTCTTTAACAAGTTCGAGACTTCAGTAGTATCTTCTCTTATTGCTCACTCAGATTTTGTTAGCAAGTTTTGGAATGAGAGATTCAGCCATCTAAATTACATATATCTGCAATAGGTATCTTCTTAGAACATGGTAACCGAACTTCCTAAAATTTCTTCTATTGTTGGTGTTTTTTTAGGTTTATGTTAGGTAAACAAAGATCAGAACCATTTCCCAAAGGATTGGCTAAGATATCTAAGGCTCCTCTCGAGTTGATACATAGTGATTTGATGACTTTCCTTCTCGTTCTTTTTCTAGTTACAAATATGTATTAAATTTTATTGATTATTTCACGAGGAAAACATGGGTGTATTTTCTTCAATATAAGAGTGATGTTTTCAATGGTTTTAAAGAATTTAAGGATTTTGTTGAAAAAAAATCATCTCATTCCATCAAAAATCTTCACACTAATAAAGGGGGAGTATATTAGTAATGCATTCAGGATTTTTGTATCGACCATGGAATTCTACATCGATATAAGTGCCTTACACTCCTTAACAGGATGATGTTGTGGAACAAAAAATAGGACACTCAAGGAGATGGCAAATTACATGCTTTAGTCAAAGAACCTTGCACCTAAGTTTTGGGCTGAAGCCATGAATTGCCCCAACTATATTCAGAATTGGATTACCCGTAAATCTATTCAAGGGATAACACCTGAGGAAGCATGGTCTGGAGAGAAGCCTAATGTTTCTATTTTCAAGTCTTTGGAATTCCAGCTTGGGCTCATGTTCTTGATGAAAAAAGGAAGTCCATACAACCAAAGAGTAAGGAGCTCATTTTTGTTGGCCATTGTGAACACATGAAGGTATGCTACCTTTGGATTCTTCTACTCTGGAAGTTACTTTTCAAAGGGATGTTCATGTTGATGAGATAGATTTTGTTGAGACTCTTGATGAAGATCAACATCTGTCTCCAATACCTCCTTTACTCCGACATGGATGACATGCTTATTAATGATTTTGATGATGCTTTTGAAGAAGAGGCTGCTCCTCTAGCTCCTTCTTCCCCTCCTTCTCCAACACAATAGCATCCAAAATGGCTTCAATCTACTCTGCAGGAAGCTGGTAACTTGGTAGGATATCCGAGTGATCCTTGACGCACAAGATTTGAGACTTTAGGAGATATTGTTTATCGTCATACTCAGTCTATGCCTTTGGGAATGGCTCTTGTAAGTGAAGCTATCTCCTCTGATCCTATTACTTTTTCTAAAGCTTGTGGAAACTTTGAATGGGATGAAGCTATGAAAGAAGAATACTCCTCTTTGATGAAAAATAATACATGGGAATTGGTTCCTCTTCCTAAGGGAAGGAAAGTGGTAAAATGTAAATGGGTCTTTAAGACTAAGTATGCAACTGATGGATCTATAGAAAATTATAAGGCTCATCTTGTCACTAAGGGATTTTCTCAAGTCGAAGGGGTGGATTACTCTGAGACTTTTTCTCTATGTAGCAAAGATGGATTTTGTTTGCCTTGTTCTTTCCATTGTTACTTCTCATAGCTGGTCAGTGTATCAAATGGACATGAAGAGTGCCTTTTTACATGGTGATCTTCATGAGGAGATTTATATGGAGCAACCCCTAGTTTTGTGTAGGATTCTTCACTGGTTTGTATACTTTTTCATTCTTTGTATGGTCTCAAACAAGCTCCTCGAGCTTGGTATGAGAAAATGGATGATTTTTTTGTCTGGTTTTCATCATTTGTGAAATTGATCATAGTATATATGTTCAAACGTGATGATGAATTGTTAATATTGGTTTTTTATGTTGACGTTCTCATTGTCGCTTGGCATCTCAGCTTCTATGATTCAAGACATTCAAAGTAAATTGAGTGCAAACTTTGCCATGACAATTTTGGGATTGTTGCACTATTTCCTTGGTCTTCGTGTTTCTATCTTACCAAGGCATATCTATTGGATAAAGGAAGTATGCTTCTTATTTTTTGCAAAAGTTCCACATGGTTGATTATAATCCATCTCCCACTCCATTTCATTTAGGTATTGAATTGACTGTTAATTGCAAGTCTAACCTTGTTGATGCCTCTTTGTATAGACAATTGGTTGGGAGTCTTTTGTAGCTGACACATACCCATCCCGATATCACCTTTATTGTTAACCTTGTGTCTCATTTTTCACACAATCCTTATGAGAGTCACTATAAATCAGTAAAGATAATTTTGAGATATATAAAAGGGACATTGAATTTTGGCATACATTATTCACCACAGTGATCTTGTGAAATTAAAGGCTATACAAACTCAGATTGGGGAGGTTGTCGAGACACACGATAGTCAACTTCTGGTTTCATTTTTTACTTTGGCTCCGGTCCAATAAAGCATGGGCATGTAAAATACAAAATGTATTTGCTTTGTCATCCATTAAAACTGAGTATAGAGGTGTGGTAAAAGTAGGTTAGGAAGTTCTTTGGCTTCACCAAATACTTGATGAGTTTTGATTTCCACAAGAATATCCTTCTGTCATATGGTGTGATAATCAAAGTTCTATTCAAATTACATGTAATCCTATTGAACATCTGTGTACAAAACACATTTAAATTCATATGCACTTCATTAAGAAATTGATTCAGAATGATGTTGTTGACTTGAAGTTTGTATCTATAGCTAATCAGATAGTGGATATCTTCACTAAACCACTTGATTCTCCTTGATATATTCTTCTACAAGAAAATCTTGGAGTCAAGGAAGTTTTACTCAAGGGGAATTCAACATGAAGTCCCATATTTCCTTCTTCTTTTCTCTTGTTTGTATGGGGTACCTTATTTGGCATAGTAGCCAGGACCCTTTCTTTCTGCTCCCTTGCATTCGCTTATGGGAGGGTGTTGGTGTAAACACATTCACACTTGTCTTTGTGAACTAGTTATTTTGCACTTTAAATAAGCTCATTTGAGAGCATACATTATAATTATTTTTAATTAGTTTGTGGGATATTGTTTGTCTCCGTAACTCATTGGAGTTGTTGAGCTATTACCTCCACTCCTTGATTTATGGAGATGATTTAATCTCCTTTGTTTAGTGTTTCCTTCCTATTATTTGGGTAAGGATTAGTCTTGTAAAACACTATATATTGTGTGTTCTCGGATGAGAGAAAATAAGCTTGAATATTATTTCTTTTGTTTTCTCTACAACTTGCCTCCTTGTGAAACTGTGTGATTGGATTTGTTGCTAAGATCTTGTGTTGCTCTCCTTCATGGTACTAGAGCATTTGGTTGTTGCATAAATCCTTATCCCAGTTCTATGCAATTGTGTTGCCGAGTCTTTTTATTCTTGCTTTCTTGTTGGAGCTTCCTTTTGTTGCTACTGTTGTGGAGTTTCTTTGGCCTTGTGCTCCATACTAGTTGTGCCTACCTGCTTGGTTATCTGTTGTTGCACTTTGGTGATTGACTGGATCTTCATTGGCTGTTTATGGATTTTTGTTGGAGGTTTTAAATATATTCTTTGTAGTGAAGAGAACATTTGGGATTGGAGGTGCCAACCGCACAAAACCACCTATGTGCAACAATCTCTCAGCTTGCCACGTGGAGATTATATTCAGCTGAGAAAAAATGCTAGTTTTGGAATGTGTCATGAGTTTATTTCATTCAATAATTTTTGCATGCACAACCAATGTTGATTGGCCAATTAAATTATTCTTTGCAAAACTATACTTTTTGAAAAAAAAATTTTTCTAAAGTTTTTCTTAAATAATGTTTCTTGGGGCTAATAATCCTGTTTGGGTTAAATTAATATTTATTTTAAGGTTTGTTTATAAATCTGATCCTACATTATATATCCATCATGTTGGCAAGGATATTATGATACCTATCTTGTATGTTGATGATATAATACTTATTCGCAGCTCTTCTTCCCATATTCATAGTATTCAAAGGATCTTTCTACTCGGTTGGTTGGATATACAAATTCAGATTAGGTGGTTATATTGATGATACGTGTTCCACTTCTAGATATATTTTTATTATTTTTTCTCCAGCTTGTTTGGGTGTACAAAAGTAACAAGCTATTGCACTTTCATCTTCAAAGTCGAGTACAAGGCAGTAGTTAAAGTGAGTTGGTAGATTCATTGGCTTTGACAGATTGTTGATGAGTTTGGATTCCCACAGATTCACCGACCGTGCTTTGGCATGATAACCAAAGTGCAATTCACATTTCTCACAAATTTTTTGAGTACCAGTGGAATAAGTAAATCTAGATACACATACACTTTATTCTTCAAAGACATTCGGGATGGAGTTATTTTCTTGGAATACATTCGACTCAAAGAAAGAGGTTGCGGACATCTTTATGGAGCCTTTTGCATCACCTCTCTACCTTAAGTTGCGTGGCATTCTTGGGGTTTTAGAAGTTGTTCTTGGGGGTGTTGGTGAGAACATCTTCCTTATTATTCTTTTTCTTTCCTTCTAGCGGGATTTTTCCTACTTTTGGTTCAAGATTTATATTCATGGATATATTATACATGAGTACTGATCAAGCCTTGTAGACATCTAAAATGTCCACATGATTAATTATGATTAATTTGTCCTGAAATATCCCAACATCATCCATATAATAATTAATCCCCAAGTCGGAGCATCAAGGATTTTATTGCAGAGTCCATAAGTATTAGTCATACTTTCAATAACATCAGGATCATGCATACCTACAAGGAGGGTAATAAATTGGCGGATGTGCTGGCAAATTATGGCATTAATGTTAACCTTACAGTTTGGGACAATAACAACATCCCTAAACAGCTTCAAAACAAAGCATTCAGGTGGAACTCCATATGTAAGCAATATCTTGAAATGAGTTATGAATTTTGGGTTTGGATCAAAAATACTCCCACACGTGTTGATTTAAAGTATTGGCTTATGCAAATCATGTCTAATAATCAAGATAGAATGAATCATATGGGGAATTACAAGTGGAGATACATGGTTTTGAAAATTACGCATGCGGGCTGTAATGTGACTGTTAAAAGGTGGATTCAAACCTCCACGGAAACTCGAAGGCGGCGATAAAGTGATTGATGGCAGGGAGCGGGCTATTCTCACACGCGTTTTTCAGCAGGCTCAGATCAGCAGACACGCAGCCGATCGTGGGAATAGCAACGGCTCTCATTTCCATTTTTGTGTGGATTACTATAGCAAAAAGTGGACTGGCTTTAGCAATCAGTTAGGAATTAGTTGCAAACAGTTCAGAACAGAGAAGATGGGGGGTCCTCCTTGTCAAATTGAGCCTAGTGTGGACCCAGACTGGAAAGACAATATTGAGCTGTGGAGCATTCTTAGCAAGGGTGGCATAACAAACTTCATGGAAAAAGTTCAGGGGCATGACCAGAGCATCTCTATGCATTTTGCAAAGGATTGGAAGGAGAGGACAGTGGAGTATGGGGGGCAGAAGGTCTTAATCAATGAAGAGCTTATTGCTGAAGTGACCGGCCTTGGCTTGGAGGGCTTCAGATTCTTTAACAAAAGGGTCGATAGAGATGTGGAAGAGAGAAGATTTGTTGAGGGAGAGGAGAAACTGACCCACTTAACAGCGGGCCTACTTGTTAGCTCGATCCCTCCGCCATATGATGAAGTAACCCGCATGATGATACGGTTCATCTCCTTGGAAGGAAGGTTTGTCACTGTTCCTATGAAACACCTTATTTTTCTTAATCATTTTCGTAGGGATCGTCTAGTTTGTTTCCCCCATTACTTGCTGAACTCTCTTGAATGCTCCATTCTTGAGTTTCAAAAGCATTCCCGGGTGGTTCCTTTACACCAAGGGCTCATTTTGTTGTTACACAAATGTTGTCTACTCAGGTTTCCTGGTCTCCCATCCTCCCCTAGCTCGATTCCCCTTTTCCGAGCTCGCTGCCACCCTGTTTCTCCTCTCTCTGCCCCTGCCACCACTGTTGTCACCCCATGCCGGCCATTCAGGCTTCTTCTCCCATTCCCCCTACTGATGCTCCCACCCCCACTTGGCCTCTACCTCGTGGAGACCGGTTACCAGGGCTTCTAGGAAGCTTAACCTTGAGACCCTTGCTGTGGAGAAGGGTTCTCATGAATTTGAAATTGCTCATGACCTCCTGCATATCAGCAGTGCCAGCCCCAGGAAGTGCAATTGGAAAGCCCTACAAAAAGGCTGGAAGCCTTAGAGGCAGATATGAAATTGTTAAAGGATGAAGTTAAAAACTTGACAAAACAGAAAGGAAAGAGGAAGAAGGAGGAGGAGGAGGATGTGGATAGCAGCCAAATTGAAGATATATACAAGAAATTACACTCCTTGGACTCTCGCTTAGGGAAGGCCAAGACTAGGCATGATTACAACATCACCATCTTTAGGGCGATTGAGGAATTTATTGAACAACACGTCAGAAGTGTCTCCAACCTAAGCGGAGTGCCGGAAACTCTTTGGGGTACTGATAAAGAAAGCAAGAAGACCTTGGAGCAGCTGGATTCTAATGACACTACCCATATGACTACTTTGGGTATGTTTAAATCCTGGAAGAATATCAAAACCATCATAGAAAAAGCTACTAGGAAGTAGCTGCAGTTGATTCTGCTGTCCTTGTTTGTTTTTTTGCTATTTTTTTGCGGATCCTTTACTGCTTTTTTGCAGTAATTTTGTTGTTTTGTCTCGTTTTGGTAGCTATTTTTTAGCTACTTTGAACATCATTGTAACATTTGGATTCTGATCCTTTTCACTCTGGTTCTCTTGCTTATCCTGGCTTTTAGGCCTTCTTTTGTAATCAAGGGTATAGTCCCTTTCAAAAAACTATTTGCCAATAATAAAAAAATAATTAATCCCAATATTAATTATTATTATTTAATCATATCAATAACCCCTTTATCATTTATCTAAATATCCCATTTCATAATTTATCCCTTTAATCCTTTATGTTATCCATTTTCAACTATATAATAATTAATCACAAGATTAATTATTATTATCCTATTATAATCCCTATTAACATTTTCTAGGAATTTAATATTCCTATATCTACCTACCCACCTACCCTATACATCCCTACACCTATCCTTTCCATGTAACCTCACCCCTAATCATCATTTATTAACCTAATCTAATTCTAATTCTAATGACATCCTCACCTCTAAATCTAGAAGCCTCTAACCTTTTCCTTCCATTGAATTTTTAATTCAATGGAAGCGTCTTCCCTCCATGAATTTTAAATTCAAATTTCTGTAATCCTTTAATCCTCACATGCACTCTCCACCCTTGATCCAATCCAACTTGGCTTAATCATAACCGTTGAATCCTCCACCCACAAACTATAAATTGAACTCTCATCCTCCATGAGAGAAATCTTGAAACATATTACAAATCCATAGCAAAAATCTTCTCTTTTATCCATCCACTCTATCAATTCATCCTCAATCATCACTCTATCATTCCTTCAATATAATCCTTCATCCCTCATCAATAAATCAAGGGGAGGAGCTTCGTAAGTGTCTCCAACATCTCGAATCATCCAACAATCAATCCAAGAGAAAATCCACCACATCAAAGGAGGATTTGTGCAATCTTGTAGGTAATTGTAGGTATTATATTCTCTTTCCTTTCCATCTTGCTCCATCTGAGGTAGCAATTAGAAGTGTTAGTTTAGGAATTAGTTTCGTTAATTTCTTAGTTTGAATTTTTATACTAAGACCCACTTTTTACTTATAGGCCTAGTTATCGGGACCCATACCGTGGATATGCCACTTTTATTTTAGGCCCCCTAGCTTCACTTGAGGGGGTGTTAGAGTAAGTATTTACCTTAGCTCATGTTCACCTATGTACTTTATTTACCTTTATTTTATTTATCCTCACTCACTTATGTGTGTGGATATTTCTTTTATCTTATTTAGATATTAGGAAGATATTATTTAGTTGTTAGGTATAGTTCTTTCCTTGATCTATGGTATTGACTAGATCTTTGATGAATAGTTCTTTCCTAAATCTATGGTCTTGACTAGCTCTTTGATGACTAGTTCTTTCCTTTATTTATGGCTTGATCTATGACCTTGAATGGTTCTTAGATTGATCTTCCTTGCCTATATAAGCAAGTCCCTTTCTCATTTTACTTCATAGAGTTCCATAATAATATATTATATTCTTGCTCATTTGTTTGCAAAGGTTTTTGTAAAGTTATTTTGGCGAATTACTTTCATCTTATTAATTTTGGTGTTTAATTAGCATTTCAGTTCTTTGTAGCTTGGTATGATTTGTTTATCGTTCCTTTTAAGGAGAACAACTCATAGGCAAACCATTGCATCAACAATGATATCAATGGATGCTAATAGGAATTCATCCTTAGGAAAATATTTGTTTATGTACATAAAGTCAATGCATATCCTAATTTTTATGTTCTTTTTTATTACTCGAGACGATGTTAGACATCCACATAGAGTATTCTACTGTATTTATGAACCCTACCTAAAGGAGCTTCATTACCTCCTCTTTGACCATTAAAGAAACTTTAGGATTCATAGGCCTCAACTTTTGTTTTTGGGAGCAAAACCTCTCATATCCTTGTAACTAAATGTAAAGGATTTAGAATGTTCCTTTAGCACCTTAGTATGCTCTTCTATTTCCTCAAGTGATAATGAAGAACCAAGCTTCATATTTTTGGCTCCTCTTTTGTCCCAATGTTAATGTCAATAGTTCCTTCTATTAAGGAAGCATTCCCTTATTCAAACTCAGGAGGAGCTAGAGGTAACTCCAGAGGATCTTCCTCAACTTCATAAATTTAAAATTATTTTGATGAGGAAGGATTCATTTTTTTATCTCTCGAAGTATGAAGAAGGGTGAGCAATGAGGGAAAATCCCTTCTTATGATGCATAGGATGGAGGTCAGTATACACATGGAGGAATCCTAAGATTTCCTCATCATTCTCTGTGAAATATAATGTGATAGGCTCATTTTCAATCTCTACATATGTTAGAATAGCATTGTTAGGCATCTTGTGAAGCAACGGTTCAGCTCATATTGATATACTGTGAACTTTGTTTCCTTCAAATCCCCACTAGTACAAAAATGAGAAGAAGAGGTAGCCATAGAATTAGCAATTTGATTTTTTTCCCTAGGAATAGCTTCTATATAAATGAAATCAAAATCTTTACATAGCTCATGTATGGTGGACTTTTAAATTTGGAGGTGTTCTCTGTTGTAGTCTCATAAACCTTTAAGACCTAGTTTACGATGAGTTGTGAGTCACCTAGACTCTAATGTTATGCACTCCCATCCTCTTGGCTACAATGAGACCAAGAAGTAGAGATTTGTATTCTTCTCCATTATTAGTACACTCAAAATTTAATTTGAAAATGGCATGACTCTCCCTTATGGAGAAGTGAGAATCACCCTTTCCCCGCACCATAGTGGTATTTTTATCCATTGTAATTGAGGGTCCAATAGTTGTCAAGAAAAATAGATGTTGTATTGTCTTTTTAATCTTCTTCCCGTACATCGAAATCTCAACCATGCATACCTCTTTGAATCCATCTATTTTTGGAAGAGAGGCTACTCCCAGAGCATTCTATCAACACCAATCTGCACTATGATAATTCTTCACCGGGAACTCCTCATGCTATGATTATTTACTAATGCACAACTTTTAGTTTGGTGGATGTAATCTGGAAACACAATAACAAACATAACACAAGAATACCATAGACTATGATAAGAAGGAATGATGATAAATCTGAAATATAAGTGTAAATTATAATATCAACATGAAATTGTTACAATCTCACCCATGAGGTACTTCAAGTGTTACTGACTTCACTTGCCTTCCAACAATAACTATGGGAGAAACTTCACAATTACACTTCTTAATGGCTTCTTTAACACACCTTCAAAATGATGGCTTCCTTTACACACTTACTCATACAATATTTCTCACTACTTCCTTCTATGCTAAATGAGGGGGGTGGCCTCTTTATTTATAGAACTTCCAGGCTTATCCATCTTATCTCTAAGATAGGATAAGAAATCCACTCGACGAATCATATTCCATACCTTAACTCTTATCTCGTACATGTAAGCTTATCTTTTAAGATAAGATAAACCTTATCATTTCACATGGGTTCCACATTTTTGACTTTTTATAAATAAAATACACAAAATATTTATGACCTCACTCCTTGTCCTTATTACCAATATAATATTTCTAATTCCTAATCATGTAGACCCTACTTCTCTACTTACCCCAACTTTGACATTTTAACATTACTGACCACTTACGACAAATATTTACTTTTTACCACAACATTCCTATTGACTCGTTAACTATTAATGTACTATACATTATTGGTGGCGTCATCTTGGCTTGGCGCCATTATCTTCTATTGGATGCTAATACTAATTATACTTAACAACATCATATTCCTAATACATACATTAATGAAATAGAAATTACGAAGGAAAATTTTAGTGTCGACATCTTCCCCCTTCTTAGCTTCTACTCCGTCCTGAGTAGACTATCTCGGTGCTTGGAAAATCTTTAACTTGTCGTGGTTGACCTATTTCATAATGGGAGTGCCATCCAATTCCTCCAATCAGTACGTACCATTTTCATGCACACCTGCTATTTTGTAGGGCCCGTTCATTTTAGAAGAAATTTTTTGTCTTCTTTTTTTGTATCGGAATCATATACTAGAACCAAGTCATTCACATGAAATGGAGTTCAACGGATCTTTTGATCAAAGTATTCCTTTCGCTTCATTTTCTTCTTATAGCTTGTATCCTTCACTATTTCCCTCATTTCCTCTAGCAAATAAAGATGTACCCACCTTTCTTTTATTGAATCACTTCCATCCATCCTTTCATTTTTCATAACTCTCACAAAGTGGGAATATCAAACTCAATAGGAAGAACTGGATCAATGCCATAAGCCAACCGAATGGGGAGTATCCTGTTGCGACTTTGATGTTCCCTATATGCCCACAATGCCGCATGAATCCTTTTATCCCACTTATGTACTGTAAGGCTGCATCTTTTGCTAGAATTTGACACAACACAAAATTTGTTGTTCCACTTGTCCATTTGTGCTTGGCTTATATGTTGTTGCCTTCCGTGCTTAATAGAAAATTATTGACTAGGGCTTCTACCACCTCATTAATGAAGTGGCTTCCTTGATCTGTTACAATTTATAATGGACAACCAAATCGGTGACAATGTATTCATATATGAACCTTGCCACTTCATCCATGGAATTTGTTTTCAATGGCCTAGCTTCAACCCACTTGGTTAAATAATGTGGCAACTACAATATACTTATTTTGGCATGGGGTAGTTGGAAGTGGACCTACAATGTCCATTCCCCACTTTTCAAAGGGACCAAGTGGAAGAATAGGGCATAATGGAGCTGATGAAGTCTTACGGTTACCATGTGTTTGATCAATATCACATGTCTTACAATAATTATAACAATCTCTAAAAAGGGTGGGCGTTGATAACTCGTGCATCCAAGATCCTTCTTGCCGTAAGTTGTCCAGAGAAGTGCCCTCCACATGTACCATTGTGGAATTCTTCTATCATCTCTTTCCCTTCATCACGTCCAACTACTCTCTTGTACTATCCATCGTGTCCTATTCGAAATAAAACTCCATGCAGAATAGAATATGGACGACTGGCTCAAGTAATCTTCCTCTTAGTCTTTGCATTGGCACCATCAGGAAACTTGAATTCATTCAGATAATTCTAAATATCTATGTATTCACTAGGGATTGTGTCAAGGGATAACAATGCTACATCTAGGAAATCATCATCATCACAAGATGAACCTAAACCATCATAGGCTCGAGAGAGTGCATCTGCATTGACATGCTTCTTTCCTAGCCTATCTATAATATCAAATTCAAATTCTTGTAGAAAAATTATCCATCTTGCTATCCTCCCTGATGGGTTAGGATTATTTACAATATATTTTAGAGCCTGATGATCTGTTACAACTATAAATTTCTGCCCTAGTAAGTAATTTCTAAACTTCTTTATAGCAAAAATGATAGCTAGAGCCTCTTTTCGCCATTACATGATAATTTACCTCAACACCGCTCATTTGTCTACTCCCAAAGTAAACCGGATGATCATTTCCATTTTCATCCTTTTGGCTCGAGTACTTCCTAGTGCTGCATCCGAGGCATCGTATACATAATGAATGGCTTGCTCCAATCTGGATTCTTTAAAATAGGTGAAGACACCAAGGCTTCCTTCAGTTGTTCAAAAGCTTCATGCGCCTTATTTCCTGGTTCATAAGTAACATCCTTCTTCAAGAATTGGGTTAGTGGTTATGCAATCTTTGAGAAATTCTTGATGAACCTTCTATAGTAACCCACATGGCCTAAAAATGATCTCAACTTACTTCTATTCATAGAAATGGTAACTCTTTGATTTTTGAAACTTTATTAAGATCAGTACCAATACCATCTATGGATACAACATGCCCTAACAAAACACCTTTAGAACATCCAAAGACACACTTTGTAGGGTTTAATGAGGCGTGTGCTTCATCTAACCTTTGAAATGTTGTCTCCATCTAGTGCAGGTGGTCCATCTTGCTCCCATAGATGCAAAAATCATCCAGAAATACTCTGATGAAGTTCCCAATGTACGGTTCGAACACCCTATTCATCAAACGTTGAAATGTTGTTGGAGCATTACACAACCCAAAAGGCATAACTCTATAAGCAAGCATTCCCCAAGGAGTGGTGAACGTGGTCTTCAGCTTATCTTTCTCTACTATACAAACTTGTTTGTATCCGCTATATCCATCAAGTAAAATTATAACACTCTTGGCCAACTACTTCGTCTAAGATCTGATTTGAGAATGGAAGAGGGTAATGATCCTTCTTTGTTGCCTTATTGAGCTTCATGTAATCAACACAAATGCGTAGCTTCCCATTCTTTTTTATTGAGATCACAATGGGAGAAACCCATTCTAAATTATCCATAGCGAATATGAATCCTGCATCAAGTAACTTATCTATTTCTTCTTTTACAGTCTTGGAAAAATTAGGATTCATTCTATATGGCATTTGCTTTATAGGCTTAAGACCATCTACCAGCTTAATAGAATGTTCTACCCAACTTACTTGACAGAGTTCCTTGTAATCAAAAGTGAATATGTGTATGTACCTTCCAAAGAGCTGGAGGTAGGATTCCTTCTCACTTTCCAAAGACAAAGATCACCAATCTTTATTTGTTGGAGACGATCATCAATTTCTTCTTCATATAATTTTATGGGGTCATGAGTTGGTGTGACTAGAAGGATATCCATGACCAAAACATCAACCTCACTTTCTTCATCTTCGGTGTGCACTTCATTGGTACTCAAGTAATCTGAGGATGTCCAATCATCAGTTTCATCACTTGAATCCATAGGTTCTACCTTATGATGCCGAGGATCACGTTTATCTTCACCCTCTCTCTACCATGTCCAAGTGTCATGAAGCCTTCATTCCAGAGTTTCTTGCATGAACTCTCCTTAGCCATGGTCTTCCCAACAACATTGGGTATGCAAGAGTACCATTTTTCATCACCTAAAAGTATACCACACATACAACACCCATAACAGATATTGCCACATTTGAAACTACACCTTCTGGTTTAGTTTTCCCTTATTTAATGACCTTAACATAAGTGTTGAGGGGCGATCAATTTTTAAACCCAACATATTCATTACAGACTCGGTCATTACATTAATTGCAGCACCTCCATCAACTAATACATCATGAATTGAAATACCATTACATAATACGTCAGCTTGTGGAGCGTAGGGATCTGCCTCTACCTCCAAAATAAGGACCTTAACGTCCTTCCTTTGTCGAGAATTGAGTCCACTTCGCATCTCCCACCTCTTCTCAGAAGACATAGCCAAGAGTTGACCATATGTAATATTTGCAGGCCTTTTGGACAGATCTTCTAAGATGGAGTATGGTCCTTGTCCCTGTGAAATCAGAAAATCTTGCACACCCAACTTTCTTCTCCTATGTTTCTTACTAGTTTCTCCTTTCATCTTCTTAGGATCATTTCTATTTTGATTATCTTTTTCTTTCTTTCTTTTTGTTACAAACACATCTACTTCATTATTTATGCTCTTATGTACTACATCAAAAGAATTCACAGTGTGCTTTCCCTTTATCATTATCTCTTGTACCAAATGTAGAAGCTCTATCTCGGACAATTATACTTATAATGACCCTTTTATAACAACCATAACATACAACTTTAGAAATATTTCTTTTGGACCTCTATCTCCTCCCTGAGAACTAAATTCTTTTCCTGAAGAAGATTAATAGTTAATCGACCCATCTTCTTGAGTAGATCTTCATACTCATTAGATGTACTAGGATAAAGATTTGTGCTCACCGAGAGTGGTTGTGGATTCTCGGACCAAAGGTGCCTTTGGTGTAGGCTCTACTTTAGCAACAATTTCTTTGGGCTCCTCTTCCATGCTTTCTTCTTGCCTTCTTGCAATCTCCTTTGCTTGTTAAATGGTAGTTGGGTGGTCATACTTCACTCGTTGTCTGATCTCTGGCTTCATCCCAAGAATGAAGTGCTTACAGAGGAGATTATCCATGCCATTCATTAACCCATCCGCTAATCCTTCCTTCCGGATCCTGGGCATCAAGCTTCCACCTTATCTCTAGAACACAAGCATGATAATCCCTTATCTTCTCCTTATCTCCTTGGGATAGCTTTGTGATATCAATCATGATATCTGCATATTTCTATTGTTCACCAAATTCTTCAAGAAAACTTTCAGTTAATAAATCCCAGGAGTTTTTCACATTATCACCTAGTGTTTCAAACCACCTAAGGGCTGAACCATCCAAAAAGGTAGGAAAAAATTTAGTCCATTGTTCCCTTCTTATGAGGCCATTACAAATGCAAGATTGTTTAAACTCTTGAATGAAAGAGGAAGCATCTTCATTAGATTGGGCTGAAAAATAGGAATCTTCCCCATTTCCAAAAGTAACCACAATGAAATACCAACCCACAAATACAATCAAAAAGACTTATGTGCACAAATAATTGGAATCACTATAATAGAAAATAGAAATGACCACGGTAAACTATGGTAAAACTTGACTTACTGCAGTAAAAACTGACTTTACTGTGGTAAACACTATTCACAGTAAAAAGTGAAGTTACTGTGGTAAATACTATTCACGGTAAAAAGTGACTTTACTACGGTAAATACTATTCATGGCAAAAAGTGACTTTACCATGGTAACTACTATGCACAGTAAAAACAAGGTTACCCTCCAAATTATTTTTCACTAAGTGGGAATATCTCTCCGTAAAATCCATTAACGAGGAATGGTCCGTGAACGGACCAAAATGTCAACACCAACTGGCACTATGATAATTCTTCCCCAGAACTCCTCGTGCTATGATTATTTATTAATGCATAGCTTTTAGTTTGGTGGATGTAATCTAGAAACACAACAATGAGATATAACATAAGAATACCATAGACTATGATAAGAAGGAATGATGATAAATCTGAAATATAAGTGTAAATTATAATATCAACATGAAATTGTTACAATCTCACCCATGAGGTACTTCAAGTGTTATGACTTCACTCGCCTTCCAAAATAACTATGGGAGAAGCTTCAAAATTACACTTCTTAAAGGCTTCTTTAACACACCTTCAAAATTATGGCTTCCTTTACACCCTTACTCATACAATATTTCTCACTACTTCCTTCTATGCTAAATAAGGGGGTGACCTCTTTATTTATAGAACTTCCAGCTTATCCATCTTATCTCTAAGATAGGATAAGAAATCCACTCGACGAATCATATTCCATACCTTAACTCTTATCTCGTACATGTAAGCTTATCTTTTAAGATAAGATAAACCTTATCATTTCACATGAGTTCCACATTTTTAGACTTTTTACAAATAAAATACACAAAATATTTATGACCTCACTCCTTGTCCTTATTACCAATATAATATTTCTAATTCCTAATCATGTAGACTCTACTTCTCTACTTACCCCAACTTTGACATTTTAACATTATGGACCACTTATGACAAATATTTAGTTTTTACCACAACATTCCTATTGTACTTTTAACTATTACCGTACTATACATTATTGGCGCCATCGATCGGGCAAAGTGTCGTTATCTTCTATCGGATGCTACTACTAATTATACTTAACAACATCCTATTCCTAATACATACATTAATGAAATAGAAATTACAGAGGAAAATTTTAGTGTCGACGCTTCCCAACACCTAAAGAATCAAATGGAAGAATTATTGGTAAATCATTCTCCAAGATTTTCACTATCTTTGTTGTCATTTGGTTGAAAATATTTATTACATTATTATTATTTTCATTAATATCCACCCCTTCGATCAATTTTAGAGATTCTAATTCAGTTTTTGGATCTAGCTTTGATGTGGAAACTAATCCCTTGGAAGGAAGAGGCTTGTTTAATTGGTTAGTTGGGAGTTCAAACTTAGAATGAACCTCGGGTTTCTTTTTAATATTCACTAGGTAAATATCATATGGTTTTGTATCAACTCGAGCTATAAAGAATTTCCCTAGATTAAGGAATCTTACTCCTTGAAATAATGTAGATAGGATAGCATTCATCATATGAATCCATGGTCTACCAAGGATCATATTATAGTTGGTTTCCTTGTCTATAATATAAAACTCAGTTATAATGGTCTTAGGCCCAAGAGTGACGGGGATAAATATAGTACCAATGGATGTGTCCTTAAGGCTATCATAACCCCTTAGCGTGTTTCTAGTAGAAGAACGATTTGTTTCTCCATACCTATATATTTTGTAAAAAAAAAAAGGAACAATTTTAATGAAGCTCCATCATCAATCATCACTCTCTTGACATAGTTATTATAGATCCATACTTACAAATACAATGCAGATCACCTCTCCGTGCTAATTTGGAATATGTAGGCATCTTATTAATGTCAAACACAAATCTATTATCTCTCTCATGTTGTCCCAGAGGATAGACATCAAATTCTATGTGGTTAATTTTAGCCTCCGAAAGAGGTGTGACAAGTACTAAGTGACCAAGAACTAAAGCTTCTAGCAAATCAGATTGTGAGCTAGGAATTCTTCAAAAAAATGTAACAAGGAAATGTGAGAAAAGGTCTTGGTGAGATCTGTGATCAAATCGTAAGCCCCATCGGCTTAGGAACTACATGTGAATCATCTTTCACCAAGGGATACATGGGGAGAGGCTACGACATGTACTCAAGAGTATGGGTAGTTACATGGACTTTTATTTCTATCTCGAAATCAACTAAACCTACGAGTTTAGTCCGATTCCTTTGATCTAAGTTAGGAGAAACTCGGGGATCAAAGTGGATGTAGATGCTTCTTATCTTGGGTTCCTATAGGAATGCCTTTGTTGGCACCCTACATATTATCTTTCTTGTTTTCAGGGAATTTTGGGTAAGGGTTTCTATAAATCCTAAGGGTAGCATTTTTAGAGAGAGAAGTCTCATATGAGTACCTTGTGAATTTCTTACAGGGTTGGTGAGAATATGTCAATAAAGAGTTCCCTTTGATCTTCTAGAAGCCTTTGTATAAACTTTTTGTAGTCTCGACAAGACCGAACATCATGGACGATCACTCTATGGAATCCACAATATAAATTAGGTTCATAATCCCTCGATCTCTAGTTTTGGTTTTTTTGTGGTCCATAATTTTGATTTTTATTTTGATATTGATTATTGTAATTATAATTTAGAGGTCTTTGGCATGTTGAGTTATGGAGATTAATTGTTTCACAAAAAGCATGATTTACAAACTTTTAGGTTTACATAGTAACCAGCGTCAGTTGGGTAACTGACATCGATCACCTGAGAGTAACTGACATCGGTCACCTAGAAGCAACCGACATCGGTTGGGTAACCGACATTGATTACCTGTGTGTTTAAGTTTTTATTTTAGACATAGGATTAGATCCAACCTTTGATTTAAAGGTGATATAAAGGTTCTAAATACATAGCTAAGATGCCCTAAGTTTGTATATGCCTATATAAGCTAGAAAACTAGGGTTAGATAAATAATTGAGTAAGAATGTTGATTCTACTTGGTTGAGAGGATGAAGAAGAAGAAAAAGAAAAAAGGTTGCATGAAGACAAAGCTCCCATGGAGAGAATCTTTGACGGAAGTAAATGGAAGGTACATCTAAATGGTGAGAAGAGGGTAATGTCTTCTATTGTATTTCCTTTGTATTGTTTTGTCTCAATGTAATGGCTTGCATAGTATGCAAAGCACATAGAATTTATTCTTATAGATCCACATGTTGTTGTGATATCTTGTATTGTAGATCCATGAGATCATGTTATATCATTTATCTATATAGATCTAGTATTGTAACTCATTGGATAGCTTGTGGGTACATGATAGTATCCAGATATTGTAGAGGAGGTTGTCTTCTTGTTTGCATAGGTTGATGCAGTGATGGAGGAGAGACTTACTTCTTGGTGCACAATTATGGTTGTACATTGGTAGACCCATTTAAGAAGTCTTGTTTACATATTCATAGGAGAGCTTAGTTGAACAGTTCGGAGATGCAAAGTAGTTCCTAGAATGTGAGATCTGGTGGTGGTTTGGAGGCACGGTTGTAGTGCAATCATGTAGATCCATTTAGAGCTTTGGAGGAGGAGATACTCTTGGAGAGATACATTTTACTCTTTTATGGAAGATTTGGTTTGTACTCTTGTTCATTATAATATATTGAGATCTCTATCTTTGGTGGACATAGCCCACATTGGGTGAACCACGGTACATGTTGTGTTATGTGTGTGTACTTTTTTTTTATTTAGATTTTCTAGTATATGCTTCCACTGTTGTAGATTTTGGGGAATTTTCTACTTCCACATTTGCATGATTTGGTTTGTTATTGAATCATAGCATTATTCCACAGTTAAGTTCCCAACAACTGGTATTAGAGTGATGGTTTTAGTTTTCAGAGCAAGGGTTTGCTTCAAGGTTTTATTAGTGGTATTACTGACAATTTTATGAGAGAATGGTTTTATTTTTTTTGATGTGTAAATCACAGGGAAATATTTAATATCAAGTGGGAGATGGAAATGTAAGGTTGCTAGAAAATGACAGTGACCAACATCGGCATGCTATATTGATGTTGGAATTGTTCCTTATCGGATGTTGGCAAGGTGAGTATTGTCGGTTAGTTGGACACCGTTGTCGGTGACTGTTAAATAGAAAATCACATATCTGAAGAAATTTGAGAAGATGCAGTGAATGTGTCTTGATTGCTGATGTGTCCCTGGTTCTTGGAGGCACATGCATATTGGTCAGATTGTAGATCTGGATTATAGAGGTATGGTTTTGTTATCTTGGTATTGTAGTGCTTATATGTTTTAGTTGCACATGCATGTTTAGGATTGCAGATCTGAGTAAGAGATAGAGGAGTAGTTATGCATCCTTGGTGCAGTTAGATGCACGGGCTTTGTTAGAGAGGAAGAATATAATAGCATAGAATGAAGACGAGGCTTCCATCAGAGAGGCAAGTACTTCAGTTGAAGATGCGGGTGAGTGTCTTGGTGTTAGTAAGGTGATGTATTTCATCTTATTACATGTATTATTACTTGTAAAGTTTTGTGTAATATTTGGGTGCTTCTTGAAATGATTGGCTCAACACAACTATCAGATTTGGTCAGATTAGGCACCTAGTTTTGTGTACTACGCCAATTTGTGGCATTGTATTTATTCCAATAGCACCGACATCAATCGCTGAATCGACAAAGTGGTCACAGAGGGAACCAAGATGCGGTCATAAGGACCGAAATCAGTCTCTGTGTGACAAGAAGTCTCAGTATTGTGTTTTTGGTAGTAGAAGAGGGTATGAAAGGTTTAGTATCTAGTTTGGAGGATAAGGTTTCTTGCACATAGTGTATAGGAAGAAATAGAGTAGATCACTTCAATGTTTGAATTAGAAAGAGGATGGAGTTGGCTCGGTGAGTCCAGTGAGACTTGGGTCAAATTCAGGTATCTCTATATGGTTCATGTTTTATTTATTTCATTTGAAGCAACTAGTATTATGTTTGGATTGTGTGCATGAGTAAAATATGCACCATGGATATTTGGTGAGTTTGAATTTTATTTCTAGGATGTGTTGGAATCTTAAGGACAAGGGTATCTAGTCTAAGGATGATATCCTTAATGAAAATTCATGTTTAGACATAGTTGCAGGTAACAAGAGATGTTGAGTACACATGGATGAAAAGAAGGTGGTTTAGCCTACTTCACAAGAAGTACAAAACTGTGATGTAGAAGTATTCTTTGATAAGAAGGGAATTAGTTTTATATTTTATTTCATCTATTTTATTTCTCATTGATATATATTAGAGATTTTGAGCTTGGTGATTAGAGGCAGTGCGGGGAGTTCATGTTGAGTGGGAGAAAGCCATGGTTGTTGGAATTGCAGGTTGGACACATATGCACGTGTGGAGTGAGAGGAGAATGCTACTATTCAAAGTGGCATGAGGCACAAGTTGTTTTGGAGGAAAGTCACGGTTTTGTAGGTATTTTGTGTTTAGTGCATGGTGACATCACTTCTAGTTTTATTTTGTAGTGCCTAGATATCCTTATGGGATGGAAGTTGATGGTTGTTCAGTTGGGTTAAGAAGAGAGAGCAATGTTTTAGAGTTTGAAGGGTGAAAGAAGGAAAATTTGTTTATTACGGTCATCATTATTGGTAGGCAATTGATCGGTGTCGGCGGGATCTTCGTAGTCGGTTGGGTTACAGGTGTGACAACAATGTGTATTTACAGTTTATTGATGTTCCCTTGTTTTATTTCATCTTGGATGGTTGTGCAGTATGTTGATGACATTTTTGTTGGTATTTTCACTAGTTATTAGTAGCATGGTTAGCATGGTTGTTGTTGTTGACATTGATTAGCACAGGATTCATGTGTGGCCTTGGAGTTAGTCAATGAAATACTTGGAGCTTTTGGAGATCTTGGTGATATGGATGGATGTACATGGTGTTTTTATACATGTGGTAAGATTATGTTTTGTGAGTCTATGATGTAGATATTTTTTTTTCACATGGATTCCTATGAGCATGGTTTAGATTCCCTTGAGCATGAGTAGGGGATGTTTGTATTTCCTCTTATTACTATGTTACTCCATGATAGATATGTTTTCTACAGATGGTTTTCTTGGACATGCAAGTTGTTTATGCAGGGTTGAATTTATAGAATGCAGTGTTTGGATTCTTTAAGTTATGCAGGTGTTATGGATTGATCACCCACTAGTTGCATGTAGAACTCATTTGGGTTTTCTTTACCTAGGATCTTGTTTTTCTTATGCATATTCCAGTTTGACTTGTCTTTGGTCAGTTGCATTGGTGGTTGCATGGAGACATGGATAGATGGTTGGAGAACATGGTTGGTTTTATAAGTATGGTTATGGTTGTAATTGAAGCTCAATATTTCAGTTTGAGTGGGAGATCTTACAAGTGTGTTAGTCATGGTGGCTTGGTTATATGAGAGGCTTGGTGTTATGATTCAATGGGAGCTTGATGTATGGATAGATCATGTATCATGGATCAGTAGTATCTTCATCCAGGTATATGGTAAGTCACGGTTTGTTATCTTCTTGGTTTTAAAAGATGGTTTAATCTTTCTTATTTTTGAGAGAATTTTTGAAGTAAAGAATAGTTGGTCTTCATGGTATGTAGAGGACGGTAATGTACAAGTACATGTTCAGCAATTTATCTCCAAGTGGGAGATTGTTGAGTTGTGGAGCTAAATTGCTTCACAAATAGCATGATTTACAAACTTGCAAGTTTACACAAAGAATAACTAGAGTCCATTGGGTAATAAGCGTCAATCACTTGGGAGTAACCGACATCGGTTGGGTAACCGCAGCATCGGTCACCTAGAAGTAACTAGCATTGGTTGGGTAATCGGCATCGGTTGGGTAACGGCATCGGTTACCTATGTGTTTATGTTTTTATTTTAGACACAGGATTAGATCTAACCTTTGATTTAAAGGTGATCTAAAGGTTGTAAATGCATAGCTAAGGTGCCCTAAGTTTGTATATGCCTATATAAGCTGGAAAACTAGCGATATTTAAATAATTGAGTAATAATATAGATTCTACTTGGTTGAGAGGATAAAGAAGAAGAAAAAGAAAAAAATATTGCATGAAGACAGAGCTTCCATGGAGAGAAGATGGACAAAAGGAAATGGTAGGTACATCTGAATGGTGAGAAGAGGGTAATGTCTTCTATTATATTTCCTTTGTATTTTTTTCTCAATGTAATGGCTTACATAGTATGCAAAGCACATAGAGTTTCTTCTTGTAGATCCACATGTTGTTGTGAGATCTTGTATTGTAGATCCATGAGATCATGTTGTATTGTTGGTCCATAGATATCTAGTATTGTAGCTCATTGGATAGCTTGTGGGTATGTGATAGTATCCAGATATTGTAGAGGAGGTTGTCTTCTTATTTACACAGGTTGATGCAATGATGGAGGATAGACTTACTTCTTGGTGCATAGTTATGGTTGCACATTGGTAGACCTATTTTATAGGTCTTGTTTGCATATTCATGGGAGATCATGGTTGCACGTTTGGAGATGTAGTATTGAAAAGACATAGTATTTCCTAAGGAAAATACACACATAGGGTTCGTGCATAGGAGCAAGTGCATTTGAAGGCATGGAAAGATAGGAAAGGAAATGCGTGCCAAAAATAAGTTGACTCAGGACTTAGCCATTTTTATGGATATAGACTATTTTTGGAGATAGTGTGCGGAGCACACATTGGGATGGAGACTTGTGCGACACACAAATGGTATTTTGGGAACAAGTGACTGATAAGCGCCATGCATGAGCTTGATTTAATAATAGGATTACTTCTTCTAGTTAACTATAGGATGTCTATTACTAGCGCACTTGCATGTGTGCATGTTATTGTAAAGGTGCATGGCTATTATCAACATGTGACCTATTTTGAGAAGTGTGTAGGTAGTGAAGGGAAAGTTCCCACCCCTATAAGTATGTATTGAACTATGTAGTTTAGTAGTGGTGAATTATTGTAGAGTTATGTTGTTAGATATAATGTGTGCATGACTTATGGTGATACTTTATAATGTTGTAATGGAGTATGTTGGTTGGATGATTGTGTTAAACATGACTGTAACTAGTTCTTGTATAGTTGATCTTATTATAGTTATTGTTTAATTCATGATTCTCTAAGATCTAGATCTGGAATATACTTTGTGGAATGTTTATGGTTATTTATGGTTCTGAATATGCTTTATCTTCATCACACTAACATCTTGCACAAGCAACTCTAAAGAGGGGTCGGGTACCTTTACACTTTTTGGGTGAGCACTCACTCAGCCGGGGTGATGTGCTAGTACGTCTGGGTTTTATACAATGGATTCTAGGCTGCATCATTGGTTCTATTGTTGGGACCTCTTTTTCAGTTGTTTTTCAGGATGGTTCATGATAAAGACATACCGGTTGAGCTTAGCAAGTGTTGAGGAGTGGATTAAAGATCTGGAAGAAGAGTACATCAGAGGTTTAACACTTGGATTTAAGTTTGACACACGCACGTGGGTGGAATAGAATTTGTATGATTTTTATATGAGATCTTATTTGTTATCTTTCTGGTAGAGTATGCATAAGTGGCTAGTTGCTTATGCATCTAAAGTAATTGGAGGCATCGCACACTTTTTTTTGGACGGAAGAATTTCAAGCCCTCATGATGCTAACTTGATTTGGACGTTTGTTGTGGATACTTGGTTCCGTGGTGTTTTGAATAGCTATATTTTGGGGTACTTAATTTCCAAATACTCATGCCCGGAGGTAACTAAGTTCTAGTTTTTACGTTATTCTAGGGGAACTTATTTGTAAGGCATTCCACTAGTAATCAAAATCTTGATGGTAACCATGAACTTGGAAGAAAAATCGATGGCTAGCTAAACCCCACCACATGCGGGGCAGGAGAAGGTTTAGTGAAGGATGGCGTAGCTAGTGGTAGAGAGGTAGCAAGAAGAAAGGTGGCTTAAGTACAATGAGGTGTGCGAGAGGGAGATAGAGAAGTAGTGTGATATTGCAAAGCATATGGCATTGAGGAGAGAGATGGATCATGAAGGATTTGGAGCTCACGTAGAAGGCATGGAGCCAGAGCATCTAGAACTCCCCATTTGGGAAATCATAATAAGGAACCCTCCTTGGCCTCACATGGGAGGGCGCCGTAAAGATGATATGGGCCACAAGCACACATTTGAATCTACCCGGAAACCTAGCCCTTGCTCTTAGTTTTCCAATATCTAGTACAACCAGTACTCAACAATCTATTTTGGGCAGTAGGAGAGCAAGAGTAAGTTAGATAGCAAGTACATCTATGGCTAGGTAAATGTATTCTTTGTTTCTTAGAGTTACCTTCTCAGCACATCGTCGATGCGTAACTCAAGCACATGTAATTTTTGGACTCACTTCTGGGAGTAGTACCACCTCGTAGATTGTAGGAGTTCATTTTAGTACCACTATTTGGACACAGGGAAGTATATCCACTATTCCTCTTTCGGCTACATGTGGAGGATTAATGGGCATAGGTGGCTCTATTTCTGATTAATCTAGTGGTTTTGGAGGCAGAGGTAACATAGGAGGTTTTGGATCAAGTGGGAAAGGTCCTCATCAACCCCAAAATATTTACATGGAGATATATCTCCATCTTCCAGAGTATAGTGGCATGGAAGATGTTATTGAACATGTGCACATGTGTGAGATACTATGTGGCGCACAAAAGGAATTACGGATTCTCGAGTGCAAGGTAATTTATTTTTCAAATACATTGCAGGACACACACACAATTGGTACAAGAAGGTTGACCCTAAATAGAATTACATATATTATGCAACATTAAAGGATGTTTTCCTTAAGGATTTTCACATCCCGAGTTTGAGCAGAGAAAAGTATAAGTGCACTCAAGGATATTAAGCAGGGAACTACCGAGAGCATTCGAGAATATGATGCATGTTTCAAGACACATTTGTCTACACTTTCTTATGATATTCATGCAATCAGCATGTGCAAAGTGGTTTTTGGGGGCTTGATCACACCTTTTAGAAGAGCGGTGTCATATAAGAAATATACGGACCCACGTGAAGCACTTGAAGTCACTTTATGTGCTAAAGAATTTGGGAGTATAAACACCGGAGTTATCCCATTCTGGAGGCACAAATTGTAGCTATGGGAAAGCAAAGTTGGACATACTATGAGAAAATTCATCACATGAGATGTGCACTAGGATTTGGTGTACAGATTGTGAAGTGGAAGGGCACACTTAGGATATTTTTTCCCACATATCAGTGTGTTCATTGTTGCTATACTATGAGATATGTCATTTGGACCATGATGCAAGTCGTTTCCCATTATTACAACACACGATAAGAAATAATGTCTCTTGATATTATAAGATTTTCGATTCATGACTCACAATAAAAAAACTCGTAGGTTGATTGGTCGATCCATGATGCCATAGATATTGTGTGTGATGATGAGTATCAAATAACTTTAAAGTAAAAATGAGCGCTATGATCATAAACATGCTCAAGTACACTATGATTGGAATGCAGAGCACTTTAAAGGAGGTTGTGGTAGAGGACGAGGATACTATGGGGATTAGGGGCTAAGGTCATGGTGGTGGATGAGGTGAGTGCCCTCGCGGAAATGTGTTTTACATGTGGTTCTCCGACCACTACAGTGAATGAATGTCCTCAAAATATTACTTTTTTTTTGTGGGAAGAGTCACATCTATGAGGAATGCCTATAATTATATGAGCATCTTAGCAAGCAACATAAACAAGAGAACAAAGGTGCAGGGATGGTTAGAATATAGCATGCCATAGAAAATTGGTGAATTCCAAAGTTGGCACCAGAACCTGAGGTATTACCTATGAAGATTACTACACATGCTGAAGCCACGCGCGCTAGGAAAGCATTATAGTAGAAGCTTACCATCACTAAGGAGGAATTTTTACATACAAGGTACCTTGATCCTACACATCAAAAGGAGGTTTATCAGGAGACCATGGAGGTACTTAGAAATCTTTAGGGTGAAATACAATGTTTAAAAGAATAGTCACGAAGTTAGAACAAAAGAAGGAACAAGAGAGGAAGTCCAATGGATATTGATGACGTAAAAGAGGTATTCAGGATGTTGCACTAGAGAATCTCATTCCATTATTAGGAATTGGCTAAAAGGAAACACTCAGTACAAGTATTGAAAATGGATAGCAGATATTATATGCTAATCTTCCCCCTTATAGCTTGGATTATGATAAGGAGATCACTCTAAATGTTGTTGTGGATGGGTGGCTTTTGAGCAATATATTGATTAACACAGTGTGCAAGTTAATGTGCTTACTTTAGATGTATGGGTATACGAGATGGGTAGACCTCCATTGCAGCCATCCTCTAATGCATTGTTTATGGCTAATCAAACTAAGGCCACTCCCATCAGAGTTTTAAAGGATGCATCCATTACTATACAAGGGGCCAAGTTCAATGGAGAATTTGAGGTCTTAACATTGTAGAAGTAGAAAAATTCCCATCTCTACTTGGGCACCCTTGGTGTTATGCAAATAATGTTGATCTATGGTTCAACAAGGGGTATATAAGTTTTGAGAACAAGGAAGAAAGAGTGATTATCCCTTTGACAGATGGGAAATCTACACCTTATGTTGAACCTTTGAGTGAGGAATACCTAAACAAAATTTATGTACACGTCATTCGGGACCTGGAAGTACTTGAGCCATCTAAGGAAGGAATCCTCCAGTGGGAAGATGCACAGTCTATTAGTGATACTACAAGTATTTCTTGTGATAACTAGGCGCATGGCACCTATGAGATGGTTGGGCGTGAAGTAAGAAGCACATTTGCATGGAGAAAACCTCATTATGTTAGGAGGATAGGTAACTCTGTACCTTGGTATACTGGAGAAGGAGACCCTATGGTATTTTCGCATGTCATGGAGAAGCAATGGACAAATCAAGTGGAAATAATAAATATGTTAGTGTATACCCCGCATGGGATAGTAGCGCATTGGTGGATTGTTCATAGGATAATCTCATATAATGGAGTGAAGTCAAATTTCTCTAACCCACTCGGTTCTTCAGACAAATGCACCTACTCAAATCTACATGTATCATGGTAATCAAGATGTTCAGCACCATGTTCAGTAGTGTGAGAGACTATGGAAAAAGGGGTAGGAACCTTTACCACCTTTACTATGGGTGCACAAGTTTTATTCCACTTTACAAGGCTGCACATGTGTTTGGTATGTTTATGGAGCTGGATATGGAGATTGGAAATTAGTGGGATTGATTATAGGAGTGACTTAGAATTTTGACTACTTCTCTACTAAACCTCCGGTGGAAGAGGAATTAAGGGTTATAAAGTGCTTAACTATGGGAGACAGTGCAAAGGATGAAGAAATCATTCAAGATTTTATTAGTGAGGTAGAATCAAGAGCGCATTTTGATGAAGTAGAAGAGATAGATGCCACACTACTTAAGTGTGCTTGCTTTTGTGATAAAGAAAAAGGAAAGATGGTCTACATAGTGGATGATGAAGAAGTAGAAAATCTGGATATAGATCATTTAGTAGTACGTGTGAAGTGTTCGACAATGCAAATAAGAAGGAACACGCCTATCAGAACCTATGAAGACCAATAAAGTGAACATTGGCATGGATGTTGAACCTAAGGAGGCAATAATCGGGGATTATTAGTCTGATTCTGAAGTGGCAAAGATAATTGAATTACTACGTTATTTCTAGGACTTATTTCCTAGGGGCTACCATGAGTTAAAAGTAATACATGAGTCATTAGGGGAGATGAATATTAAGCTAAAAAGGAAGGTGCAAACCCGGTTAGAAGAGACCTTATAGGATGAACCCTAACTCGTGTGTAAAAGCTAAAGAAGAAATTGACAAAATGTTGAAATATCGGGTATCATTAAGCCTCTAGAAGAGTTATAATGGGTTAGCCCCATGGTAATCAAGATAAATAAATATGGTTAGATTAGGATTTTTGTGCATTATAGGGAGCTGAATGTTGTGTGTGTGATTGATCCTTTTCCAATGCCTTTCACCGAGGAAATATTAGAATGCAGTAGGGCACAAAGTTTACTCTTTCACAGATGGATTTTCGTGGTATCACAAAGTTAGAATTGCTCAGAGGATCAAGAGAAAATGACTTTAACCACTGCGAATGGGGATTTTTTACATATATTGTGATGCCCTTTGCTTTGAAAAATGTGCCTGTTGTATTTACATGCATATTTGTTCAAGCATTCTAGGATTTTATTCACAAATTCTTACAGGTTTACTTGGATGATTGGATAGTATATGGGCTTGTTAAGGATCATTATGACAATTTGTGCTTAATGTTTGAAAGATGCTAGATAGTTAAGCATCTCTTTAAACATCAATAAGTGTGTGTTTTCTACACCTTTTGGAACTCTGTTAGGGCACATCATCTGCAAGGAAGGTTTGTTAGTAGATCCAACTAAGGTTGCAATTATTGTAGGCCTGGAGGAGCCTACTAGTTAGAGTGAGGTGTGTGGATTCTTGGGCCACATAGGGTATTACAAAAAAATTATCAAAGGATATGCGAATATTTTTACACCCCTAGAAGAGTTACTAAAAGGAAAGGGGACATTCTATTGGGAGAACCGCAACATCACACATTTGAGGCATTAAAGGAGAGACTTACTACAGTGCATATTTTTCATTTTCCTCATGGAACTAGCCATTTCATGTACATGTGGATGCCTCTGGCACAACCATTGATGCAATGTTAGCTCATCCTGGAGAAGGTATTATAGATCATCCTATCTATTTTTCTAGTAGAAAGTTAAATCCTACATAATAGAATTACACAACTACAGAGTGCGAGGCCTTCAAAGATCTACGCACTGCATAAATTCAGACAATATTTGCTAGCAACACCCTTTGTATTTTATATTGATCACATGACATTAAAATACTTGGTAAAATATCGTTTTTAAGGGCGTATATGTCGATGGGTGATCTTATTCCAAGAATTTGACTTTTAAAGTAATGGTAAAACCAGTAAAAATAATTATGTCTCGGACCACTTATCAAGGATTCAATTAGGGGAGGACAAGCAGACAATTGAAGATACAATTCCATATGCACATTTGTATAGGTTACATCGCGCGCCTTCATAATTGGAGGATATTGTTGTCTTTTTACATATAGGTATGGTGCCAAAAGGAATGAAATCATTAGAGAAGAAACAACTTGCAATTCATGTTACACCCTTCATGTTGATCAGTGGTGACTTATACAAACTAGGCCGAGATGAAGTATTGCGTCGATGTGTACTAGAGCATGAGCACATAGATATCATAAAAGAGGCTCATGGTGGTATTTCAGGTGGGCACTATGTAGGTGATGCCACCATGCGCATGAAATATTCTACTCACTAGATTATGGTGGGAGACTCTTTACAAGGATTGTAAAGAGTATTGTAAGGCATGTGATCACTTTTAGTGCCTTGGAAAACCTAGGAAAAGAGATGAAATCCATTTTAGGCTTAATGCTAGTGAAGAACCCTTTGGGAAATGGGTTATAGAATTTTTGGGTCCTATTTTCCTAGCCATGTGTAGAACTGGATCGCACTATATCATCACTTGAAAATATTATCTTACTAGGTGGGTAGAAGCAGCACCTACAAAGGATTGTATACAACTACATCAGCCAAATTCCTATGGTAAAATATTCTTACTAGGTATGGATGTTTGTTGAGCTTGACAAGTGATAGGGGAAAACACTTATTGAATGAGATAATCAGGATATTGTTGGATGAATTTATGGTTGTGCACCATAAGACTACACCTTATCATCCTCAGGAAAATGGCACTGTGAAGGCCTTTAACAAGATATTGAGCCAGACCTTGAAAAAATTGTGATGTTGGAAGGAAATATTGGGATGATAAAGTTTTTATTGTGCTTTGGGCGTATAGAACAACCTACAAGAGGTTGAATAAGGCCACACCTTTCGATTGGTGTTCACACAGAGGCAGTTCTTCTAATGGAATTCATGTTACCATCATTGTATATTACGCGTGCTGGAGGTCTAGATGATGAGAAAACATTAGAAGAAATAATTACAGAGTTAATATAGTTGGATGAGAGGTGCACCATAAAGCACGTTGGATTAGAAGCAAGAAAAGGCCAGAAGAAGGCATGGCATGACAGAAACATTAGGAAGAAGAAGCTTGAGGTTGGACACATGGTAATTCTTTATGATTCTAATTTTGTGCGCCATCCATGAAATTTTAAGGTGCATTGGTTGGGACCGTATGTTATCACTCATATACTTGAATCAGGTGCTTGCTAGTTAGAGGTTCTTGATGGAATACGGTTACCTAGTTACTTTAACGGGAGTAGGATGAAGCCCTACTATAAATAAGCCTTCTTGGTGTTTGTAATAAGGCAATATTTCCATTTAGTATAGGTTTCCCTTTCTGTATTTCTTTTCATGTATTTCCTTCTTTTTCACTATGCTTTGTCAATTTAGTTTGGTTTTTTGTGTAATAAGCACGTTTACGCACTGGAAGCTAATTACAATCTAAATTATTTTTATGCGCACAGAGACCTTTGCACATACCATTAGTGTGGGGTGGTTATTATTTGTTATTCACAAATGGGTACACATGAGAGCAAACTATTACATGTGTTATTCAATTATGGAAAGGAGCTACTAGAAAAGGAAATTGCTTCTAAAGAAGACCATAGATGGAAATGAATGAATGAACAATATAACATGATGTAAGCAGAATCATGGAAACTAGTACTAAAGGGGCAGTAGCAAAGGTACTTAGCGCATGCATGGAAGTGGAAAAAGAGAATTTTGTAGCTTAAGGTAGGAAGGTGCGCTAGAAGGTTATAGCTGGGGTGCAAAGGTGTACCATGCAGAAATTGGGAAAATGGTCAATTAATGAATGGATTGGTGGTAGGTGAAAGAATAATAAATGCACTAAATTTTTGAAAATCTATATAAAGACGTCATACAGGTTCATTTTAACCTTTATGATCACAAGAGTTCAGTGAGTGAGCTAAGTGTGACAAGCCAAGCCAAGTGAATCGTATTGAGGTGCGAAAGATACAAAACTAGACGTGGAGAGCAAATTTATACGCGAAGTGGCTTGCTTGCATCCCCATTAGTGAAGGATTTGAGCGCATTAAAAGCATTGAAAAGGAGATAGGGCATGTGGTTTTAAGCTAGGGCACATGATTTCAAGCTAGGGTTTGAGCTTACTCAATACAGAAGACAAAAGGTGGGATTTTTACAATGGCACCAAAGAAAGCACCTACAACAGGCACAAAGGGAAAGAAAAAGGTGGAGGTTGAGGTTGAAGTTGCACCCGAGAGAAAATTTTCAAAAATGTAGTACCTAGAAGGAGTGATAGTTGGACGGGATTGGGATTCCCACGTTTGTCGATGCAAATTAAGTGATTACAATCACCGCACCACCGACAACAGGGGAGAATTAGATGCGTTGTTGAACAAGAAGACCAACAAGCACACGGTGGATGATATGCTAGTATATGATGATGTTGGGGAGAAGTTTCTTAAGAAGGTAGGGGTTTATTAGTTATATGAACTCCCATATTTTGGAAAACTAGAAGCTTTATACCAATGGCTTATGAGTAGATTCCATGAGGAATTTTTCTATTTTGTTGGATGGAGGGTAAGGATCACAACAGCCCTGATTGCCACATTAATAGGACTGAAAGGCACAAGGACAAATATTATGAGTGATCTGACTGATAAGGTAGCTATTATAGCCACCAGCAAGGAGTTAGGATACTCCAAAGGTCCACACAGAATGGACATAGACAAACTAAAGAAGTATCCTATAGTACAGGCAATCACGCATCTGCTCACAAAGTTAAATGATCAAGAGAGATGGTCACAGGTAAACACAATGTGGCTACATATTGCAAAGAAAATGTTAGAGGATGAAATATAAAGCTTGGCCGGATACATGGAAACTATTATGAGGAATTACGTGTAGGTGAGAAGAAGTTTTTGCCATCCTACTATCCCTTATTTTGTAGAAATTGGAGTGCCTGATGGGCCAAAGAACAAAATTTGGGAATACCCCACTGAGAATAAGTCCCTCACGGAAAGGTTCGAGAAATATTTATGTGAAGGATCAATGAGTGTCTTGTTCAAGAAAAGGGAATAAATGTGGTATGAATGACTTCATGCGGCGTTTGAGGAGGAATGGTGCATTCCAAAGGAACTACCTTCAGTAGTAGGAAAGGAAGTACAGTTCATGGTGTATCAACATTTCTACATCGCGTAGTTTTCCATGAAGGATGGGACATGGAGTCCATGGTGAAAACTTCCCTATGCCTTCACAGCACACTACTTCCAGGCCTCAATTCATAGATTTACTGATGCGTGTCATCTAAACTTCAATGCAGACAAGGTAGATTGTGACTACCACACTCTCAAGAAAACATATGTATATCCAAGTTGGTCTACCTACATTGAGAGGCTCATTTAGACATCATAAATATAAACCAGTAAGTTTGGCTATTAGGGACAATGGATCCATGCTCATATATCTTCATCTCAAGCCTAGGCTAGAGAATAACAAGTATGTGGAGAATGATTTCATGCTCCCAATGCGCCTAAGGGAAAACACACAATGGAGAATGTTCCAGCTCCAAAGCTTGCAATGAAAATAGAGGTAGACGAGGAAGAAGAAAATGAGGATAGTGGAGGCTTAGAACATAGAGGCTGGAGAAAGCCCACAGACATAGTGGAGAGTGAGCGTGTAGGTACTCCACCACTGGTGTAAGAAGGAGAATAGAACTTGGACATGGATGTAGTCTCCCGACGAACACCAATTTAAAAGGGTATTTAGAAGAACCATGACCCAAGGTGTAGGAACATCACATCCTATAAGAATATCACCTCGACTCTCCCCCGTAAAGAAGCATCGATAAGAAAAGAAGGAGAAATTTGAAGCTTAATGAGGAGGTGAGGAGTCCAAAGAGAGCATGTCTGGAACTCTAGTGTAACCAGAAGATGTGGAGGAGCCCAAGGATGAAGAAATTAAAGATGAAGAATAAGGGGTGAAAGAAGAAGAAACTGTGCACAAGAAAACCAACGTGCCAGTTACAACTCAGATAGGAGAAGGGCCAACTCCAAACCTTTGGAACTCAAGTTCCTAAGGGGCCAAGGATGAGGAGAAGTGAAGAATATGTTGTGCCAAGTATGGGCTATGCTAAGGACAAGAAAAAAATTTTGCACGGTTTCAGAGCACAATGGACCTTAAGGAGTTATATGGGTGGGATTTGATGGACCCAGATATGGCCACACTACACATGCAAGGAAATAGTTATCCTGGTCCATGCAGACTCACATGGACGAACCATATTTTTATGTGTGCGAAGAGTCTTGTGTCTCAAGGAGAGTAAAGAAGGCACCTCAGAGTAGGAACATGACCATAAAGCCCACACTTATGTCTAATGAGTAGGTCAACAATGCCTTAGTCAAGGTATCTACTGAGGTGGCATAGAGAAATATTGATAAGGCCGCCACCATTAGAGCATTGATGGAAGATAACAAGGATAAAATTGCGGAGATAGAGTGCTTAAAGGTAGATAAGGAGAGAGAATGGAAAAAGAATGAGGCCTTCATTAGCATGGCGGAGGATATTGGTGATTACATTCTGAAAGCAAGGCCTCATCTAGAACCAAAGGTACCTAAAAAGTTTCCTTCTACAATGCATTATTATGTACACACATTGGTTGATTTGGTGCTAGAAGATGGACCACTTAGAATTCCTACACCAAAGGATGTTGAACAAGAAGCAGAGAGAGATCAAGGGCCTCTATGGTCAGAAAAATTTCAATGTATGAGGCATTGCTTTAGACTTTGAAGGATGAGCTGAAGAAATCAGAACAAGATCAGAATTTGTGTGTAGCTCTAGAGGTAGTGATAAGAATCAAAAGTCTAGTTGAAGATAATGAAGTTCTGGTAGTAATGAAGGATGAGACTTTAGGGCATGCAGAAATATTGGCACTAGTAAAACAAAAGTGCAAAGCCCTTGCATCAGCCCAAGATCCGCATAAGGAGAGGATAGATGAGATTGGAAAGCTCATAAAGTGCAGATGATGGATCTTCGGAGGGAATGATGTATGTTATGGCCAAGGTTGTCTCATTTTGTAGAATGATGAGGAAAATATTACTCAAGATGAGTTGGATGCCATCTCTACAAACATTCTAGAGAAGATAAGGACCACGCTAGATGACTGACAGACATTGGAGCCTAAGATTAAAAGTGAATCTCCAGAGTTGATACTCCCAGTTGAAGAAGAGGAAGCTGTATAGTAAAGATCAATTCTTTTACAAGTGATTCTTTACATTCTTTTAATTCTTATTCTTTATTATTTGGAAAATCACAAATAATCCCCATTGTTGGGATGGTAATGTACTTTAGTGTGGGGTAATGTTGAGCAGACATAATATTTTCCTAAGTAAAATACACATATAGGGTTCACGCATGGGAATAAGGTGCATTTGAAGATGTGGAAATATAGGAAAGGAAATGCATGCCAGAATAAGTTGACTCAGACTTAGCCATTTTTATGGATACAGACTATTTTTGAGATAGTTTGCGAGAGCACACATTGGGATGGAGACTTGTGTGACACGCAAATGGTATTTTGGGAATGAGCGACTGATAAGTTCCATACATGAGCTTGAGTTAATAATAGGATTACTTCTTCTAGTTAACTATAGGATGTCTATTACTAGTGCACTTGCATGTGTGCATGTTATTGTAAAGGCACATGGCTATTATCAGCATGTGACCTATTTTGAGAAGTGCATAGGTAGTGAAGGGAAAGTCCCCACCCCTATAAGTATGTATTGAACTATGTAGTTTAGTAGTGGTGAATTATTATAGAGTTATGTTTGGATCTAATGTGTGCATGACTTATGGTGATACTTTATAATGTAAGAAGCTTCTATGTTTTATAGTGTTTAATGTAATGGAGTATGTTGGCTGGATAATGGTGTTAAACATGACTGTAACTGGTTCTTGTATGGTTGATCTTATTATAGTTATTGTTTAATTCATGATTCTCTAAGATCTAGATCTGGAATATGCTCTATGGAATGTTTATGGTTATTTATGGTTCTAAATATGCTTTATCTTCATCACACTAACATCTTGCACAAGAAAATCTAAAGAGGGGCTTGGTACCTTTACGTGCTTTGGGTGAGCGATTAGCTCAGTGGGTGATTTTCACGTGTTCTGGGTTTTATATAGTGGATTCTAAGCTGCATCATGTAGTAGTTCCTAGTTATGTGAGATCCGGTGGTGGTTTGGAGGCATGGTTGTAGTGCACTCTTAAAGAGATGCATTATACTCTTGTATGGAAGAGTTTTTGTACTCTTCTTCATTATAATATATTGAGATCTCTATCTTTGGTGGACGTATCCCACATTGGTTGAACCACATTACATGTTGTGTTATGTGTGTGTACTTTTTTATTTTGATTTTCTAGTATATGCTTCCACTACTATAGATTTTGGGGAATTTTCTACTTACACATTTACATGATTTGGTTTGTTATTGAATCATAGCACTATTCTCACAGCTTAAGTTCCCAATATGACATTGATATTGGTAATTTTTGGGAATTGGACTTAAACCTACCGAGAGGGAGGGTAACCAAGATCAACTACATTCTTGGAGGGAGCAGGATTATTATTCCTTTGACTATTTAAATTTTCATTATTATTATTTACATTAATAGTGTTCACAAAGTTTTTACTTCTTAGGTTGTCAATAATAACGTCGTCTATTGTGATACCATGGTTCCGATTGAGGACCTTGGGTCCTTGGTTGTTGTTTGAACCATTCTGAAAGTTTGAGTTGTTTTGGGTGGAGGTGACCAACCTCCCGTTGGGTCCATCATTATTACATCCTCTATAAATTTCCTCTTAGTCAATATGAAGTGTTCCCTCTAAAACTTCCTCATAACTCCAAAGATGAAACTTATGTGCTTGCTCCTTAGTCTCTCGATTAAGTGAGAGGAGGAATAAGTCACAAAGTTCCATTTGATCCATGTTTGGATCACTTGCAGAGAAGAATAAATATATTTTTGCCACCTCTCGAATGAAGTGAGTAGTGGACTCGTTCTACTCTTTCTTGATGTGAAAGAATTATCTGATCCCTATCCTCAATAGCTTGTTCATATCAAAATCCTTGATAAACTCATATACAAGTTTCTTAAAAGAATGTATAGAGGCTTATGGGATTCTATAATACCAATCGAGGGAAATCCCTTTGAGATTCTTTGGAAATATATTTGCAATAACCACATCCCAAGGGAGTAACTCTCTAATGAAATTAGTGTATGCCTTGATATGGGCATTGGGGTCTCCTTCTCCCTTAAACTTTGGAAGATTTGGAAAAGGTCGTGGGAGCATGACACATCATATTGTAAAGTCTAGAGGTTCTTTTAGATATTCATAGTAAGTACCCACTACATAAGATTCAACCATTGAAGATCCTTGATGGGGAGGAGGAGGTGGAACATGAGTTTGATAGGGTATGGTATAAGCATTGGTTGGGGCATAAGGAACCCCTTGTTGTGCATAAGGACAAGGGAAAGAGTACATATCCATCCAAGGAAAATTTTATTACATGTGAACATAAGGGGAAATAGCACTAGGATATGGGTTAGTGTGTGAAAAACTAGGGAACGTAGCATTTTCTAAAGGAATGGGATTCAAGAATGCACTTTTGGTTGAACCTTGTGTAGGATACACATAGGAAGAATGAGAGGACATTGCTAGCATGTCTAATCCTCGTAATGAGGTCACCATGGCTTGGAACACCCAATTAGACATGTGATGGTTGTTTTTATGGATGTTTGTGGAAGGGGTATAATTATGATTTTGAACATGATGGGAAGAGTTCCCTTGTGCCGGGAATTGCATAGTTTTGAAGCTTGGGAAAATTCTAACTCTTTGATTCTACCCACCGATGATTCGTTTTACTTCCTTTTAAATACCTCATCTCCTGTATTTTGTTTAATCCATGTGTACCCCGAACTTGTATTTCCTAGTTATATTCTGAACATTTCCACTATATCTTAAACTTATGGCACATTTATTAGTTAATATGATTATTACTAAGTTTACTTTATTTTGTGGATTATGGGTATGCATTTATTCTTCTAGATGCAATGTGATGTTAAATAGTTATTTGAATAAATGTCATCCTTGATTTCCAAAGAGTTGTTATGTGTATCCACTAACATGCAACCAAAGAAACTCATTCACAGTGTAGAGGTCTTTCGCAACAACTGATACGCAACAAAAGGCACTTGTCAGCAGCCAAGCACCTACAACCACATGAGGTCACACACATATATAAAGTTATGATTGTGGAGAGATTGAACAACATGGACACTTCACCTGAGCTTGCACATGCTGATTGAGAAGCAATTATGCAAGAAAGAATAAGATTCAACACCATCACTTGATTATGCGTTACAACTCAAACAAATAACTAGTTGATTGAATTTATAATGAATAATTTGTTGTTCAATCGATCAATTAGTTATGTAATTGTATTTAACATCTTTGAAATAGTTCTATTACATGTAAATTTTTAGATTTCTTGGCTAGCATCTTTTATTAAAGCCAATGTAACTCCTAGTATGAATCTATCTCTTCACACCAATGTTATAATGAAGGATATAAAAAGGAAATATTAATGTTGTAAAGGATACATAGAGGCAAATCAATCCATAGATAGAGATTTTGTTGTGTTCTTCCATTTGTAATCTTCATGATGATGAAATAAGAATATGAGTTCTATTAATTTGTTGTAGACACAGGCCTTAGGAGGGATTAGCACCCAAGGCAGGCCCACTTGCATTTTGCTAACCCTCTTCTTTTTTTTTTTCAATTCATTACATGGTTAGAATTGTAGCAGTTCCTTCCTTTATTTGTATTCTATTTTTACATGATTTTCCATAGCCATAGTATTTACTTTTCAGTTATAATCTAGTTTATTTCATTATTGTTATTTCCTAATTGTAGTGACAACAATTTACCTTTACACTCCTCAAACATCTATAACTGTGCATAAATCACTAACAATATTGAAAGTTTATGTCCCTAGGTCGATAATTAAATGATTGTAGAGTAATGAAAAATATATTTATTGTTGTAAGTTAATTTGCAACACCATTTTTAGCGTTGTTTTTGAGGATATTGTCAAGTTATAAAGTTTTTGAAGAGATTTTTCTTTCTTAGAGTAGGTTAGGTTTTAGGAAATTCACTTCAAACCCCCCAACTAATTTTTCATTAATAGATTTGAGTAGTTGATGTATGCACCACCCAAGGGATGCCCATGGTAGATTCTTTCTAATCCATAGGTAGCACAAATCTCTTCATATACCTCTGAGGATTCTAAAGAAGAAACCTTTGTACTCGGTTTTCTGTTCGAAGACAATCCTCTAAGTGACGGCTTCATAACTACTCCTAAGCATCGAGAGATGAAAGACAAAGTAAATCAAAATTCTAAAAATGGGGAAACCACCTTTGAGTTCCCCATCAATGAAAACAATTCAGTTGTTGGCATGAAGAATATTTCTCCCTCAGCTTTTCCCAACTTTCATAGATCCATGTCAGAAGACCCAAACTCCTTTCTATTTTAGATTGATGTTCTACGTGCAAGAGTTATGATTATATTACTCGATGCACATAGGCTGAATTTATTTCCTATTATACTCAAGGATGTAGCCTTGAGATGGTTCATGGTATTGGGAAGAAATGTTGTAACCATGTGGACAAAAATGGATGAGAAATTCCTCGATAAGTATCAAGATTATTGTAGACCAAGTAGCAAAGGAGGTGATGATATCTACAGAATGGCACAAAAAGAGGATGAAACATTGGAACACTATTTGGAACGGTTCATGTTCTGTGTTTTGAATTCAAGGCACACCAAACAACTACCTAACTCTCTCAGCATTACTTTTTTTTGAAGGGACTCGACGAGGAGGATGTGGATGTTTTGGAGTTGATAGTGCGGGAGACATTTCAAAAGCAACTTTTGCATAAATCTATGATGCCTATAAAAATTACTCAAGAGCTACTATGAAGAGGGTAATAAGTGTAAGATCAAGAGGTGGATCAGCTACCAAAATAATTGGGGACATATCCAAGTCAGAGATTGTCAACATGTTTAAAAACATGAAGTAGGATATTTTCAATGACATGGCTAATCAATTAGATTCTCTACATGCCAAAAATAAAGGAAGATGCGAAGATTACTCACAAATCTTTGTTATGCATGTAGAAGGAAGAAATCTGACTGTAGATGTAGAGAATTGGCCAACATTTCTCAAGAAAGGGAGGCTTCACCTGATTTCAATATGTTGGAGACAAAGGATGGGAAAGTTTTCTATATTTCTCAAAGAAAACCATGGCCACCGAGGTAAGGAGGTATGACACAAGATCCTATGCATTCATTTCAAAATTGGTCTAATAATTCATATATGCAACCCCCACCTTGGGATAACCCTCAAGGTTGGGCCCCATATCCTAACCAATACCAACAATAGTGGAAACCTCAATTCCAAGGCCAACCATAACAACAATGGCAACAACCTCCTCAATCATGGTAGTAACCTTGGAGAGGAGGGACAGTAGTGGAATAACCCACCTCCAAATTACCAACAATCTTATCAAAGCAACCTCCTATCTACAGCAACAAGCTTTGATTCCAAACCCCCAAGTAGGATCCTAACCAAAATCTACACAATTACCAACTTGATCAACACCTAACCTAAACAATAAAGATGCTCATCCATCCTATTCCACTAAACTAGCTCAATACCATACCTATTATGTTGATATCAATAATATTCATCTTTTCTCAAGAAGAGCACTTCCTCCACCATCTGGACCCACCATTACTGATATTTTTGAGGAACCACAGACCTTACAGGATGATCCACAACAACAATAAAAGACATTGCACGCTAACCCACAACAACTTGAGAAAAATTCCAGCAAGGGTAAAACACAGGGTAATGAGCCACCATTTCTTGAAAGGTTACAAGAAAATAAGACTGACCTCAAGTCAAAATCTGATTCTGATTTTTTCAATCAGCCAAAATACATTTGTGTCAAAATTCTGTTGATTCAAGCTATTAAGGGCATGCCCATCTATAATAAATTGGTTAAATATCTATACATAAAGAAACCAGGTAGAGAGAGGAAAGATCCAACTATTGTGCAGGTCATTAGAAAACTAGCTGATATTATGCTTGGGAACTCAATTTTTCCCAAATACATAGATCTAGGAAGTCCTTTAGTAAATGTCACAATCAATGACACAGTGATCAAGAACACACTGATTGACTTAGGGTAGAAATAAATGTAATGAAAAAAAAAAATTATGGATGACTTAAATATAGAAGGACTAAGACCAATAGCCATAGTTTTATAGCTTGCGAAATATCAACAATTAAGCTGAAGGAGTCTTGGAGGACATAGTAGTAGTGGTAGACTCTTGGGAGTACCCTGTTGATTTTATTGTTCTTCACCAAAAGAAAGTTTGGGAGCATATCCTATTATCCTAGGAAGACCATGGTTAGAAACTGCTAATGCATTCATAGGATGTCGATCTGATAGTATGATTATCTCTAATGGAAGTGCCACCAAAAAGCTCATGTTTTACCCCCTGTACAACCATTCAATGAAGAAGACCAAACCGTTTGGGTTGAAGATCCAGAAGAATATTAAAGCTCAGTTCAATAGCTCATGATATTGGAGAAGTCATGCATAATAAAAGGGAAAGAATAAGATGTTGTTCTTTCTAACTTCCTACAAAATAATTATGGGAAGAATGAAGAAGTAGATCGTAAATTATAATGTATAAGCTATCTTGAAAATCAAATCCTACCGCAACAAAGCACTATGAATGTTCTAGGTAAGAATTACATCCTCCACCAACTTCTTCCACATGATTTATTATTAAATTTTGTAAGCAATAGTGTATGCTCCATGATCGATATCTCTAAGCAAGTGTAAATTTCTCCGAGCAATCTACTTAATGTGAACAAAATATTGAGCATGTAGCAAGAGCATCTGTTAATTACTCTTCTACAGAAAAACAAGAAAACATTTGCATGGGACTATGGAGATATACATGGGATACACCCTAAGCTCGTACACATAAGATATACATCAAATACAGTTGCAAACCAATAAGATAGCCACAAAGAAGAATGAATCCAACAGTAAGGGTTATAGTGAAATAAGAAATAATAAAATTATTATATGTTAGATTCATATATCCAATTTCATACATTCAATGGGTGTCACCCCTCATCATTTTACCTAAGAAGAATGGAAAATGGAGAATCTGTGTGGACTATAGAGAGTTGAACACAACAACAAAGAAGGATCATTTTATGTTTCCTTTCATTGATCAAGTACTTGACACTCTTGCAGAAAGAATTTTTTTTTCTAGATGGCTATAGTGGCTACAACCAAATTCAAATTACACCAAAGGACCAAGATAAGACCACATTCATGTTCCCATGGGGAACATTTTCATATTCTTTTATTCCTTTTGGTTTTTGTAATGTACCTACAACATTTTAGAGAGCTTTTTTAGGAGTTTTTCATATCTCGGCCAATGATTTCATAGAGGTATATATGGATGATTTTGCAAGATATGGCAATACTTTTTGATGAAGCAATGAAGAACTGGAAATTTTTCTCAAGATATGCAAGGAGCGTAACTTGTCCTTAAGCAATGAAAAATACTACATGATGATGTATGAAGGAATAGTGTTGGGGCATTATCTATCAAGTTTTGGAATTTAGGTAGATCCAAAGCAAAAATATCTATGATTGTAAATCTGCCAACACCAAAGAAGAAAAAAGATGTAAGGAGTTTCTTAGGACATGCTGGGTATTACTGAAGATTTATATAGGACTCTAGTAAGGCTCAAAGCAGCACCATTATTTTTCCCTGTTGGGAAAATATGTTTCCTTTTAAGTGGAAAAATTTGAGGTCGCATTCCAGAATTTCAAGCAAATGTTGACTTCAAAAAGCACTGTGTTAAGATAACGAGATTGGAGTTTTCCATTTCAAATTCATATTGATTCCTCAGATCAAGCCATTAGAGTTTTTTTAGGACAGAAATATGGAATCCTAAACTACGTAATCTACTATGTCAGTAAGAATCTACATCATCTTGAACTCAACTATACAACACATGAGAGAAATAATTATTAACAAATCGTTTATGCTATCAATAAGTTTAGGCACTACATCACAAAGTTATCCAAAGATTCATTCATATTGATCATGCAGCAATTAAATATTTGATCAACAAACCAGTTGTAAGAAGAAGAATAATTAGATGGTTGTTACTCTTGTAAGAGTTTGATGTCACCATTATGGATAAGTCTGGTAAGGACAACGTTCAGAGTTAGTTGACGTTATTTCAAAAATATAGAACAATAATGAATAACAAGTAGTGGATGACTCTTTTCTAGATGAGCACCTATTTTCATTTCCACTAGGACACCCTGGTATGTTGATATAGCTAATTATTTGGTCTTAGGTAAAACACCTCCACACTATTTATATTCTAAAAAGAAATATATTGTTGAAAAAAGTGTGAATTTTTCTTGGATAGCTAGTTTTCTATTTCACACAGAGGCAGGATAATGTTATGAGGAGATGCATATATGATGAAGAAATATATGATGTCCTAAAATCCTGCCATAGTGAACCATGTGGAGGAAATTTTGTTACAAAAATAACAACACAGAAAGTATTGACAATAGGGTATTACTAGCCTACACTACATAAGGATGTAGCATTGTATACAAGAAGGTGTGATAAATGCCAAAGAATGGGTAATCCTACCAAGTCAGATGAAATGTCACTACAACCTCAGTTAGTATTGCAGTCATTTGAAAAATGGGGTTTGGACTTCATTGGTCCAATAGATCCTAAATCTCAACAGAAAGAGTACATTTTGGTGTGTACAAACTACCTCACTAAATGGACAGAAGTGAAATCACTGCCAAATCAAAAGAGTGAGAAAGTTTTAAATTCTTATATGACCACATTTTCACGAGGTATGGAGTACCAAGAGAAATTTTTCAGATCAAGGTACACACTTCACTACTGAATTTATTTTTGATCTAACTAGGGAATATAAAATCAAACACAGGAAGTCTACACCTTATCACCCCCAATCTAATGTTCAAGTTGAGGTAAAAAATAGGAAAATAGAATTCATCTTGACAAAAAAATTACAATCCATAGGAGAGATTAGGCAGATAGAATTCCAGAGGTAGTTTGGGCATTTAATACAACAAGATTTACACCATTAGAGCTTTTGTACAGTAAGATTGTTGTTCTCCCTATCGAATTTGAGCATAAGACACCAAGGACTACACTAGAACTAGGCATAGATTTGTCTGAAGCTCAAAGGTAGAGGATTCTCCAACTCAATGAGATAGATGAAATGAGGAGATAGGTTGTGCATAATATATAAGTTATACAAAAGAAAAGGATTTTTAGGAATTATAGAACAAATATGTGGAAACAATTCCTCAAATCACACAGCATAAGAAAACTATATAGTAGAAGTATACATGCGAAATATAATAGCATAAATAAATAATACACAAAAGGAGATAAGACAAGATTTAATGTGGTTCATCCAATGTGTGTTGTGTCCACCAAGAACTTGCTCATATTTTAATATCAACAAGATTAAAACAACTCTCACAATCTTATCTTAGTTATGAACTCACAATAGAATTCCAAAGATGTTAAACCATATCTAAACCACAATTGACACCCAATTGCTTAACCTTGATCACTCTTGATCACCTCTTGATCACTAAGACTTAATACCTCTTGAACACAAAAGATATCTTCAAGATACCCTAACACCTCTATTTATAGATTAAAATCCTTTAAGAATTCCAAAATCTGACCATAGAAGATTGAAATTCATGACCTTTCATCTTCCCATGGCTGGAAAAGAAATTGTCATAACCTTTCATCTTCCCATGGCTGGAAAAGAAACGTTCATGACCTTTCATCTTCCCAATTCAAACTTCACACTTTAATACCGATTTAAGAAGATCAAAAATAGGCTCCACACCCCAAAAATCTCCCACTTGAGACTGTTCCTACCGAGAAAAGTTCTCAAGCCTTCATTATTAACCATAAAGGCCAATCAAAGTTAAACATAACTTCAACTTATCCCTTGTGATTTCCTTGGTCATCATATCCACAAGATTCTCGAGTGGTATGAATCTTTTCCAACTTCAACTTATCTTCTTCCAAAGTTGCCTCGATGAAATGATATCTCAAATTGAATGTGCTTCATCCAAGAGTGAAAAGAAAATTTCTTCACTAAATGAATAATACTCTGACTATCACTGTGTAGTCTCCCAACTTCCTTCTTATGACCCAACTCATCAAGCAACTGCTATAGCCAAATCATCTCCTTGCTTGCCTTTGTGGCAGCAACATACTCAGCCTCTGTGGTTGATAAAGTCACAACTTTCAGAACCGTGAAATACAACTCACTACTTTATCGCCAACCATAAATACATAACTGTTATGCTCCTCCTATTGTCCAAATCTCTTGCCATGTCTAAATCTACATAACCACGCAATGTAGTGTCCGATCCACCAAAAAAAATGCTTCTCCCATGGTCCCTCTCAAATACCAAAGAATCCACTTCATTTCCTTCTAGTGCTCTCTACCCCGGATCACACATAAACCTACTCACTACTCCCACCTTTGTATGGGAAATGTCAGCCTATTGCATACCAAAGCATACATCAAGCTACCAACCGCTAATGAGTATTGTACCTTGGACATCTGCATTTTATCCTCCTCGTCTTGGGACTTTGCTCCTTTGATAATTTAAAGTGACCTACCAAAGGGGTACTAACCGTTTAGCATCATGCATACTAAACCTCTCCAAGACCTTCTTTATGTACTCTTCTTGAGATAATACGAGCTTTCTCTCCTTCTTGTTCCAAGTTATTCTCATACCAAGGATTTTTTTTCCTGTCCCCAAATCCTTCATAGCAAAGGATTCACCTAGCTACTTCTTGAGTACCTTTATTTCATGCATGTTCTTCCCTGCAACAAGCATATCATCCACATATAGGCACGAATAATATAACTACCATCAAGAAACTTCTTGATATACACACAATGGTCCGAGTGACTCTTGGAGTAACCCCGATCCCGCATAAAAATGTTAAACTTCTTGTACCACTTCGTGGATCTTGTTTGTGCCATACAAGCTCTTCTTAAATTTGCACACTAACCTCTCCTTCCCTTTGACCTCATAACCCTGTGGTTGATGCATATACAATTCCTCCTTCAACTCACCATGAAGTAATGTAGTATTCACATCCAATTGCTCTAAGTGCAGGTCTTCTACTGCTACTAAACCAAGAACAGTCCTAATAGAAGTCATTTTAATAACAAGAAAAAAATTCCATAAAATTATATACCTTTCTTCCGTACAAATCCCTTGACCACCAATTGGGCCTTGTATCTTTTCCTACCTCCATCTTCCTCTTTGATTCTATACACCCACTTGGTCTACAATTCTCTCTTGCCCTTGGGTAGTCTCCACCATATCTCAAATCTAGTTTTCCGTAAGAGATCTATGCTCTTCATCCATGGCCTACTCCCACTTCTTCCTGGAATCCACCTACACCTGCTTCTCGAAAGCACTTTGGCTCTCCACTTTTAGTGAGAAATAAATAATTCAAAGATGGAGTAAATCATTCAGGTTCCCTTCTTACCCTAGAATACCTTCTCACCTCAAGATTTTGGGGTTCCTAATGAGTAGGTTCCTGAACTGGTTGTGTTGGAACATGTTGCACCTAAACCGGCCCCTTAGACACCTTGTTGTCTACAATGTCCTCTAACACTATGTATTCTTTCTTTGATTCCCCTTCTGTTCCTGTAATTGATCTTTATACATGAATTTTTCATTAAAGACAATATCTCTAGACCGAAATATTTTCTTATCCTTAAGACTCCAAACACAGAAACTAAAATCATCCTCACCATATCCAACAAAGGTGTATTTCTCAGACTTAGCCTCTAACTTGGTCCTATCATCTTTATCAATGTGAACAAATACCTCACATCCAAATACTCTAAGAAATGAGCAATCAATTTTCTTACTGCAGACCAATCCTCCTCAGGTATACCTCCATCCAAAGCCATAAAGGATCCTCTATTAATTAGATAAATATTTATGCTCACCATTTCTGCCCAAAACATGAGTGACAGCCCCGCATGTAACCTCATGCACCTAGCATGCTCCATGATTGTCTTTTTCATTCTCTCTGACACTCCATTTTCCTATGGAGTATTTAGAACTATTCTTTTCCTGTGGATCCCATTTACTAAATAGTAATCAAGAAATTCATTGTTGTAATACTCCCCTCCATTATCTCGACTCCGAGACATTTCAAATTGAGACCGCTTCATTCTCAACCAAGGATTTCCATCTTTTAAAGGTTTCAAACACATAATATTTCTTTCTAATGCAATATACCCAAAAATTTCTAGTTACATCATCAATGAAAGTGACATAATAACATGAACCACCAATAGAGTTTACCTTAGCTGGCCCCCATACATCTGTATGAACTAGATCCAACTTACCCTCCTTCCTGGTAGGTCTAACCTTGAGGAATCTCACTCGCTTCTATTTTCCATAAACACAGTCCTCACAGAAGTCTAAATCGACTCCTTTAATCTGGGAAACCTGTCCTTTATAATTTGCATGCCCTTTTGACTCATATGATCGAGTCTCGGTGCCACAAAGTTGCATCTCCATCTCGTAGCAACTAAATTACAATAATCAACACCACCGTTTAAATACAAAGTACCAATTTTCTTACCTCCCGCAACAACAAGAGCTCCTTGGTAACCTTCCAAGAATCTTCTATGAAACTAACTGTGACAACCATCACTACCTAGCCAACCCACCGATATCAAGTTCGCCTCAACTTAGGCACATGTCTAACATCCTTAAGTAGCCATGTGTTCCCATTCTCGCATTTTCACCGAACACAACCTTTCCCCGCTATTTTGCATGGTTTATCATCACCAAGATATACATGTCCAAAATCTCCTTAAACAAAATCAGTAAAGTAATGTCTATGTGGGGTGGCATGGAAAGAAGCCCCCGAAGCTAACACCCAAGACTTAGCAATATTATCTATTGAAATAATTAAGGCATCCCGACAAACATCACTTACTCGCCACATTTACCTTTTTAGTTTCCTCCTTGTTCTTCTTATCCCGAAGAGCCCTTCAATCATTCTTAGCATAACCAACCTTCCCACAATGCCAACATTCTAACTTACTCTTGGACTTTGACCTTCCACGATCATTCGACTTCCCATGGTTACCTTTCCCTCTGTTATTTTGTCTCCCTCTTCTCTCCACCGTCAAAGCATTTCTAGAAGTAGAAGAATCTCTGGTGATCTTCCTTTACATTTCCTTGCTTAGAATCACACCTATTACATCCTCAAACTTCAGCTTTGAATTATTGATATCGAATTACTTACACCCTAACCAAGTTGTCCCATGTATCTGGTAAGGAGCACAAAATCAACAAAACCTTGACCTCATCATCAAAGTCAATTTTTACCAAGTTTAACACACTCACAACCATATTAAATTCATTTAGATGAACAACAATAGAACCATTCTCAGACATCTTCATATTAAATAACTTTTTCATCAAAAATATTTTATTAGAGGTAGAGGGTTTTTCATATAACTTCCCAACGCACTCATGAGACCTTTTGTGGTCTTCTCCTATGATATGTTGAAAGCAACCGAAGATGCAAGGCATAACCGAATTTCCCCAAGTGTCTTTCTATCCAGAAACTTCCAATCCTCATCCGACATGGTTGTAGGTTTCTTTACTTTCCCAACCAAATGAACATGGAGGTCCTTTTGATATAAGTAATACTCTATTTACATCTTCCACAAACCAAAGTTCTACCCATTGAACTTCTCAGCCCTTGATCTACCCTCATCTGTCATAGCTCCCACTCAAGCTAAAATTTCCCTGTGATTTATTACTTCAGCAAAAAAACCACCAAAGCTCTAATACCAGTTGTTAGGAATTAGAGAACAAATATGCGGAAACAATTCCTCAAATCACGGTAGTACAAAACTTTATAGTAGAAGTATACATGCAGTAAATATAACAAAGATAAATAAATAATGCACAAAAGGAGACAAGACAAGATTTAACGTGGTTCACCCATGTGGGCTACGTCCACCAAAAACTTTCTCAGATTTTATTATCAACAAGAGTAAAACAACTCTCACAGTCTTCTCTCATTTATGAACTCACAATGTAATTCCAAAGATGCTAAACCACATCTAAACCACAATTGACACCCAATTTTCTTAACCTTGATCACTCTTGATCAACTCTTGATCACTAAGACTTAAGACCTCTTAAACACACAAGATATCTTCAAGATACCCTAACACCTCTATTTATAAGATTACAATCCTTTAATGAGTCCAAAAGTGACCCTAGAAGTTTGAAAGTCATGACCTTTCATCTTCCTAATTTGAACTCCACATTTCAATAATGATTTGAGAAGACCAAAAATAGGCTCCATACCCCAACAAGGATCAAATGGCATGAAATATTCATCAAGACAAGACAATTTCAAGAAGGTTATTGGGCTCTCTTATTTGACTCCAAGTATAAGGATCACATGGAAAACTCGACAAGGTGGCTATGCCCATATGAGATTGAGAAGATATTTCCCAATGGAGATGTGAAACTTACTACCATAGATCCTATAAGATTCAAACTTCTGGTGAATGGTCATAGGTTTTGGCTGTACAAAAATCCAACCGATAGGAGAACCTTCATATACGGTACTTCGTGAGGAGGTCAAAACAAGATGGAGATGAGAACATCATAGTTAAGGTTAGAAGTTGAACCTAATGGTTCACCTTCTGAATTTGCTAAAGAATGATAATTTTATTGGCCTTGGATTATTCACTTGTTGAATACTCCAAGGGTGAATAAAATTGATGTGATTTTCCCTCTTGGTGATTAGCACCACTCAACTAACATGTTTTGTTTTCTTAGAATTTTTGTTTTGTAGGATTTGGTGTATTTGTTGCAAGAAGTGTATGGCATTTTGACTGAAGGAGGTGGTGTAAATACTAAACATCCACTTGTAGCAACATGCAACAAATCCCATCTTTTTTCCCATTTGTATAAATTTTTATTACATGAAGAAAATAAGGAACAAACTACACCTACGAGTACTTATGGAAATGATTGGCACTAGAGAGAAAAATTCAGCCTTCTCTTTCTAGGAATTAACTGATTTTACTAAGGAGCCTTTAGCATGCCTCTACCTACACTTGCAACACTTTATACAATACATGTAACATTGTAGTACCTCAACCTGCAACATCATGATGACTCTGCATGTAGCCAAAGGCACAAATTATGACGAAGCACATGTCACCATCATCCAACATACATCTTGAGATAAGTGCACTTAATTCACTTTAATAAAGTAGTGATAGAATAATTATATGTGATTAATATTTGTGCCATGTCATAAGTGACTTTATAAGCCATAATATGTCACCGCCTTTCATTATATGATTTTTCACCCATATCATCCCACTTCGTCACATGACCTCACCTCACACGCTTGCACCCCTCAAATGAAATTAATGCATGCCTTTTCATGTTACGTGTGAGTTGGTTGCAAAATTTGAAATCATCAAGTACTCAAAAGCCTTACACTTACCGAATTTTTGCATAATCACTATAAACTACAAGATTTTTCCTCTCAAAGCTCAAGAAGTTTTCCAAATTCAAAATGGGAGGATACCTGATTCAAAATGAGCCTACAGACCACTCACAACTTTGCAGTCAGCCGTAAATATTGTAGTATTTCCATGACAATGGATGGATGGACTATATTAATAAGTTTCAAGGATTCTACGAGTCCACGGTGACAGAGTTCATTGTGACATCAAGGATGGAAAGGCCATTATTAAGGGTTTGATAGTTAAGGTGGATGAAAAATTCTTGCTGTAGTAACAAGACTTCGGTAGAAGGTGAGTTATTTCTTACAAAGGAAAATCCAGATGAGGCTCAAACGGAATTTGGTGATGATGATGATAATTTTGTAAGTGATAGACAAGGTACATTGCACACTTCCCTAAAACCTTTTTGGGCTGATGTTGCAAAATACATTATAAAATACTTCACCTATGAGGGTAGGTACTCAATATTGAATACTATGCATTTTAAATTTCTTAATCATTTAAAGAATGGAAAACATGTTAATGTCCCTAATTTCTTACATGAAAGCTTAAAGAAAATGAGTAAGGAATCTCGAGGGGGAGGTCTACATTATCTCATCACTATCTTATTACCTTGATTGTCAAACATACATTAGAGAGGGAGCACCCTGCAATAAAATGGGGAGAGTTTTCTAGGGCAAAACACATTGATGATTTTTGGGAAAAAGGAAGAAAAAGAGGAGAAGCATAACTAGTTCTTCTACACCTCCACCTAAAACCATAACTTCTACCTCTATTCCTATATAAACACA